>CM035351.1:580530-644464 GCA_020137815.1 Hormiphora californensis
TATCTCTCTCTCCTCTCCTCTCAAATCACTATCTTCCTATTTTTTTCCCCATTGTGAACAACACGTTTTGTTCCCACAATAACTGTACTTCCCATGGGAAAAAGGGGAATTGGGAAGGGTTGTAGTCCCCACAGTTGTACAAAATACACACTATTTTGCCTCTATTTGCCTTCTCCCCCCTTTTCTTTAGCACCCTTTCCCCTTTTTTTAAGCGGCGGTTGGCGTTGGGAGAAAACTTTTTGTTATATGGGACCCTGGCTGTTTTCCCTAAGGCACTCCCCCACCGGCCTCTCCCTTTATAACCTTCACCAGGATACCTGTGATACTCAACCCCGGCCTCCTCCCCGGGTAACTCCCCCGGGGGTAATTTAAACAATGGTGAAGGGTGGCAACTTCTTGTATTGGTTTTTGGAAAAATTTGTTTTGGTGGGGGGGTTTTTGAAATACATTCAGTTTTATTGCAGCTCTTTGTTTGCGTGCTTGATCAACTCTGTTCCCTATTAGGCATTACAACCTGGGGCTCACCCAAACCCTAACACCCGCTTTCAAGCAGAGTCGACATCGAGATAGAGGTATAACCATTTTGATTTTTTACTGCAAAAAAAACCAGTTATTGATTTCAAAAATTTTTTAAACCCCCTTTTTTTTTCCTTTTTTAAAAACCATTGGAGACCCCTCTCACCCCCCTTAAAAAACTTTTAAATTGGGGGGGTTGACGTGACGAATTATCCATTGCACATTCTGGACAAAATACCGGATCCCTGAAACGGGGAAAGGATGAGGAGGGGGTGGATGTGGAGACTGTGGAGGAATTCGTCATCAAGGAATTCTCTTTTAAAATTTGGGTTTGAGTAGGGTTTGTTCGTTTTGGGGGCCCCTTTGTAAACACAATTTTTTTTAAAAACCCGGGGTTTTTGGGGGTTCTTTTTTAACACAAATCCCAATCTACAAAAACCCTTCTCTCCTTTATGAACACGATTTTTCTGGCGATAAAAGCTCCCATTGCATAAAAAGGGGGGCAGTACCCTTATATTCACTCCCCCACGCAGGTGGGCATGCTCTAAGGGTTTCAAAACCGATCCTCTCCCCACACAAATCGGGGAACAAAGGTTTAGTTGGGATACACCAAAACACCCCAATCCCTTTAAAATTTTTCGGGTCCCCTGACCCCCCAATCCCCCAAACCCCCCCCCCCCCCCCCGGGGGGGCCCCCTGGGGCGGGGGAAAAAAAGGTCCACCCTAATATATCTCCCACCCCCCCCCCCCCCATTAGAGTTGCAGCAGTAACCCAGTTTGAAGCAACATTTGCCCGCCATGCCTTCCCCTGTTTCGATGAGCCACAATACAAGGCCTCCTTTTCTATCTCTATAGTTCGAGATACAGGACACACAGCACTCAGGTAATACATCAATGATTGCTATTGAAACTATTTCGAGATGTGAATTAGTGATCAAATATAGATTTAAAAGTGCCAACTGTTTGGAAATCTATTTTTAGAAACCAAATTGAAATCCCCCCTCATCAGTAACATGCCGGAGAGAGACACGGAGGAGTACGGTAGTGATGGTTTGGTGCAGGTAAACTTTGAGAAAAGTGTCAAGATGAGCACCTACCTGGTCGCCTTCATGATCATGGACTTTACCAGCAAATCTGCAACCACAAAATCAGGAAAACTGGTTAGTTTACAAGATTCACTTCTGCTTTAATATTATATAGTTTGTGTGTGCCTCAGTTTCACATTGTTCCTCCATCCCCTCTTCTTCTTCAGCCTCACTTCACCCCTCACCCTCTCTCAGATCAGGATCTGGTCTCGGTCCGACACGGAACACCAGACAGATTATGCACTGAAGTGTGCCGTGAATCTAATGAACTATTACGAAGAGAAGTTTGGAATTGAGTTCCCTCTTCCGAAGCAAGGTAAGTGTGACGGCGAGAGTGACTTTTTAGACCCCTCGTCTCTCTCTGGCTTTTATAACGGCTGATGTGTCTATAGATAAGTTGCCCAATGTCTACTGTTCTTGTGGTTCTAGTATTTGTAAACCCTTCCACAGATCTAGTTGCGGTACCTGATTTCAACTCGGGAGCTATGGAGAACTGGGGTCTGATAACATATCGTGAGACGAGCATTCTGTACGACCCAACCCAGACGAGTAGCGCATTTAAACGGCGTGTTGTGAGCGTTGTGGCACATGAAATGGCCCATCAGTGGTTTGGAAACCTCGTTACTATGAAGGTACGTTAATAATTGGGATAACTTAAGGGTACACCTCGGCGAAATTTTTGTCGAGTGCCCGCTTAGCTCACCATATGAGGTTGTAGGGCATACCCAGGGAACCTCAAATATGCAATTTTAGCCCTTAACTCGAATTCATATTTTTGCTATAGCCCCCCAAAGTTGGAAAAAATAGGACCCTAAATCGCGGTTTTTAAGGTTCCTAAATTTTAATTTCAGGGCTAGAAGGCTGAAATTTTGGGGATTTGTAGAGGATACCAAGGTGTATCAGCCCAAGCAGTGATTTTTGAAATGGTGCTCAATTTTTTGTCTGAGACCATTTTACATTTTTTCGACTTTGAGGCCATATTTGGACATGTTCCTATGGACCGTTAAGGCTAAAAATCGGACATTTGGTGCTCCTAACAATTGTCAAAGTAGCCACAAATTTTCAGGAGGTCCGAATTTGAAATGTGGCGTACAGGTTTCTTTTTGTAAAGCACATATTTTAGGAAAACTTAAAATGGCTATATCTCAAAAACGGTAGGTCCTAACGATCTAATTTTGTGCTAAATCGATTCAGCGGGTCCGATTTTGGGGGGGTCGTCTCTTAGACATTTTGCTCTAAGTCTAACCGTTTTTCAGAAATCTTATTTTAAGGTTTGTACATGTTTAGCAGAAATAGGTGAGATTAGCTCTAGCTAGAACATTTCTGCTAAAAGTGTACAAATCTTAAAAAACGATTTCTGGAAAAACGGTTAGACTTAGAGCAAAATGTCTAAGAGACGACCCCCCCCCCCCCCAAATCGGACCCGCTGAATCGATTTAGCACAAAATTAGATCGCTAGGACCTACCGTTTTTGAGATATAGCCATTTTAAGTTTTCCTAAAATATGTGCTTTACAAAAAGAAACCTGTACGCCACATTTCAAATTCGGACCTCCTGAAAATTTGTGGCTACTTTGACAATTGTTAGGAGCACCAAATGTCCGATTTTTAGCCTTAACGGTCCATATAAGCCTGTCAAAACGTGTTTCGACCTTGAACTCACTAGAGGCAAGCCAATTCCGGTTGTAAATCCTAGGTATAGGCCTCCTGAACATAAAAAACCAAAATGTCAGTCTCGATTATTTGGGGGAAGGTGTGTAATTAGCCCCTAATTGATTGATAATTGAGCATAAGGGAAAGAACGCTGTATCTACCCTTAGGAAAGGAGTAGAGACAAAATTAAGGGCAGCAAAATGTTCAGCGTCTTCGCATTAGTGGGGGTAGGTGCCGGAATTAAGTCTCTATCTCATCTGGTTAATTAGATAATTGGATAATTAGGTTTGCACATAACCGTTTTTAGGCCATATGGCTATAGCCACTTAGGAATGGAGTAGAGACAAAACTGAGGGCACTAAAATGATCAGCGTCCTCAAATTAGTGGGGGTAGGTGCTGAAATTAAGTCTCTATCTCATCCGGTTAATTAGATAATTGGATAATTAGGTTTGCACATAACCGTTTTTAGGCTATATGGCTATAGCCACTTAGGAATGGTTTAGAGGCTTTTCATTGGTGCCATTTTGTAGGCAATAGCCAAGTTATGGGGGGTCGACCTCGGACTTTTAAGCTCTATCTCCAACCGGTTAGCCGTTATTTGGCTTAAACGATGCTCAAAATCGGGCTTTTTACCGTTTTTCGCTCATTTTGAGCATCGATTAAGCCCAATAACGGCTAAACGGTTGGAGATAGAGCTTAAAAGTCCGACGTCGACCCCCCATAACTTGGCTATTGCCTACAAAATGGCACCAATGAAAAGCCTCTAAACCATTCCTAAGTGGCTATAGCTATATAACCTAAAAACGGTTATGTGCAAACCTAATTATCCAATTATCTAATTAACTGGATGAGATAAAGACTTAATTTCAGCACCTACCCCCACTAATTTAAGGACGCTGATCATTTTAGTGCCCTCGGTTTTGTCTCTACTCCATTCCTAAGTGGCTATAGCCATATGGCCTAAAAACGGTTATGCGCAAACCTAATTATCCAATTATCTAATTAACCAGATGAGATAGAGACTTAATTCCGGCACCTACCCCCACTAATGCGAAGACGCTGAACATTTTGCTGCCCTTAATTTTGTCTCTACTCCTTTCCTAAGGGTAGATACAGCGTTCTTTCCCTTATGCTCAATTATCAATCAATTAGGGGCTAATTACACACCTTCCCCCAAATAATTGAGACTGACATTTTGGTTTTTTATGTTCAGGAGGCCTATACCTAAGATTTACAACCGGAATTGGCTTGCCTCTAGTGACTTCTAGGTTTGGCCAAATTTCGACACGTTTTGACAGGCTTAATAGGAACATGTCCAAATATGGCCTCAAAGTCGAAAAAATGTAAAATGGTCTCAGACAAAAAATTGAGCCCATTGCCAAAACACTGCTTGGGCTGATACACCTGGTATCCTCTACAAATCCCCAAATTTCCGCCATGTAGCCCTGAAATTAAAATTTAGGACCTTAAAAACCGCGATTTAGTGTCCTATTTTTTCCAACTTGGGGTTCTATAGCAAAATATGAATTCGATGTTAAGGGCTAAAATGGCATTTGAGGTCCCCTGGGTATGCCCTACAACCCATATGTGAGCTAAAACAAGTGGGGCCCCCCCCGCCCCCCCCCCCCCCCCCCCCCCCCCCCCCCCCCCCCCCCCCCCCCCCCCCCCCCCGGGACAAAAAATGGTAGGAGAAAGTGAGAAATAGGCTAGGAACGGATGGTGCAGGGGATGTCAGCGTTCCCTAATCTAGCTATCATTTCCCCGAAATTCGCCCGTAGGGCGAACGGGCCTACTAGTTATTACAATCCACAAAGGATGTACAAATTAGAAAGGACCTATAGTAGAGTCGATAACTACATCGACCTCTCCCAATTGTTCCAGTTTTTGTCACATCTGTTTGGAGCCTCGACACGACCTCTAAACAGGTGTTACTTTTTCACAAACTGTTTTCATCTTGGTGTAATCAGCAGTTGAAATGTTGCTAATCATAACAAAAACCTGACTAAATTTTTTCAACTTGGGGTAAAACCATGGGTGTCAAAAGTTAGCTCTAGGTCCCCTGAGTAACCATCCGGAGACTCTAAGAGATATTTCAAGCCGTTCTCCCGTAATCATTAATCCCGGTGGAGAAAAAAATACAATGCGGACGTACGTGAGCGCTGGCAGGCTGTTTACATGTTATTGTATGTCTCTCACTCTCTCTGGAAAAACCGCACGTGCGGTTGCGCCGCGCGAGATAACTCTTTCTCAAGGGGGAGAAAAGAGAGAGACGCACATTAACGTTATACATTAAAGTTGAGGTTGTAGGCAATTGCACGTACGTCCATACTCAAATATGTGCTCTACCGGGATTAATGATTACAGGAGAACGGCTTGAAATATCTCTTGGAGTCTCCGGATGGTTACTCAGGGGACCTAGAGCTAACTTTTGACACCCATGGTTTTACCCCAAGTTGAAAAAATTTAGTCAGGTTTTTGTTATGATTAGCAACATTTCAACTGCTGATTACACCAAGATGAAAACAGTTTGTGAAAAAGTAACACCTGTTTAGAGGTCGTGTCGAGGCTCCAAACTGATGTGACAAAAACTGGAACAATTGGGAGAGGTCGATGTAGTTATCGACTCTACTACTACTTTACAAACTACAATTCTGTGAATGTTGGTACATACCTTATTTTCATAATCATATCTGTGAATGATGGTACATACCTTATTTTCATATCGGTGAATGATTGAATTACTGAAGATATCATCATCTGCATCGCTATCATCTGACGCGAACTCCGTCAATCGCAGCTCCTCTGGGCGTGGCATGCCCCTACTACAAAATAGAGAATTACACGGTCGCTTGTAGTGGGAAAACGGTAATGGAAAACGAAGATACAGTAAGACGACGCATGCCCCTACTACTACCAAATAGAGATTTAGAATATTGTGGGCGTGGCATGCCCCTACTACTACTACCAAATAGAGATTTAGATTATTGTGGGCGTGGCATGCCCCTACTACTACCAAATAGAGAGTTAGATTGTTGTGGGCGTGGCATGCCCCTACTACCAAATAGAGAGTTAGAATATTGTGGGCGTGGCATGCCCCTACTACTACCAAATAGAGATTCAGATTGTTGTGGGCGTGGCATGCCCCTACTACTACCAAATAGAGAGTTAGAATATTGTGGGCGTGGCATGCCCCTACTACTACCAAATAGAGATTCAGATTGTTGTGGGCGTGGCATGCCCCTACTACTACCAAATAGAGAGTTAGAATATTGTGGGCGTGGCATGCCCCTACTACTACTACCAAATAGAGAGTTAGAATATTGTGGGCGTGGCATGCCCCTACTACTACTACCAAATAGAGAGTTAGAATATTGTGGGCGTGGCATGCCCCTACTACTACTACCAAATAGAGAGTTAGAATATTGTGGGCGTGGCATGCCCCTACTACTACCAAATAGAGAGTTAGAATATTGTGGGCGTGGCATGCCCCTACTACTACCAAATAGAGAGTTAGAATATTGTGGGCGTGGCATGCCCCTACTACTACTACCAAATAGAGAGTTAGAATATTGTGGGCGTGGCATGCCCCTACTACTACTACCAAATAGAGAGTTAGAATATTGTGGGCGTGGCATGCCCCTACTACTACTACCAAATAGAGAGTTAGAATATTGTGGGCGTGGCATGCCCCTACTACTACTACCAAATAGAGATTCAGATTGTTGTGTAACAACAAGATGATGAATGATGTGTACTGTGTAGCAATGTTGTAATGTGTATTTGAATCATGGTGCAACATATATAGCGGCGTTTGTGGCTGCATCAAGTACACATCAAGTATTTACTGAGGCTCGAGTGTTCTCGACCCTCCAACACTGGATTCTTCCCTCACGTTTTAAGAGAGGGTTGGAACAAGGCAAGAGAGTGGGCATGGGTAAAAAACATTAATAAAAAGTTACATTTAACAATATAATTCCAAAAATATAGTGCTATACTAATAGTAGGTAAGGGAAACCTCAAGCAACAATTTTGTGTTATTTCCCACGGTCATAGCTCCTTCTCAATATAGAGACTCTTGTCAGCCCCCCAGGAGGTGGAGCGTGGGAAATATTGCTGGGGTTTAACTTTGAACTACCTAATGTGTTACAAACTACCCTTCTACAATGTGGAAGGATAGTTTGTAATCTAAAAACGGAACAAGCGGGCTGCGAGACGAAACAGTTTGCTTTCCTCTGACGGGGGACTGTGGTGCATGTCCTAGTCCTAATAAAATGGCTAGGTACCAAACTACCAAACCACTCAACTGTTTTGGCTAAATCAAAAAGTATCTGATACGGCATAACCTGAACCCTAGCTAAAAAAGTACCCTGCACTAAAATGGTTCTAACCACCAAACCACTCAACCGTTTTGGCTAACTTAACATTTATCTGATAGGAAATCGCAAGCCCTAACCCTGTCTCCAGCCCAAATCCTAGCCCTAACGCTACTTTAGCCCTAACGGCTAACCCTAAAACCGTGAGTGCTGCCACTCAAAGGTTTTGAGTCAAAACACCCTGATTTCAACGCCTCTCACATGTTAACATGTTAACGTGCCTGTTAAAAACTGTTATCATTAGTCTCCGGGGTCATCATCTCCGGGGTCTTCGGGCCAGAGCCCGAAGAGTTTTAGTGATCGCAATGACATTAACATTTTATACATGATTAAAAACAATAACCAGAATTAATTTATTATACCCAATTTATGTACAGATAAGATTGATTTCTATATCCATTTTACTAATTGAACCGGTACCCCGGCTTTCGCAAATGTTAACGTGTGTAAAATGCGTTGAAAATTATGAAGATCGCAATTTCACACGTTTGGGGGTGATAACTTCAAAAAGTATGACTTTTAACACCCGGATCGTATTGAAAAAAAGGCCCAAAATTACTTTGCAAAAAACAATAAGAAAAATATTTTCAGTGCCTTCTTCCTTGGTTCCTCCACTTCTCAAGCTATGCTCCTCTACCGTGAACCGTCTACGATCCTCAGGTCACTAAAGTGAAAGCGAAACAACAACGAACTGGCTGCGCGTCGCGCATTCGTTGCGCATAACGATCTCTCCGGTGAGATCGTTATGCGCAACGTTGCGGGATGCGCAGCCAGTTCGTTGTTGTTTCGCTTACACTTTAGTTCGGTGCCAAAATCGAAAAATTAAGAGTTCGGGGCAGGTGAGTAGAACTTCGCTCCTAATAAAAGGCTGCAATAAAAGGCTGCAATAAAAGGCTGCAGAAAAAGGCTGCAATAAAAGGCTGCAATAAAAGGCTGCAATAAAAGGCTGCAAGGGATCACTATCCAACCAGACTAAAGCGGGGGATAGACCGAATCGTCCTCCCCTAATAGTGTTTCGTATCACGTATCGGCTGTAGTGAGACCGAATCACCCTCCCCTAACTATAGTGATTCGTGTCACGTATCCAACTAGACCATAGGCAATAGAAAGAGACCGAGATAGAGAGCGAGTACGATTGAGAACTGAGAGTGTGAAAAATCAGAATCACGGTATGGTATCACGTACCATGGTATCCTCTAATGAAAAGCGGTTACCAATTGACAATGAGACCTCATCGGTCCCGATACGTGATTCTCTACCGCTATGTATTCTCCATTAGTCTTTCCGTATCGATCCACGATTCAGTAGAGGTAGTCAGTAACTACTGAGAGTGTTGGTCTAATGAGGTAGGGTAGATCTATTGATTGAGCGTGTAGCACAATCACACGTGAACCACCCAACCACTTGGTTCACCTATCATAGTATTATGTGTGATTCCGCTCTACTGAATTGTGTACATAAAGACTATTGGCGAATAACGGTAGAAAATCAGTAATCACGTATTGGCACCGATTAGGTCAAATTATAGGTAACCGCCTTTCATTTAATTAATTAGAGGATATCATGAAACGTGATACAATACTTGATTAGTCGTCCATGATTCGGATCTCTCACTCTCACCTCTCTAACTCTCTATCTCCGTCTATCTACCGCCTATGGTTTAGTTGGATACCAGGCACGAATCACTATAATTAGGGGCGGGTGATTCGGTCTCTCTACCGCTTATGGTAGAAAGCGATACGTGAAACAAAACACTATTAGGGGAGGACGATTCGGTCTATCTCCTGCTTTAGTACTTTAGTCCAGTTGGATATGTGATCCATTGCAGCCTTTTATTGCAGCCTTTTATTGCAGCCTTTTATTGCAGCCTTTTTCTGCAGCCTTTTATTGCAGCCTTTTTCTGCAGCCTTTTATTGCAGCCTTTTATTAGGAGCGAAGTTCTACTCACCTGCCGAGTTCGGTGCTTGGCAAACGTTGCGGGCCCCCGATAGCGCGGGATAAGGCAGCGTTTTTCAAGTTCGGTGCCAAAATTTGGGTTTTTAAAAAGCCCGAACGCGAATTTTTTAAAAATCTTGTTGCGCGCGCGATTAGATCCGAAGGATAAACAATACTTGCGCGCAGTGGGTTCGAGATTTAAAACAAGCATTTTTCGCGCGTTACGTCAATTTTAGCAAACTTTTGGTTCGGCAATTTGTGTTTTCCACCGTCAGAGACAGAGTAGCCCGTCAAATTTCAGGACCTGTCTTGCAATGTTTTGGGGGTTATACAAATCTAAACTCGATAATATTTCTGACAGAAAACGTTTAAAAGGTGTCCGTAATGAACACATAATAATTCATGAATACAGACGCTTTAATAACAACACACATACTCTCTCACACTCACATACACACTCTCTTTCTCTCCTTTTCTCTTTCTCTCACACACACACACTCTCCATCACTCAGTCACACATGTGTGGAATTGAACGTATCCCATACATTAATAACAGTGTCATTATCAGTAACAAAAACATGAATTAAACAGATTCATTGCCTCTCTACCATCTCTCTCTCTCTCTCTCAGTAAGTTCATAATATTCCTTCAGTATCTTCATTATTATTCTAGCAGTATCTTCATTATATATCCTGTCCAGTGACAGTAATCAAATCATCTTCATCTCTCGTACACTGCACCAATGGAGGCTGCTGCACAACATCAACTGGGCCAATCATCACCATCATTATTAATTATTCTTTATGGCGGGAATATCAAAAATAAATTCATAGTGTCACGTGATTATTAGCTATCACTTATCATATAATAATCGATGCTAAGTTACCATACTAGTGATACACCTCTCTTACTACAATATTCTATCTCCCTCTCTCTCCTCTTCTCTCTTTCTCTTCTCTCTTTCTCTATCTCTATCTCTATCTCTCTCCTCTTCTCTCTCTCGGTCCACCACACGCACAACTCCCACATGGCGCTGTAAGGCCCCATGCGAGAACAGGGTTAAATCCCCCGAGCCCGGATCCTGTTGGATCTGAGGGCCCGGGGGGCCTGCGGAGTAAAGGTAGGTAGAACTCTCTCTCTCTCTTTCTGTCTCTTCTTGTACTATCATCTCCCTCTATCACTACCACTAACATCCTCCTAGAATTGAATGCAGGAGCAGTCCAAATACACGAGTCTTTAATTTACGTCGTCCTAATTGGTCAATTAGTTACCTAACTAATCCGTTATATTTCTATCCTCTTTACACCACGACATCTCAACTGGGTGACAGCTCGAACGGATATGGGTTACTGTCATTGTAAGCATCCCAGTGTGTAAAGGTATCCGTTAGTTGATCAGTGAGGTGCCCAAATTCAAGGAAATCAAAGTAAGCACTGAGTAGATCCCGAGCGAACAGGTTTATAAACATGACCTGTGATTTGGGGATGTTATCAAGAGATGGGAAGGACTGGGGTAGTTGCCGCTTCTTTTCCTCAGCAATCTGGTCCCGATATTCCAGAATAATCCGGTGGGCCCATGTCCTGGAGAGGGTTGGGACACGTGAGGTGTTACTGATATCAGCGCACTTGATCGCCATTTTCAGTATCAGTGTCTTATTCTCCTGACTAGCCGGGATCTCCTGCTGCTCTGCTCCCTCTCCGTCTACATTAGCGTTGACTGCAATGAACCTGTTGTAATACTCAAAGTGCTGGGTCATATCAGTAGCTAGAATCATACTGATGATGGATTTCCGGACCGATTTGAATGTGTCCCCGTCCAAGTTTTTGAAAATGTTGATATTCTGTTGTTCTGGCGCCTGGGTGGTGATTTTGAAGGCGTGTGCAGCATGGTGACTTTCTAACACCGCACTATCGTTGTATAACACCGCTAAGTCATGCTGGGTGTTGCAAAGGAAGGTGTTAGTACGGCCAGGGTGGTCTATATCGTGACAGATAGAGGCGATTAGGAGAGATAAGAAGTCCATTGGATCGAGGCAGGTCTCCATGCATTCAGAGCGGCAGAAGTAAGCTGCAGCTTGTAACACATCAGCTGCGTGTGTTGAGTTGTGGTAGCTGTTACTGCTGTGGTAATGGGACTCGACCAGGGCCAGCCAGTTCTTTAGTGTTTGTTCCTCTATCTTGAATATGTTCAACATACCAAACTCTACCAGGATATCAAAACCGAGGTAGTACAGGGGCCTGAAAAGGGGGGATGAGTGAGGGGTAAAGAATTTAAGAATTGAAGTATAAATATAAACACGTGGGATTGTGAACATAGTCACTAAGACAATCTAACCAACAACACCTAAACCTACCGACTGCTAGACAACTTCCCTAAACCTACCGACTGCTAGACAACCCCTTCCCTAAACCTACCGACTGCTAGACAACCCCTTCCTAAACCTACCGACTGCTAGACAACCCCTTCCTAAACCTACCGACTGCTAGACAACCCCTTCCCTAAACCTACCGACTGCTAGACAACCCCTTCCCTAAACCTACCGACTGCTAGACAACCCCTTCCCTAAACCTACCGACTGCTAAAAAAACCCCTTTCCTAACCTACGACTGCAGAAAACCCCTTTCCTAAAACCTCCCGAGCTAGACATTCCCAAAACCTCCGACTGAGAAAACCCCTCCCTAACCTCCCGACTCTAAAAACCCCCTTTTCCTAAACCCACCGACTGCTAGACAACTTCCTAAACCTACCGCTGCTAACAACCCCTTCCAAAACCTACGATGCTAGAAAACCCTTCCCTAAACCTACCCGACTGCTAGACAACTTTCCTAAACCTCCCCGACTGCTAGAAAACCCCCTTCCCTAAACCTCCGACTGCTAGACAACCCCTTTCCCCCCACCTACCGACTGTTTTGAAAACCCCCTTTTCCTAAACCTACCGACTGCTAGAAAACCCCCTTTTCCTAAACCTACCGACTGCTAGAAAACCCCCTTTCCAAAACCTACGACTGCTAGAAAACCCCCAAACCCCCTAACCAAACCGACTGCTAGCAACCCTCCTAAACCTACGACTGCTAGAACACCCTTTCCTAAACCTACCGACTGCTAGACAACCCCTTTCCAACCTACCGACGCTAGACAACCCTTCCTAACCACCGACTCTGACAAACCCTAACCCCTAAACCACCGACTGCTAAACCTACCCTCACCCCTTCCCTAACTACCACCTAGCCCAACCCCTCCTAAACCCCTCTAAACCACCGACTCAGACAACTTCCTAAACCTACCGACTGCTAGACAACAACCCCTAAACCTACCGACTGCTAGACAAACTTTCCCTAACCTCCGACCTAACAACCCAAACCACCCGACTGCTAGACAACCCTTTCCCTAACAAACCTACCGACTGCTAGAAAACACCCTTTCCTAAACCTACCGACTGCTAGACAACCCCTTCCCTAAACCTAACCGACTGCTAGACAACCCCTCCCTACCCCACGTAACCAACCCTCCACCAACCTACACCCTACACCCCCTCCCAACACTCCACCCCTCAACCCACCTAACCACCTGCTAACCCACCTTCCCCCCAACCTCCGACTCTGACAACCCCTTCCCTAAACCACCGACTGCTGACAACCACCCCTACCACTGCTAACAACTTCACTAAACTCCGACTGCTAGACAACCCTTCCCTAAACCTACCCGACTGCTAGCAACCCCTTCCCTAAACCTACCGACTGCTAGACAACCTTTCCTAAACCTACCGACTGCTACCCAACTCCCCTAAACCTACCGACTGCTAGACAACCCCTCCACCCCTGCTAACAACCCCTTCCAACCTACCGATGCTAGACACCCCTTCCTAAACCTACCGCTGCTAGACAACCTTCCCTCCACCGACTGCTGACAACCCCTTTCCCTAACCTACCGCTGCTAGACAACCCTCTTCTCAAACCTACCGACTGCTAACAACTCTCCCCTAAACCTACCGCGCTAGACAACCCCTTCCTAAACCTCCACCCAGACAACCCTTCCCACCGACTGCAAACCCCTTTCCAACCTAACGACGGAACCCTTCCCTAAACCTACCGACTGCTAGACAACCCTCCTACACTGCTAACAACTTCCTAAACCTACCGACTGCTAGAAACCCTTCCAAACCTACCGCTCCTAAACCCCTTCCCTCAGAAACCCTTAAACCACTGCCTAGACAACTCCCCCAACCCTACCGACTGCTAGACAACTTCCCTAAACCTACCGACTGCTAGACACCCCTTCCCTACCGCTGCTAGCACCCCTTTCCTAACCACCCGACTCTAGACAACCCCTTCCCTAAACATTAAAACACCCTGTCTAGACCAACTCTCAACCTACGACCGACCAACCCCTTCCAACTAAACCTCCCCTAACACTCCGTAAAACCCCTTCCAAACCTACCACCTAACACCCTTCCCTAAAACCACCATGCTAGAAATTCCTAAACCTACCGACTGCTAGACAACCCCTTTCCTAAACCTACCGACTGCTAGCAACCCCTTTCCTAAACCTAACCGACGCTAGACACCCCTTCCCAAACCTACCGACTGCTAACAACCCCTTTCCCCTAAACCTACCGACTGCTAGACAACTTCCCACCTACCGACTGCTAGACAACTTCTTCCCCCTAAAACCACCTGATCAACCCCTTCCCTAAACCCACCACTGCTAGACCAACTTTTCCTATCCTAACCAACTGCTAGACAACTTACCCCTAATCCCTACGCTAGACAACTTTCCTAACCTACCGACTGCTAAACTTCCAAACACCGACTGCTAGACAACTTCCTAACCCTAACACTGCTAAACAACTTCCCTAAACCTTCACTCTACCCAACCCCTCCTAGACAAACCCTCTAAACCCCTCCAAACCTACCGACTGCTAGACAACCTCCCTAAACCTACCGACTGCTAGACAACCCTTCCCTAAACCCACTGCTAGAACCCCTCCAAACCACCTCCTAACACCCTTCCCTAAACCAACCACTGCTAGCCAATCCCTAAACTACCGACTGCTAGCAACCTTCCTAAACCTACCGACTGCTAGACAACCCTTCCTAAACCTACCACTGCTAGACACCCCTTTCCTAAACCTACCGACTGCAAACACTTCCCCCCACCTACCACTGCTAGACAACCCCTTCCTAACCTACCGACTCCAACCCCTTCCCTAACCTACACCCCCTACCAAACCCCTAACCCCTAAACCTCCGACTGCAACAACCCAACCCCTAACTCCGACTGCTAACAACCCCTTCCTAAACCTACCGACTGCTAGACAACACCCCTAAACCTACCGATGCTACAACCCCTAAACCTACCGACTGTAGACAACCCCTTCCCTAAACCTACCGACTGCTAGACAACCCCTAACCCCTAAACCTACCGACTGCTAGACAACCCCTAACCCCTAAACCTACCGACTGCTAGACAACCCCTTCCCTAAACCTACCGACTGCTAGACAACCTTCCCTAAACCTACCGACTGCTAGACAACCCCTTCCTAAACCTACCGACTGCTAGACAACTTTCCTAAACCTACCGACTGCTAGACAACTTCCCTAAACCTACCGACTGCTAGACAACCCCTTCCCTAAACCTACCGACTGCTAGACAACCCCTTCCCTAAACCTACCGACTGCTAGACAACCCTTCCCTAAACCTACCGACTGCTAGACAACCCCTTTCCTAAACCTACCGACTGCTAGACAACCCTTCCTAAACCTACCGACTGCTAGACAACCTTCCCTAAACCTACCGACTGCTAGACAACCCCTTCCTAAACCTACCGACTGCTAGACAACTTCCCTAAACCTACCGACTGCTAGACAACCCCTTCCCTAAACCTACCGACTGCTAGACAACCCCTTCCTAAACCTACCGACTGCTAGACAACCCCTTTCCTAAACCTACCGACTGCTAGACAACTTTCCTAAACCTACCGACTGCTAGACAACCCCTTCCCTAAACCTACCGACTGCTAGACAACCCCTTTCCTAAACCTACCGACTGCTAGACAACCCCTTTCCTAAACCTACCGACTGCTAGACAACCCCTTCCTAAACCTACCGACTGCTAGACAACCCCTTTCCCCCCACCTACCGACTGCTAGACAACCCCTTTCCTAAACCTACCGACTGCTAGACAACCCCTTCCCTAAACCTACCGACTGCTAGACAACTTTCCTAAACCTACCGACTGCTAGACAATCCCTTTCCTAAACCTACCGACTGCTAGACAACCCCTTTCCTAAACCTACCGACTGCTAGACAACTTCCTAAACCTACCGACTGCTAGACAACCCCTTCCCTAAACCTACCGACTGCTAGACAACCCCTTCCCTAAACCTACCGACTGCTAGACAACCCCTTCCCTAAACCTACCGACTGCTAGACAACCCCTTCCCTAAACCTACCGACTGCTAGACAACTTCCCTAAACCTACCGACTGCTAGACAACCCCTAACCCCTAAACCTACCGACTGCTAGACAACCCCTAAACCTACCGACTGCTAGACAACTTTCCTAAACCTACCGACTGCTAGACAACCCCTTTCCTAAACTTACCGACTGCTAGACAACTTCCCTAAACCTACCGACTGCTAGACAACCCCTTCCCTAAACCTACCGACTGCTAGACAACCCCTTCCCTAAACCTACCGACTGCTAGACAACTTCCCCCCACCTACCGACTGCTAGACAACTTCCCCCCACCTACCGACTGCTAGACAATCTAACCAACAACCCCTAAACCTACCGACTACTAGACAACTTTTCCAGTTCGAAGATATCGTAATCCCACTCTTTCCGTTTCGTGAGATTATCCTGGATTAACACAGGCAGAGAGGTCATACTACTGCTGAAGGCCACCATCGATTCTGTTGAAAAAGAGGGAAATATTAACAGGAGGGGAGGGGAGAAAACAACTTTATAAAAATATAATAGTAGGGGGTGATGAGGAGGGGGAGGGGAGGGAAACAGCTATACATATGAGGAGGAGGAGGGGAGGGACACAACTATACAAAATGAGGAGGGGGAGGGGAGGGACACAACTATACAAAATGAGGAGGGGGAGGGGAGGGACACAACTATATATCACGAATAAAATGATTGCGTTATGTTATATATCGGATACTAATTAACGGGTACAGATTGTGCAATAATGATGGTGGGGCATCCGTCACATACAGGCAAAAAGGGGAGGGGAGAAATAGCAAGTACTAAAATATGCAACCTGGGTACCTCTAACCGTCACATGTACAGGTAAAAAAGGGAGGGAGAAAGGAGCAAAAAGGGGAGGGGAAATAGTAATACCTCTGTGTGATAAGATGGTATCCCCGGTAAGGGATGGTCTGGTATTCCGACCCTCCATCAGCCCATCCATGAAACCCAGCGCCTCTGGATCCTCTGTTAGACTGGTGGATCCAGTGGTGTAGAGTTCTGAGGATCGTAGCATGCCCATCATGTTCTCTATTAGATTGGGAGGTAACTGGGGGCTCGTATCCTGGAGGTTCCGTAACATGCCCAGTATCTGGAGAGGGAGTTGATTTAGGGCACAAAACCACAATTTAGGGCACAAAACCACAATTTAGGGCACACAACCACAATTTAGGGCACGAAACCACCATTTAGGGCACAAAACCACAACACCCACAATCCACATAACACACAACCCCCAGTTGAAAATGTAACCCCATGCCGACCGTGGGGGGGGGTTGCCATGGTGATATTTGGTGACCATGACAACCCCCTTACCAACCATCATCCACACAAGTACCTTAATAATAGGGGCATCCACTTGTTTCGAATAGCGGCGACTTTGTGTGTTACTAAGACTATTTATCGAGGTATTCGATGACTCTGTCCTCACTCTCCCATTACTCATTCTTCGCATGCTGTTTCCACCTGATTTACTGTAGCAGTTCTTGCAGGCGGGGTTCGATTCTTGGCGACATGTCACGAAATGGGAGGGTCTAAAGGGGAGAGTAAGACATGTTACGAAATGGGGGCCGGGATGTGTCACAGGTCAGATCGAGACGAGTACTAATAAATTTATATGGCAGTGACGGCATTGCAATGACGTCACTCTAATATAAAGGGTGTACTAGAGATGATGCTGTACCTTGACATCTCTCCATCAAAGATTGGTAGTATTTTCATCTCCACTGAAACTGGTTCCTGGCCCTGTCGATTGTTAAACACCAAACCGTCCCAGCCCTTACCATCAACCTTCGAGCGAGATATCACGTCGTGTATACCCTGAAATAGAGATATGATGTATAATGACGTGGTGTACATGAAATTATGAGTATTTCCCACCACGCACTACCGTCCTTGCTATCTATCCATAGCCCAGTGCTAATTTACATACACCAGAGACCGACGGAAGTAATTGCCACCACGAAGAGAGCAGAGAGAGAGAGAGAGAGAGAGAGAGAGAGAGAGAGAGAGAGAGAGAGAGAGAGAGAAAGAGAGGGAGAGAGAGAGAGAGAGAAAAGAAGAAGAATACCACATGGGACAGTACATGAAACACTGAACACTGAACAAGGGGAGATAAAAACCAGAAAGTGGAAGAATTGAAAAGATAGAATCCATTATTGCCGAAATGAGGATGAGAAGAAAATATAAAAAGAACCAGAGATAGAGAGAGGGAGATAGAGAGAGAGGCTAGAGGAGGAGAGAAAAAAAGAAGATAGAAATGAACCAGTAATATGCGTGTATAGAGACGAATGAATGAGAGGAATGTATTACCTGTGCGGTCCGTTCTTCATTAATAAGCACATCAGTAGAACTGCCGACAATATCGCTACTTTTAAAGCCAGTCAACTTCTCAAACGCAGGATTAACATACTGGGGGGGGGGTCGTCACCTTTTTTTTTGCCCACATTTGCCCACATTTGCCCACATGGGCAAACTGAAATCTCAAAAAACAGGTATAATGTGGGCAAAGTGGGCAAAAAGTGGGCAAAAATATTATAAGCATCAAAACTTTACCAGAAAACCCTCTGTGACAAATGTTTTTCACCTCCAATGTCTTCCAAGAGGTCCCCTCTATCGATTCCAACCGATAATTAATGTACTTACTTATGACTTAGGGTTGATAAGGCTCCATGTCCGACTGGACAAAAGTGGGCAAAAATTTTTGGCAAAATTAGGCAAAGGCCAGTGATTTTTCGTCATTTTGGGGCTATTTAGGGAACTGATACATAACAAAGGTTTTCCACTTGCATTGTACTCCAATGGGGTCCCAGAAAAACCAGAAAAATTTTCCACTCCAATTATGTGAGAAACGTGCCTAAAATGACCAATTTTCCTAATTTTACCAACATATTTTGCCCATTTTTCCCAGTTGGATATGGAGCCTTATCAACCCTGAGCAAATAAATTATCGGTTGGAATCGATAGGGGGGACCTCTAGGAGGACATTAGTGGTGAAAAACCTTTGTGACAGACGATTACCTGGTTGATAGCATATATTTTTTATGGATTTAATTTTTTTTGCCTACTTTTGCCTACTTTTGCCCACTTTTGCCCACTTTTGCCCACTTTTGCCCATGTGGGCAAATTCAAAATTTAAGAATAATGTGGGCAGTGGGCAAAAAAAAAGGTGACGTACCCCCCATACTGGGGGGGGGGGGGATGGAATTAGAAATTACACATGTAGGACATGGGCAGGATCAATAACATACTGGGGGAGTGATGGGGGGTTAACATACTGGGGGGGAGTGTGATGGAATTAGAAATCACACATGAAGGACATGGGCCCTTGCCAGAGCTATGATAAAGTCCAATTTTTAATGGTGTGAACATAACTAGAAATCGAACTTTACCAGGGCTGTAATCTCTATTCCAATGTATCTCAACAGCTGTATCATGTTGTAAGATTCATCTTATTTTCACTGGTTTGAGGTGGTATTAATTTTATTACTCACGGAACAAATTCCATCTGCATCTGTAATATCAATACTCTCTTTACTATCCCGTAACAGTTGAAATAACGTATTAGCCACTCTGAAATGTGTAAATTGTCAAGATGGGATGCCATGATCATGTCAGGATGGCATCCCATTGGCGATCCTTCAGAACGTATTATCTGTCAAGTCATCGACTACAATGCTCCCAACTGTCTCTACTACTATAATACTACCTCTCTTAGAACACAGCAAGTTCCAAGTTAACATTTAGCCCTGTCTGAAGAAAAGAATACAACCCAGACTACATCTCTTAGTTCAACTTACGAGAGCTTGAGTGCTGTCTGAACCTCGCCACTATCTATCATGACAATCTCGTTTAGACAGGCGCCTCTGTCGTGGTTCTCCAGATACCGCTGAGAGGGGAGAAGGGAGTTAGACGGGGGAGAAGGGGGTTAGCGAGAGAGAGAAGGGGGTTAGCTAGGGGAGAGAAATAAGAGATGGGAACTGGTTTGAGTGGAATGAAGGAGAGAGGGAGGGGAGTGGAAGGTAGCCTAGTCATGAACCATTTATTCCTATTTTATAGAATTATTTAACCAGTTAGTTACACGGGGGGGGGGGGTTACCATGGTTACCCCAGTTACACAGGGTGGTTACCATAGTTACACACTCACCCTGTTAAATCCCATGTCTAAATAGGGTCGCACCGTCGGTTCCTCGCACCACCGTAATCTGAGAGATATTATCTTCATTACCAAACACAATATAATCTCAATTCTTTCGATGAAGTATTTCACAATTCATCCTACTGCCCCAATATCTCAAAAGGCTAAAACTCCCCAATATTATATTACTCACATGGCAGGGCAGACAGCTAGTGCGATGACACTGTTGAAGGCAGGTTTACTTCTCAATCTCCTCACCATTTGTTCCCCTAACCCCGCTACGGGGACCCTCATATCAACCACTACTATGTGGTGCCTCTTCTTTTCTAACTGATCCATAGCTGCATCCACAGTGTTAGCCATACTGGCCTTGAAACCACCCTTCCTACAGGCCCACTGGAAGGCCTCACTCTGACCATCCTCGCCAGGAAACACCAGTAGAACCTGAGAGAGATGTGTTTGTGTGTGATAACTGGGTTAGCACCTGAGAGAGATGTGTTTGTGTCATTACTGGGTTAGCACCTGATGGAGATGTGTTTGTGTCATTACTGGGTTAGGGACTGGGTTAGCACCTGATGAGAGATGTGTTTGTGTGATTACTGGGTTAGGTACTGGGTTAGCACCTGATGAGAGATGTGTTTGTGTGTGATTACTGGGTTAGGGACTGGGTTAGCACCTGATGGAGATGTGTTTGTGTCATTACTGGGTTAGGGACTGGGTTAGCACCTGATGAGAGATGTGTTTGTGTGTGATAACTGGGTTAGGGACTGGGTTAGCACCTGATGAGAGATGTGTTTGTGTGTCATTACTGGGTTAGGGACTGGGTTAGCACCTGATGAGAGATGTGTTTGTGTGTCATTACTGGGTTAGGGACTGGGTTAGCACCTGATGAGAGATGTGTTTGTGTGTGATTACTGGGTTAGGGACTGGGTTAGCACCTGATGAGAGATGTGTTTGTGTGGGGGCTGATTCGGAGGTAGAATAGTTCAATTAAAATCAACTTACCCTCGATATCTCCTGATTTATTACAATAGGACCTAGTCCGATCTGTCGTTTTTCTGCCTGTGAAAATGAGACGTGAGTTAGAAATAAATTAACATTACTAAATTAACATTACTATTTACTGTGTAAAATTTGTTTAGTTTGAACCTAGATAGGGTACAAACTAAACAAGATTGTGTTTGTGTACCTTCATACGACCACTAATTCTCGGTGTCAGGGACAGCAATAAATCTCAAAGGAGCGTTGAAACAAGCTATTAAAAAATGGAAGCTTCAAGAAAAATAATGTCAAGTTTTAACGAGCTCAATAAATGAAAAAAGGAGAAGGTTTAAATGGGATTTTAAAAGTTTTAACAGGGCTTAAAACCTTTTCTCTGTTGCAACATGTCACGTAGTCACTGGAGAGGGCAAATGTTATATTTCCTTAGTAACAACAGTTGTTACCATGGTAACAGTGCAGTTACCATGGTTACAGTTACCATGGTTACAGTACCATGGTTACAGTGTAGTTACC
Source organism: Hormiphora californensis (assembly GCA_020137815.1). NCBI lineage: Eukaryota > Metazoa > Ctenophora > Tentaculata > Cydippida > Pleurobrachiidae > Hormiphora > Hormiphora californensis. Next base: position 602,219 of record CM035351.1, read on the forward strand.
ATGGTAACAGTACCATTGTACAATTTTGAGATATAATATAATTCTTTAGGTAGCACTGCTTGTACAACTTATAACACCCCCCAGTGTTATAAGTTTTCACTTATAACACCCCCCAGTGTTATAAGTTTTCACTTATAACACCCCCCAGTGATACATGAAAACTTATAACACTGCTGCACTTCGAACTCCTTACTCCACTGTTTCTGTCACACTTAGAAAGATAAGCGTGTACGAACTCTCTCTCTCTCTCTTTCTTTATGTCACACTCACACGCCGTTGCAGTACCGAGATCAAGATAACAGTTACGAACTCCCGGACCCACGTCCCACACATTCTTTATCTCTCTCACTCTCACTCTCACTAATCTCTCACTCTCTTTACCTATCACGAATTCGCTCTATTGTTACGCCCTAAAGTGTCCCCCACTCTTGTTTTAAAAATTTTACAATGCAATTTTATTATGCCTATTTTCGTTGTACCTGACATCAACAATAATGTCCCAGATTCTTACACTTTTAGACCTCGCAGGCTCGGTCAAAAAGTAAAACTACATCACTCGCAGGCTCGTGAGGTAGTTAGACTTAGTGGCACTCGCAGGCTCGTGCACTAAAGTACAAGAATCTGCCTCGACCTGTGGTCTCGGATCATTATTGTTGTACTTATAACACTTGACCTTCGGTCTCGTGTTATAAGTGTTCAGGTACAACTTATAGGCATAATAAAATCCTACATGGTAACAGTGCAGTTACCATGGTTACAATTACATGTTACCATGGTTACAGTGCAGTTACCATGGTCAAAATTACATGTTACAGTACAACTTTTACAATATTCTGATTCAACAGGTTACTCATACGGCTGCATTACAGTGTGGTTATGACACTGAACCTCTAGATATAGACAGAGCAAACTAATATCACTCTCCGTCTATGAAGTTCTCTCTATCCCCCTCCCTCTACCTCTCTCTCTCTCTCTCTCTCTCTCTCTCTCTATCTCTCTATCTCTCTATCTCTCTATCTCTCTCTCTCTCTCTCTCTACACACACACTCTCTTAGCGCCAAGACCAGGTGCACTGAATCGAGAATTCAATACTGTGCGTGTACAAGAACTGGGCGGTGGCTCAATCCTCAGACAATATAGACAATATGTAGACGAAGAATGTATACTACTCACAAAATTAATGATACATGATACAAGATACACGAACATTGGATAAAGAGATAGCAAGACAGTTCGACAGCTCTACACAGGACAGGCTAGTGAAAATAGACAGGGACGACAGGGTTGTTGCTGAGTCATGAGAGGAGGATGCTCCACAGGGGGCACTTCAATAGTGTTAGGAGAAGAAGAAACTTAGCGTATCAGTTAATCACACATAGCAACCTGGATGATTGAAGTGGGGAGATGTGGCTGAGAGAGAGAGAGAGAGAGAGAGAGAGAGAGAGAGAGAGAGAGAGAGAGAGAGAGAGAGAGAGAGAGAGAGGGAGAGATAGAGAGATAGAGAGGGGGGGAGAGAGAGAGAGAGAGAGAGAGAGAGAGAGAGAGAGAGAGAGAGAGAGAGAGAGAGAGGGGAGAGAGAGAGAGAGAGAGAGAGAGAGGGGGGGGGGAGAGACTTTGTGACGTCATTACGAGTGACGTAACAAACTAGAATTGCATAATAGCATTTAAAAATTAGTTCTTGAAATGAGAAACTGACAAAGCCGAAGGGCGAAGGAAGGAACCTTTCAAGTCATAAAAATTGATGGTTAGGGAAAACGGTAACAGAGCTTTTTAATAACTTTGGTAAGTGGGGATTATATTGGACCCTCTAGTAATGAAGTGAGGCTGGATAGTGTAGAAGAGATGATCACTCATCCGGAACTGAGATAGCAAAATGTAGAGTGCCAAGAAGAAGAAGAAGAAGAAAGAGAATATATTCAAGTGCTATGACGCAATTTTAGTAAAGCAAGTACAAATTAGATTTCGAAAATCGCAGCAATTCATTTCTATAAAACAGTTTTTTTTGCAATCTCTCCTCGACTGTGGGGGGTACGTGCCGAATTATAGTTATAGCAGGAGGACAATCTGACCTAATAGGGACGGTAGTAGCCGAGAGAGAGATAGAGAAAGAGTGATATGGAGGGGGCTATTGGGTAGTTATATAGCGTGCCTTATTGTTTTAATATATATTCAGATAATAAGATGTGAAACAATGAATATCGCTATGTCATACCCCCCCCCTAGCGATATATCGAGACCCGTAATTAGAACGAACGGAGAGAGAGAGGAGAGAGAGAGAGAGAGAGAGAGAGAGAGAAATGTTGATTGATCATCTCATTGTATGTGTAATGAGTGTTAGTTACGTGCGTATGAAATTTAGAAAATGAATGAGAGATTCAAATTACACAAAATAACTCCTTAGTGACACCATCAAATTTCTCTCTCTCTCCCTCTCTCCCTCTCTCTCTCTCTCTCTCTCTCTCTCTCTCCCTCTCTCTGCCTCTCAGGCAGAGAGAAAGATGGAGCGAGAATAATTAAGAAGATTTGTTCTTATTTCATCATCACACTATGTTTTTTACATCTCTAGAGACACACAGAGCCCATCACATTTGTTGACCACACAGCTGCGAAATATTGGTGTGAAGAACGAATGAAGGATAACATAACGCGGACATAACGCTGTCACCACAATCACTTTAATCCTCACATGACCGCCCCTTTTCATTAAAAATCATTTAACATTTTAGGCCCATTCCACGGCCCCTTTGAGCCCTATTTAAACCGGCACCCGGAGTCCAGTTCAATTGAATTGTCATATTCAGAGTGAAAGAAAGGAGCGAGGGAAGACAAAGAGCGGGGTGCAACAAAGACATGTCTGTGTGTGTGTATTGGATGCACACAACACACAGCTGTATAGATCGGAGAAAAGCGGCTCTTGAAAGATCAGGAGCCTTAGAGAGAGACCCAGCGAAGAGCGAAGAGAGGCAGGAGAGAGAAGAGAGAGAAAATCATATCTCTCTTCTTCACTCTCTCTATCTCTCTCTCTCTCTCGTTTGTCTTTATCTATTTCGTAGCTATTCTCTATATTCTCTATTCTCCCTTCCCTCCATATTCAGGTTTCCCACACCCTGCAACAGAGCAGCTGTGTTCGTGACAATAAGATAAGGTGGTGGTGACGGAAGCAACACACTCTCTTTCTCTCTCCTTTGGCATCCCTCTCTCTCTTTTGGCATCCCCTAGTAGTAGCTGTAGTAGTAGTAGGCATCCCCTCTTACATTCTTCACTCATCTCACCTTACACTTTTATACCCATACAAAGATAGTTACGTATCCTAATTTTCACCAACAGCTATTATTATTGGGGGCGGGGCAGGGTGGGTGTTCGTCATCATTAGAGTTCTTTACCAAAACACTCAAAGTAAGAGTGGCGCGCCGTGTTTTCTCACAAAACTTGGTGGATGAACGGGTAGTACCACCAGGGACCATTGGTACGGTATCGAAAAATTTCCAATTCTGTCTCGTTCATTAGTTATGACGTAATATGTTCATTATTTCAAACTTTCATAAAATGCTCTACAGAAAAATCGTCATTGTGGATTGAAATGGATGCTTGCATCGTGTTCAGCGTCAAAAAATAGCGGGGTACCAAATTTGGTGTCTCTACCTTGTCTGTGACGCGAGATTATCGACAATTATCAAAAAACGACCAAAAATGCGGAGAAAGAGAGTTTGTTACTTTGGGTGCTAGTTGTTTGTGCGCGCCACCCACTTGTAACAATCTCTCTTTCTCTCACTTTTGTCGTTTTTGATATTTGTCAATATCTCGCGTCACAGACAAGGTAGAGACACAAAATTTGGTACCCGGCTATTTTTGACGTGAACACGATGCAAGCATCCATTTCAATCCACAAATGAACAGATTTTTCTGTAGAGCAATTTGTGAAAGTGTGAAATAATGAGCATATTACGTCAAAACTAATAAATGGACGGAATTGGAAATTTTCTATACCGTACCAATGGTCCTGGTGGTACTCCCCGTTCATTCACCAAGTTTTGTGAGAAAACATGGCGCGCCACTCTTACTTCAACATCCTTCCCTCAAAACTTTGTAATGAAGTACATGCATCTCTTGAGGGCCTCTTGTTCAATCTAGGGTTGTGGGGTACTGGGGCTCTCTCTTCATATCAATCATCTCCATCTTGGCTTACTTCTTGTTTGTGGGCTATCAGCTAATAACCATTTCAACATACAGCGAGTGAGAGGGAGAGAGAGGGGAGAGAGAGGAGAGAGAGAGAGAGAGAGAGAGAGAGAGATAGAGGGGGGGGCCTAGCAGGTATACCCCATTTAGACCAAACACAAACTGCCGTCTCACTCGTCACATGAAATGTATGATATGAACAAACAAACATTCATCTCAGTACAAACACACATATCCAACCGACTTGAGATGACCATTATATCCATAATCCAACAGGTGTGTCATGGGTCTAAAAAGAGAAAATAAGTTGAGAAGAAGGACGAAAATGTGGGGAGAGAGTATGGGACCCTGGCCTTTGAAAGTGACATATATCGGAGCTTCTTCAATATATAACTTATTATTAATATCAAAGTTATTGAACTCCACAACCTATCCGTGTCCATCCCTCCCTCCCTATATCCATCTTCTCCCTTACCCTCTAGTCTCTCTATCTGTACTTTTTAAATTCATACATTCCTCCTCCCTCGTCAGATGTGACGATTGTGTTATGCTTTCGGAGGGATTATTTATAAATTAGGCTTTGAAATGTTCGAACAAGCATGATTCCTCTTTCGGAGAGCGAGAGAAAAAAATATGACATACTGGCTCTCTATCTTTTTGTCTGTCTCACTGCAGCAGCACGCAAATCATTTTTCTAGTACGGTGTTTAAAAGAGGGTAGGGGAGAGAGAAAGACCTCTCGAAAGTACTCATACGCGTATGTAGAGAGAATTCTCTCCCGAATTTGATACTGGAGAGGAATACGCGTATGAGTGGTTTCAAATTTTTCTAAGAATTTACCATTGTTCTCATAATCGTATTAAAGTACTCATATCAGTATCTACCAGAGAGCACTTGGAGAGCGAATCCTCTACTGTTCAAAATACTCATACTCGTATGCCATAATGTTTTTGGCATTCAGTACTTGGCTAAAGTCATAAATGAGTTTGCAGATTCAAGTACTGACTATTTATATTTGACCAAACATTAAGGTGAGAGTATACAATTTTACAGACCCAGCAGTTAAAAAATTAAACATCGTGACAAAGTTTTGAATGTTTGACACTAATCAACCTTCAAAATCTAAAATCTTATCTTCTAATTGAGGGCTGATTTGGCTCAAATTTTAATACACATTTTTTACATTAGTCCTTGTGAGTTATAGTCGTTCAGAATTGATGAACTCGTATGCCGTAATGCTTTGGTATTCAGTGCCAGTTTCAAACGACTTGGGCAATTGCTCGGAAAATTATATTTGACCAAATATCTAGGTGACTCACCTAATAGGTGGTAATAAAATTACCCCTCAGCATTGATATGACTCACAGAGTAATGCAATAAAAGGGGTGACTTCGTAACCAACCTAATAGGTGAGAGTAAACAATTCTACAGACCCAAAGCAGTTATAAAATTAAATATTGTGGCATAGTTTGGAATGTTTGTCACTCATCAACCATTAAAATCTTATCATTTAATAGAGTGCTGATTTGGCACAAACACATTTTACACATAGTCATTGTTAGTATGTCGTTCAGAATTAATGAACGGGAGTCGAAGAAACCACTGTTCTAAATTTTGTATTTCTACCTCAGCCATACAAAGCAGGGGTATGTATGGGTCCAAGTATCTCGACCTTGAACTGGTCTTGATCCGTGGCAAAGAATGGCACCCGTGAAGGGTGTGGGTCTTCCCTCAAACTGCACACACCATACGGTTAAGTTGTAGTTGCCTAACCCCTGGGTGACTTACATCACACATTACCACCTCGGTGTAGAATTTACACTCATACTCGTATCAAACTACTCATATATGATGTATGAAATTAGGTTATTAGAAACTTCTTGCCGAACCCTGTTGTTTTAAATCTCCCATCTATTTATTCAGATTTCTAAAATCAACCTAATAGAATTGCTAATTATTCATTGTGGTCATTAGAAATTCTACTCATACTCGTATCAAAAGTACTCATACCTGTATGAACTATGGAAAGTTCTCATGCTCTTACTTCATGACTAAATAATTAGAGACTATCATCGAAGACTTATATCTTAAATCTCTCAACTTTTCCATCAAAATTACTAACTTCAAACTGATGGAAATGTATAACGTCTGCATCAATTGACAAAGTACTCATACTCGTATGATAAGTACTCATACCTGTATGGGCGGAAAACGCCTTAAAAACGCCTCTACGAAGTTTTAATTAACACAGTTTTCTGGGCCATTCATGACAACAATAAAACAAATTGATTCGAGACCAACTTAACTTAAAAACTAAAAGTCAAATTTTTCCGTCGAAAATTTTGCCAGTGGTACCCCTTGCCAAAAAAACACCCAAAAATAAAAATGTCTCCCGTTCTTTAATATCTTGGCATGGTTGCACCCGGTAAATAGTGAACTTTTAAAATTCCGGCTACCAGCTTTGAATGCCTAAAAACATAGACGGTATTTGGGTCAGAAGTGCAAATACGAGTATGAGTACTTTTCATACGAGTATGAGTACAATTTCAAATTACCATACCAATTGGATATTCTAGTAAGCCAGATTAATCTATTTCACAGGAATAATGGGAGATTTAAGACATAAGTCTTCGATAGTAAATCTCTAATTATTTAGTCATGTATTCAGGGCATGAGAACTTCCCCATAGTTCATACAGGTATGAGTACTTTTGATACGAGTATGAGTAGAATTTCAAGTGACCACATTCAATGACACTGCTTTTGGTTTATTTTAGAAATCTGAATAAATAGATGGGAGATTTAACATAACAGGGTTCGGCAATAAGTTTCTAATAACATGTACATGAAAAATCCTGTTTTTCATACAGATTACAGTTATGAGCAGGACTTGCAATTCTTGTCACCCGGCCCAAATACATGGCCTGCACAATTTCCGGACGGAGATAGTCTCGAGACCATCGTTAGGCCTGATCTTATTGCGTTACCACGAGTGGTGAGGGAATTAACCTGGTGGGAGTAGAAGAGACGACAGGCCATATTGTATAGCGGATGATCAAGATTCAAGGGCCAAGGCCCATGAGATCGAGCACCGACCTGGAAAGAGACAGTGGAGATAACGACTGGATGCTCACATTGTTTTGGAATGGTTTGAGGAGAACAGTGATGGGGTTCGTGACCAGATAGCGAGCAGCTTTCAAGATCACCAGCTTATCTGGCTGATTCGATGTTCAGTCACGGGAGTCCCCGTGGCCCGTCCGGGGCTTGCAGGCTAATAGTGTTAGTTAAGCAGATCGGCGGAACGTAGCTATGACGAAATTCGGCACTAGAATTCTTGGGGTTGAGTTCAGTTCCTTCAGGTTGGTCTGACCAAAGTTGTAAAGTGGAATTTTTTGAACCACTCAGGTTGCCCTATGGGCTGGTTGGTTGGTTGATGAGAGCAGTTGGTGCTTTTTGGAGCCTTTGAGTCCTATGGGTATCCATAGTAGGAATAGTATAAAAACATGAATTGTTCAATCTGTGGTACCAACTAATGTTCCTGGAAATTGAATAACAACAAACGTTTGCAAACATGCTATCAATGTGTATTGTGTAGTTGTAGCTTTGTTAAGGCAAAACAAAGTAAAAGCTTGACTTATATTCGTATAAAAGTACTCATACCTGTATGAGAAACAGGATTTTTTACATACATGTAGTTAAGTTATGCCATTGGAAACGTATCACCAACTCCTTATACCTTAAATCTCCCATGTTATATTCAAATTCCTGAATTCAACCTAACAAAAGTGCAAATTATTGTGGTCACTAGAAAATCTACTCATACTCGTATCAAAAGTACTCATACCTGTATGAACTATGGGAGGTTCGTATGATTTGATTGTTAAGTTATGCCATTGGAAACTTATCACCGACTCCTTATACCTTAAATCTCCCAGATATTCATTAACTTTCCTGTATTCAACCTAATAGAATTGCTAATTATTGCGGTCATTAGAAATTCTACTCATACTCGTATCAAAAGTACTCATACCTGTATGAACTATGGGAAGTTCTCATGCCCTGAATACATGACTAAATAATTAGAGATTTACTATCGAAGACTTGTGTCTTAAATCTCCCACTTTTCATCAAAATCACTTAATTTAAACTGATTGAAATGTATAACGTCTGCACCAAGTGACAAAGTACTCATACTCGTATGATAAGTACTCATACCTGTATGGGCGGTAAAACGCCTTAAAAACGCCTCTACGAAGTTTTAATTAACACAGTTTTCTGGGCCATTCATGACAACAATAAAACAAATTGATTCGAGACCAACTTAACTTAAAAACTAAAAGTCAAATTTTTCCGTCGAAAATTTTGCCAGTGGTACCCCTTGCCAAAAAAACACCCAAAAATAAAAATGTCTCCCGTTCTTTAATATCTTGCATGGTTGCACCCGGTAAATAGTGAACTTTTAAAATTCCGGCTACCAGCTTTGAATGCCTAAAAACATAGACGGTATTTGGGTCGGAAGTGTAAATACGAGTATGAGTACTTTTCATACGAGTATGAGTACAATTTCAAATTACCATACCAATCGGATATTCTAGTAAGCCAGATTAATCTATTTCACAGGAATAATGGGAGATTTAAGACATAAGTCTTCGATAGTAAATCTCTAATTATTTAGTCATGTATTCAGGGAATGAGAACTTCCCATAGTTCATACAGGTATGAGTACTTTTGATACGAGTATGAGTAGAATTTCTAATGACCGCAATAATTAGCAATTCTATTAGGTTGAATTCAGGAAAGTTAATGAATAACTGGGAGATTTAAGGTATAAGGAGTCGGTGATAAGTTTCCAATGGCATAACTTAACAATCAAATCATACGAACCTCCCATAGTTCATACAGGTATGAGTACTTTTGATACGAGTATGAGTAGATTTTCTAGTGACCACAATAATTTGCACTTTTGTTAGGTTGAATTCGGGAATTTGAATGAATACATGGGAGATTTAAGGTATAAGGAGTTGGTGATACGTTTCCAATGGCATAACTTAACTACATGTATGTAAAAAATCCTTTTTCTCATACAGGTATGAGTACTTTTATACGAATATAAGTCAAGCTTTTACTTCGTTTTGCCTTAACAAAGCTACAACTACACAATACACATTGATAGCATGTTTGCAAACGTTTGTTGTTATTCAATTTCCAGGAACATTAGTTGGTACCACAGATTGAACAATTCATGTTTTTATACTATTCCTACTATGGATACCCATAGGACTCAAAGGCTCCAAAAAGCACCAACTGCTCTCATCAACCAACCAACCAGCCCATAGGGCAACCTGAGTGGTTCAAAAAATTCCACTTTACAACTTTGGTCAGACCAACCTGAAGGAACTGAACTCAACCCCAAGAATTCTAGTGCCGAATTTCGTCATAGCTACGTTCCGCCGATCTGCTTAACTAACACTATTAGCCTGCAAGCCCCGGACGGGCCACGGGGACTCCCGTGACTGAACATCGAATCAGCCAGATAAGCTGGTGATCTTGAAAGCTGCTCGCTATCTGGTCACGAACCCCATCACTGTTCTCCTCAAACCATTCCAAAACAATGTGAGCATCCAGTCGTTATCTCCACTGTCTCTTTCCAGGTCGGTGCTCGATCTCATGGGCCTTGGCCCTTGAATCTTGATCATCCGCTATACAATATGGCCTGTCGTCTCTTCTACTCCCACCAGGTCAATTCCCTCACCACTCGTGGTAACGCAATAAGATCAGGCCTAACGATGGTCTCGAGACTATCTCCGTCCGGAAATTGTGCAGGCCATGTATTTGGGCCGGGTGACAAGAATTGCAAGTCCTGCTCATAACTGTAATCTGTATGAAAAACAGGATTTTTCATGTACATATTATTAGAAACTTATTGCCGAACCCTGTTATTTTAAATCTCCCATATATTTATTCAGATTTCTAAAATAAACCTAAAGGAGTGTCATTGAATGTGGTCACTTGAAATTCTACTCATACTCGTATTAAAAGTACTCATACCTGTATGAACTATGGGAAGTTCTCATGCCCTGAATACATGACTAAATAATTAGAGATTTAATATCGAAGACTTATGTCTTAAATCTCCCACTTTTCCATCAAAATCACTTAATTTAAACTGATGGAAGTGTAGTTACTAGAAACTGTACTCATACTCGTATGAAAATTACTCATACCCGTATCAAATGTTGTATGATTTTATTTACTTTTGATACGGTTTTGGTAATGGAAACTTTCTACCAAGGTTTTATTTATCAAATCTCCCATTATTCCTGTGAAATAGATTAATCTGGCTTACTAGAATATCCGATTGGTATGGTAATTTGAAATTGTACTCATACTCGTATGAAAAGTACTCATACTCGTATTTACACTTCCGACCCAAATACCGTCTATGTTTTTAGGCATTCAAAGCTGGTAGCCGGAATTTTAAAAGTTCACTATTTACCGGGTGCAACCATGCCAAGATATTAAAGAACGGGAGACATTTTTATTTTTGGGTGTTTTTTTGGCAAGGGGTACCACTGGCAAAATTTTCGACGGAAAAATTTGACTTTTAGTTTTTAAGTTAAGTTGGTCTCGAATCAATTTGTTTTATTGTTGTCATGAATGGCCCAGAAAACTGTGTTAATTAAAACTTCGTAGAGGCGTTTTTTAAGGCGTTTTACCGCCCATACAGGTATGAGTACTTATCATACGAGTATGAGTACTTTGTCACTTGATGCAGACGTTATACATTTCCATCAGTTTGAAGTAAGTAATTTTGATGGAAAAGTTGGAGATTTAAGATATAAGTCTTTGATAGTAAGTCTCTAATTATTTAGTCATGAAGTAAGGGCATGAGAACTTTCCATAGTTCATACAGGTATGAGTACTTTTGATACGAGTATGAGTAGAATTTCTAATGACCACAATGAATAATTAGCAATTCTATTAGGTTGATTTTAGAAATCTGAATAAATAAATGGTAGATTTAAGATAACAGGGTTCGGCAAGAAGTTGCTAATACAGTCGGACCCCGATTTACCGGGCCCCGATTTACCGGAACCCCGATTTACCGGGAGGATAAATTTCCCCCGATCTAGGAAATTAACGGTATTTGACCCCGATATACCGGACACCCCGATTTACCGGGCAAAACCCTTTCCCCCGAGCATCCCGGTAAATCGGGGTCCGACTGTAACCTAACTTAAAGTGAGAGTGGACCGGATCAGAATTGGACAAGTTTGTTGTAGGTAGTAGAGATTAGCTTTCCGAGCATTTTGCGTTTTTGCCGCTCAAAATCGACCCACCCATCACAGAGATATTTTTGTTATGTTGGGAGAATTCCTGCTGGATCAATATTTATCAAACAGGATAGAAACAATCCTTGTGTTTTACTAACACATTCTTTAAATTTTTGATATGCTGGCTTGCATTGCCCTGCTTCTGTGCATGGACATGTCAACCTCACTGCTTATATTCAGAATGTGTTAGTAAAACACCACGATTGTTTCTATTCTGTTTTATACATACTGATTAAACAGGAGTTCTCCCAACATAACAAAAATATCTCAGTGATGGGTGGGTCGATTTTGAGCGGCAAAGACGCAAAATGCTCAGAAAGCTAATCTCTACTACCTACAACAAACTTGTCCAATTCTGATTCGGTCCACTCTCACTTTAACTATATCTACATAAAAAAACCCTGTTTTCATACATGATCCTGTTTTCATACATGATCCTGTTTTCATACATGATATATATGAGTAGTTGGATACGAGTATGAGTGTAACTTCTACACCGAGGTGGTAATGTGTGTTGTAAGTCACCCAGGGGTTAGGCAACTACAACGTAACCGTGGTATGTGAGAGAAGACCCACACCCTATAACACGGGTGCCATTCTTTGCCACGGATCTGGACCAGTTCAAGGTCGAGATACCTGGACCCATACATACCCCTGCTTTGTATGGCTGACCACCTACAATTTCCCACCTTCACCTACTTCAGGCACCCATTTTTCTCCCGTCTTCGAGGCGTCGCATTGTACACCCACAGTTCACCGCCATATATCAGCCATAACCAGTGATACTCCTTTAAATTCAACTGCTTTACCCAAGTATTAACATCCACATCACGCAAGTCAAAACCTCATTTTGTCATTCTCTCTTTCGTAGAACGCAGGGCCATTCTAAGCATATCAGGCAGGCTCTACTGCCACCCAATCACAGCAAAGTCCAGGCTGTGGATGGTCTTAACTCATATGACTCGTTCGCAAGACATCCTAGGCTAGGGTGTATTAATCTACCACCCGGCTGAGGGTGGAAGTAAACTCATCTCAGATGAGTCAACTGGTAATATTGTAGCCCTTGACCCTTCGGGTCACCTTCACAATCAAATTAATTCTACAGCCTCCGGAGTGACGACAATAGGCACCTACAACACGTGAAATCCGGGGGTCCGACTATTGGTTAGGAACACCGTTTGTATAAAAGATTATGAACATCACCCCGAATTGACCCCGAAATGATCCCCAATTGATCCTGTAGCACTCCAAAATGAGGTCCCAAATTGACCCCGAAATGATCCAAAATTGACCCTGAAATGATCCCGAAGTGACCTGGAAATGACCCCGAATTGATCCTATAGCACTCCAAAACGAGGTCCCGATTTGACCCCAAATTGATCCCGAATTGCTCCTGTAGCACTCCAAAACGAGGTCCCAAAGTGACCCTGAATTGACCCCGAAATGATCCCGAAGTGACTCCAATTCCGAAGTGACCCCGAACTCCGAAGTAATTTAAATGTTTGAGATCTAATAATCTAATAACTCATTTTTAAATTTACAATTAAACTTGGTCAAAATGGTAAAATATTTTAGGAAATTGTTTTCCGTAAATACGACTACCATATTTATTGATAAAAGTTACAAGTACTCATACTTGTATCGGTTTATTGCTCTCCAGTGCTCTCCAGTGACTCTCCGCTCAATACGCATATGAGTAGTTTCATACGATTATGAGAACTTTCAAAAATTGCAATATTTTCATCGACCTAGCCTTCATACGAGTATGAGTACTTTTTCTACAAGTACTCATACTCGTATTTGCCTATATACGCGTATGAGAACTTTCATACGAGTATGAGTAGTTTTTGATACGAGTATGAGTACTTTACTCATACTCGTATCAAAGTCCTCATACTCGTACGAGTATGAGTACTTCATACGCGTATGAGTAGATTCGAGAGAGAGAGAGAGAGAGAGAGAGAGAGAGAGAGAGAGAGAGAAAAGGGAAGAGAGAGAAACACGATAACAAACAAGTGAGAATATTGAGATTTAAAAAAGAGGACGCTAAGGTGAGAAAAAAGGGAGGTTCAAAAAGAGTGGCACCAGATGTGGCGCCTACAAACGATACTGTTATACTTGGGGGAAGAAAGTAAACAACCAATCAGAACTCGTTATTTAGGTCACGTGACTGGTTATCAGCCAATCAGGGACCAGTATATACTTGGGGGAACAGAAGAAAGGGGCTGGGGGTTGTATATAACAGAGTATTATAGAGGAGGGAAGGAAGGGTGGTATAAATATAGCAGATCTGATGATACATTATACAAGGTGGCCCATAAATTATGATAGCGGGGGAAGAGCCGTACCTCCAAAACGGTGATAGTTGTGCAAAAAAAACTACGGGAACATACTGGAACAATTCCTGGACGGCTTTTTGCAAATTATGAAATTTTTATTCAAAAGTTCATTTTTCATTCATGAATTTTCTACATGTTCATTAATGAATTAAGGACTCTAATTTACCGAGAGTGGGTTGTATATAACAGAGAAGAGTATTATTATAGAGGAGGGAAGGAAGGGTGGTATAAATATAGCAGATCTGATGATACATTATATATGAATCTTACACCAAATGCACACAGTGAGATGTATAATATATGACAGTGAGATGTTGGGTTATCTATCACTCACTCCCACCACACACACTGACCAACACACACTCAGAATGTATGTGTTTCCCTGTGTGGGTGTGTAGAAAGAAGAATATATGTAAATTACTGATGCGAATGAGTGTCAGACAGAGCGAGATAGAGAAATAGTGACAGACAAAAAGAGAAAGGAAGAGAGAGAATGACAGACAGAAAGAGAGAGGGAGAGAGTGTGACAGACAGAAAGAGAGAGAGAGAGAGAGAGAAATAGACAGAGAGCGAGAGAGAAATGGTAACACACAGAGTATCCTCTCAGAGTGACAGACAGAGAGTAAGGGGTAGAGAGAGTGCAAGAGAAAGAAGGAGTGACAGACAGAGGGCTGATGTAGGGGGAGAGAGGAAGAGAGAAAGAGAGAGTGTAAGAGAAAGAAAGAGTGACAGACAGAGGACTGTTGTAGGGGGAGAGAGAAAGAGAGTGTAAGAGAAAGAAAGAGTGACAGACAGAGGGTAGGTACACGAAAACAATTTACCACGAGTGACGTGGGGAATCGTAAAATGCGTTTTTTCTTTGCAGTTCGCTAATTATCAGAGAAAACTAAAGAGGGAATGTAATGGAGAGAGACGCTAGGAAGACAGAGAGAAAGAGAGCTAGAAAGACAGAAAGGATAGAGATAGAGATAGAGAGAGGGAAAGAGAGAGAGCGAAAGATAGAGAGAGATAGTTGTGCCATCTGAAGAGAGAAGAGGACAAACCGCAATCCACTACGGACCACACACATACCTGAGATCGTGTCAGTGTGGCTTCACTCTTATATCCATGGCACACTAAATGAGAGAGAGTGTGTGGTTAATGCAAGGGAAGTTTCCCTAAAATAATATGTTTTGGAGAATCCCCGGATTTCAATTTAAAGGGAAATTGGTGGTGAGTAAACTGATTGGTCAATTTTTAAATACTATCACTCAGCGGCGGATTGGAAGTTGACCCAAGTGAAACTGCTCAAAACCACTTTTTCTTCAATTCTGGGAATTCACTGGTTTAGAGATTTTAGGACAGGTAATATGTTACTCATTGACCTTTTTGGCACTTTCGTAACCAATCACATATTACAGAATTTAGTAAGGAAGGGTATTCGGTCATAATTATTATTCGGTCATGACCAATAGGGAACTGGAAAACCTAACAAGAACAACTAAAACTTTCATGTAGACTAGCTGTGCAACTCCCGTCATTGCCAAGGCCCCCGAAATGTTCATGGGCTGGCATACATCTGTGGCCTGAAGCCTGCAAAGTATACTCAGGATAGGGCCAGGCATAATGACGGAAAATTAATTTGAGATATGTCCTCAGGATGTTGAGACCGCCCGTAGGGGCAGGCAGAAGTTATGACGGAGAAACTCAATACCTCTGATGCAGATGCCGATCCACTGGAATGCTGGGGTTTGTCGATGATGGAAAAACTTCGTTGTGCAGTAGAGGACGTTTTTTATATCAAGAACGGGCTCAAACAACCAAGTGAACAACAGGTTGATGGAGTATTGTCCAAGTTATTGGATTCTAGTTTGTATGATGATCCTGAGCAGTATATTGAGGACGCACTGCCGAAAGACTCCGAAATGAGAAAGTATAATGTTGATCGTTTCATGGCTTTCACCGAGAACCTCTCTCGTCATATTTTTCGGATAGTGAGAGAAATAGGACCAGTTATGAAGGAGAAACGTCTGTATGCAACTGCCCGAATGAAAGAACGCCTGGAACTAGAGGAGTGTAATCAGAAGCTCAAGGAGGTACAAGAAGAGCTTGGCACTTTTAAGGAAGAAATCGACAAACATCGGGTATCAAGGATTGAACTGCAAGAGAAGCTGATTGAAGCACAAAATACTTTGATTGAAGTACAAGGTCGGAAACTTAGTTCAGTGTCAGAGTCTGTTCAGAAGCAATTGCAGGGCTACTCCAAGGTGCTTGTACAGAATTGCTCTGCAGCTATTACACCATCCCGCCTCCAAGCAGCATTGAAGAAAGCGACTGTACCGCATCCAAGTACAACCGCGGAAGAAGCAACTCTTGATCGCAAGTTGAATTTGGTTATATTTGGGCTGCCAGAAACTACGGCAAGGGCTACTGAGCATGAAGTTCAGGATATCTTTGGAGAGCTCAATGAAAAACCAGTCATATCTTCTACAAAGCGTATTGGCGAAAAGACTGATAACCGACCGAGACCAGTAATTGTTACACTTGAAAGGAGGGAAACTTTGTTACAACTTCTAAGAAAAGCAAAACAGCTCCGAGATTCAGAGAAATTCTCCTCGGTGTTTCTCTCCCCCGACCTAACACCGGAGGAGCAGCGAGAGCGGAAAACTCTCGTTGATACAGTGAAAGGACTGAGGCGAGACAATCCGAATGGACGATACTGGGTTAGCAGGGGGGTAATTAAATGTGGCTGACCTGCTACATGTAATTTGTACTCTAAAGAGACTTCAAAAGGAACCTTATGACTATCAATTTAGCCCACAAAAAGGGGCAGTATATGTTGTATTTTATCCAATGTATACATTTTAGATTTAATCCATATAATAAATTCCAAAATGTTAGTCCGATAATTGTTTTCTCCCTACTCCTCCTACAGTTTTTGAGCTAGACCCCTGAAAATTTGTACACTGGTACTTTGGACCAAGGCGGGTGTAAGTACGGGCTCAGATTTTTGATCCGATCTTTACAACAGTGACGTCACGGGGTGACGTCATTGCGCCAAAAATACTTACATTTTTCAAACGCTTCTAAGACCCTGAAAACGGCTCTAAATCAAAAAACTAACGCAATAGTGGGGAAAGAGAATCGTTTGAACTTCATTTTACATGATAGCGATTTCCCGTAACTCAATGTTTAAGGGTCGTAAATCGCGTCGGGAAAGTTAAAAATGCCAAAAATACGATATTTTTCACCGTAGCCACCCAAAATCTTATCCAATCGATATGAAACTTGGTCGTTATGTGAACTTTAATGTCCTTTGGCCAGGGGTTCCCGGAAAACGGATTGGCAAGATGAGAACTGACCGGAGTTCTTATAATTCTAAATTTTTTTTTGAAAATTCACTAACCCCAACACCGATTGGCATCACTTTCCAACAGCCGAAGAGAAGCTGCCGAAGAGAGAAAGGGGGTAACCGTATGAAGAGTTAATCGCGATGAGTCTCATTCACATTGGGTTCGATCATTTGCCCCCGGTGTTGGGGTTAGTAATAAATAAATAAATAAATCTTAAAATCACTCACTCAAATAATCAATAAATCTTACAAATAAAATCTCACACATGATTCAGATATTGAAGTCAATGCTACCGAGTCCTACTGGGGTGTATTTAATTCGACACCCCCTCAGAGATCTCAATGTTGCGATTAGTAAGCAGAATCTCAGCCTCCTTCTGATAGCTGCCAACGCCTCGCTGTACATCTCTCCATGCTTGTCCTCGATGTGTCTGGCTGTCTTCTTCATCGCCCTGTCCATTTCTGGGCCAACACCACCTGTTGTTGTAAACACCAGTGGAGAGAAGGTCCCGCCCTCTACAATCTGCACTCGTCTCATGTAGCACGTCTTCTTGGACTTTTCGTGATTTTTGTACAGAGATGATGGCTTGATGTTGAGATATGAAGCTGCCATCGGGTGACAGACTCTGACATCCATGTAGGACATCTGGTCCGGAGCCCACAATCCCATGCAAACGATGTCCATACGGGCGTCTCTATCTGTATTTGCCCAAGGATACTGCTGCATTTCTTGGTCGTAATCCTCACATGGTTGTAAGAGTTTTTCAGTTTCTATAGACCTGACACCAGCGTAGGATAAGATATCAGCAAAGTTGTCTCTCAGGCGGTCGTGTCTGTAGATTGTGTAACCACCTTTGTGACAGGACAATGCGTGATCGGCACTGTTACTGGACCCACATGGGCATTTGGCGGGGAGATCAAGAAACGGTAATCCAAATCGAAGGTGCATCGCATCGACAAACTCTTGTTTGGTCAGGTGATGTCCATGTGCTTCGATGGGTCTTGCTGTCAGCCAAGATGATGCCCCGGGCTCTTGGTTTAGTGAATGTAACCGGTTCTCCGTGTCAGTCATCTTTTCTTTCAGGGATTTCATCTGGACAAGATGTCTTTCAATTGTTCTTTCTTCGCATTCCTTGGTTCTTTCTCTGGTGATCTTCTCGATTCAATTCACGAATTTGGAATTTTTCGTCGACTTTTTTTGGCGACATAAAACGCGAGGAAATTTTCAATGAATTTTAAAATTTTACACTGCGCGCGTAATTCTAGGTTCCGCGCGCGGCGTAATGATTTACCCGCCTCGCCAAAATTGTAATGGCCGTTTTTTCAAAAACCCAAGGTGATAAAGGTCCTCCCAAACTATTATGTCCCTTGCTGCGCGCGACCGGATTTTAGACAGCCATAGCTCCACCCCCTGATGAGATAGAGACTTGAAATTTGTTTTGTGAGGAGATCATGTCGAGTTCTTCCTACAAAACAAATTTCAAGTCTTTATCTCATCAGGGAGTGGAGCTATGACCGTGGGAAATTTCACAAAACCCGAGTGAGGGACATAGTAGTTTGGGGAGTACTTTAGTAGGAGCGGTTAGATCACCACGTGGTTAAAGTCGCATGCCACCCCTTTTTGCGCATTGTCATAGCTCCTCGAGGTCGCATCCAATCATTATCAAGAAATGTCCCTCAAGTTTTCGCTTCTCCTTGACTGTCTGGCGGCGCCAGACCCCAATTTGAGCGACAGTGCGCTCAGATGGGTCGCGGCGCCAGACAGCTCCTTGAGGAGATCTACAGGTTTGATGAAGGTCACTTATGGATTGGATGCAAAATGAAGCCGTGAGAGTAACCTGAGATTAGGGTGGCGCGCGACTTTCTGCACGTGCTGATCTAACCGCTCCTACTATGAGACTCATTGCAAGGAACAAACAAATTATCTTTTTAAAATCAAACACAAATGTCACCGGTTATATGAGGATAAATTACCATTTACCAGGTCACGGGTTCTATTCCCAGCAAACGGGTACTCTATAATCCATATAATAAATTCCAAAATGTTAGTCCGATAATTGTTTTCTCCCTACTCCTCCTACAGTTTTTGAGCTAGACCCCTGAAAATTTGTACACTGGTACTTTGGACCAAGGCGGGTGTAAGTACGGGCTCAGATTTTTGATCCGATCTTTACAACAGTGACGTCACGGGGTGACGTCATTGCGACAAAAAGACTTACATTTTTCAAACGCTTCTAAGACCCTGAAAACGGCTCTAAATCAAAAAACTAACGCAATAGTGGGGAAAGAGAATCGTTTGAACTTCATTTTACATGATAGCGATTTCCCGTAACTCAATGTTTAAGGGTCGTAAATCGCGTCGGGAAAGTTAAAAATGCCAAAAATACGATATTTTTCACCGTAGCCACCCAAAATCTTATCCAATCGATACGAAACTTGGTCGTTATGTGAACTTTAATGTCCTTTGGCCAGGGGTTCCCGGAAAACGGATTGGAAAGATGAGAACTGACCGGAGTTCTTATAATTCTAAATTCACGAATTTGGAATTTTTCGTCGACTTTTTTTGGCGAGGAAATTTTCAATACAATGAATTATAAAATTTTACACTGCGCGCGTAATCCTAGGTTCCGCGCGCGGCGTAAAAAAGCAGCGCTTTTTTGGAAAAATTCGCGCGTTACAGTAAATGATTTACCCGCCTCGCCAAAATTGTAACGCGCTCCTACTATGAGACTCATTAGGGATCCCTAATAAAGTTGTGACTTGTCACCAAACATGTGGTTCCCGTGGCGGCGCGGCTTCAAAATGCGCGATTGTAACTTGTCACCGCATGGTTTACGCCGCGCCGCAGCTACGCGCAGTGGGAACCACGTGCGTTTTGGTACGCGCACACGCGGTGACAAGTCACAACCGCGCCTCCGCAAGACTACAGTGACAAGTTACAACTTTATTAGGGATCCCTCAAAGGGATCCCTAATAAAGTTGTAACTTGTCACTAAGGAACAAACAAATTAATTTATCTTTTAAAAATCAAACACAAATGTCACCGGTTATATGAGGATAAATTACCATTTACCAGGTCACGGGTTCCCAGCAAACGGGTACTCTAGTAATAATAATAATAATAATAGTCCTTGGGGTCTTTTGAAAATTCTGCCTTCTGGGCCGATATTTTCGCCATTTGCGACGTAATATTGGCATGATGAGTAACTTCAGGTGAATTTGTGATATATTTGGTTAACTTAGACTGTACTGAGCGCAGATCGAGGGCAGAACGACATCGAAGTCCGGAGAAATTTAAAATTTTGGGCAAAAATCAAGCTTTGCAGCCAGAATACCGGTCCTATTCAAGTTTAAGAGGTGGTTCACGCTTCCGTAAAGCCTGGTTCTCTATCGCCTAGAGCCTTTAGGCTAGAGATTAGATCAAGAAAGATTCGAGAGGGGAGTTTTCAAAAATTTAAAAGTTTGGCGTCGCGTTTTTTTGTTGGGTGAGTTTGATCTAATCGTCGCGTCGCATAACGGCCTTTGCGCGGCGTAAAGCACAATAACGCAACGCTTTAAACATGAAGTTTTAGCGCGTTACAACTATTAAGCGACAAATGCAGCGCAAAGTCCTTCTGAAATCACGTTTCGAAACTTATTTTTTTAGGAACTCCCTCTGACAAAATTTTGTTTGATCCTTGGAATGCGCTGCAGCCCCCTCATGCGCGCACCCCCGCATATTATAAGGGGCCTGCAACGTATGCCAAGTTTGATCCTTTTCTTTGTCTGATTCGTGATGTTCCGCGCCGTTTCTCCATATCATTACCATAGTGCTTCTTGTATTAGCTCCATATCCTTCATTTTACCCCGTTTTACAGTTGAAAAGGTTTATGTAAAACATACAAGTCTTTAGAAATGGAGTTATTGACCTCAGACTCTGACGCTTGGGATGATTCAGCATTGATCAAAGCGTGGGACAGCACAATGCAAGCATTTAAAGATGAAATTTATAACGAGAAAAGTGGCCAGTCTCATCATCAATCCTCATCTGGTGTACCTCATAATGGTGGGGGAAAGAAGAAACGAAAAAATAAAAAGAAGCGACAGTTTGATGAACACTGGGAGGTTGGTCAGAGCTGTGAGGCTAAGTATGCAGAAGATGGACTGTTTTACCCTGCAGAGATTGTTGCAGTGGGAGATACGTTTGTGACAGTTTGTTATACTGAGTATGACGAGGAGATGGACGTGATGTTGGGAGATTTGAGGGTGGTTCAAGAGGAGAGTGTTGAACCCCAACCGCCCCCTCCATGCCCCGTCCACCACCACCAGCAACACCCATCCCAACACCCGCCCCACCCTAGTACGATGATGATGGGTCACACTCACGGCCCCATTCCTCCCCCACCCTGCCCACCACACCCCTTCGCAACTACCAACTGCACTGATGAGTCCCTGGCAGCGATGTTAATGAGCTGGTACAAAACTGGGTATACCACGGGGTATTATCAGGCGCTGAGAGAACACAACATAATGCCTGAACACAAACAGTGATTTTTAACGTTTTTATATATATATGCGATTATTTTATATTTTATTACATCTTCCTGCGTTGAAATTTAACAACGTTTTAGCCTTGAAGTTTCAATTATCAAGTCCTCCTCCTCCTGATACCCTATTATTATTATCTCAGTCCATGCTATATATGAGCGATGGATGAGACCCAGCGAGAGAAGATCGCATTAGCGAAAAAGAAACTGAGAAAATTCCAGCAGAAAGGAGCAAAAGTCGAGAAGGTCAGTGTAACCCCCCCCCCTGTCTTACCTTTGTACACCGTATAGAGATACATTGTTAAATGACGTGTGATTCCAAATCCTCCTCCGATCCCCCAGAATGGCCAGGACACAGACTCAGCCTCTCAAGTTTCCATTCATTCTGAACTACAACAGCAGGCAATAGACATTTTAGTGGAAGAGAAGGCAGAGCTACTAAAAACAAAGGACAAACAAAATGCTGCAATTTCCCAACTCCAAGGTAACAGTTAGCAGGTTTTGGTTGGTGCATTACACGCATCCTGCTCCACCCCTGTCGTGCAAAACCTGGAACAGTTTTACAAAATACGTTTTTAGAAAAAGGTCGATAGTTTTATTTGTTTGACACACGTGTTCCTTGCAGATGAAGTGACTGTATTAAAGTCTACAGTCCACACCACTCGGAGTGAGCTGAACTCGTCCGAAAAGAAAAGGAAATCTCTCCAAACTTCTTTAGAGGAGTCTAATTCCGTAAGTAGTTTGTTCTTCTGTGTGTGTGTGTTTGGGAGAAAAAGAGGGAAAGAAAGCGGCGGGAGAAGGAATATTGAGGCATGCTAGAGCCAGAGAGAATTTGGCGTTGGCTTGTTTGCTTGTCTGTGTGTGTCTGTGTGTTTTGTGTGTATTCCATACACGTTAGACAGTTAGAAGGAGTATGTGAGAATTCCATATGCGTGGGAGAGGTTTTGTTTGCTAGTTGTGTGTTTACATTTTACCGCCCTTTCCAGAGAGTCGCCACTGCTGAGCGGGATAGTGAGAGGTTACGGCGGGAAGTTGAGAACTTGGTCGGCCAGGTTGATCTACTGCAGACTGAGAACAAAGCAATGACTGCCCAGAATGGGGAACTAGCTGACAAACTGACCAACAACGCTAATATTAACCAGGTAATTGGAACGTTATTTCTCACTTGACCACCCCCCTCACCAATCTCCCTGGCCCGGGTTAGAACACTACAAGGAGATATAATGAACTAATCCCTCTCTATCTTGTCTTTACAATCCTCTAGAATGATGCAGGTTCATAGAGTTCAACTCTCTATTGACGAACTATTACCCCCCCCCCCCAGGTTCAAGTCTCTAATAGCATGTCAGATGTACCGAATCCCTTTAAAAAGAACGGGGACCAAGTTACCAAATTAGAAGCCCAACTAAGGGAACTAGAAAGCCAGTGTGAGCTGCTCAAAGGATCCCTATCCAGCCGGGAGCAGCAGTGTGACACCCTAGCTGGTCAGATATCCCACCAGCAGACAGCCCATACTCAAGAGGTGGGTGCTCTACAGACAAGGATTGGAGAGTTGGAGGGAGAGTTGGAGGAGATGGAGCAGGAGTGTGATGGCCTGACTGAGAAGTTGCACAATGCTGCTACCGCTGTAGTCCCTAATGTGAGTATGCAACTAAAAACTAACACTAAAATAATACTCAATCTATCCTTATTTGCACATATAAAGTTGAGACATATCCTGTTATTACCCCCCTCTCCCAATCAGGAGGTACAATCCTGCGGGGATATTGCCACTCCACCAGCTGCCCCCATCCCTGACGAGAGAGATACCAGGATAGAAGAGTTACAGACAGCGCTTGAAGAACAGATTGTCAGCACAATAACACTGCAGAAGGAACTAGATAATCTGAGGGAGGGGAGTGTCGACCAAACCGCCCTGCTGACCCAGATAAATAATGACAAGGCGACCATTGCACGTGCCATGAGTCAGAACAAGCAGCTGAAAGAGACAACACTAGATTTACAGGATAAACTTCTCAATGCCAGTGAGATCAATGCCAATCTGGCTAATGAGGTCACCAAGTTGTCTGAGAGAATGGCCGATATGACCCAGACAGCTAGATCAGAGGATAGTATTTTAGGTGATTAGACTCTTTTACTTGAATTTCATTTGTTTTTCTGGTGATCCAGCACCGGTACTTGACATTTTAATTATTCGATATTATACTCACCTTTGTATCCTACCTATTTCACCCTAATCAGATGACATATCATCGAGAGATCGGATAATTCAACTGACAGCTGAGCTGAAAGAGGTGAAGTCAAGTTTGAATTCTGTCCAACAAGAGAAAGCTATTCTTGGGTTATCTGCCGCTCAGGTACTTGATGCCAGCTTTATAGAGCTTACACTTGTTAGCAACTGGGTAAATACTGTTGTTGGTAACCATAGTAACCAGTGA
The DNA here is from genome assembly GCA_020137815.1 of Hormiphora californensis. Lineage (NCBI taxonomy): Eukaryota > Metazoa > Ctenophora > Tentaculata > Cydippida > Pleurobrachiidae > Hormiphora > Hormiphora californensis. The sequence continues at coordinate 626,361 of CM035351.1, forward strand.
TTACCATAGTAACCACTAACCATATTAGTAACCACTTTGTAACCACTTTGTGACCACTGAGTTTGTAACCCAATGTTCACATTGCAGGTGGACAGTGTCAAAGCAATGAACATTGCCCTTCAAGAGAAGGTTGCTGAACTATCACGACAGAACACCACCTCCTCCTCCACTGCTGGTGGTGGTTCAGATGTAGATCAGAGAGTGCAGGAAGTTAGGATGGAGGAGAGAGAGGAGAGAGAGAAACAGAGAATGTTCCTGGATAAATACTATGAGGAGAGATTAAGGGATAACACTGCTCAATTGGAGACTAGGATCGATGAACAAACTAGACAGTTCAAACAGTAAGTGTTGTTATCTTGCTCCATTCTCCACTATCAGCTATCTATCTTTCTTTCTATCTCTATATCTCTCCTTCTCCGACCCTCCCTTTCTCTTTGGAGAGTTGGGAAAATAGAATATATCTAAGTCAAGTTTCTCGTGTTATAAGAGGTATGAGCGTTTACATGCAAGCTACTATTCTGAATAGTAGACAACTATAGTGTGTGTTTTCGGGGGTCAGTTGGGTGCACGGTCCGGTAGGATAGTCCTAACAACAAATATCAGTATAGTACCTGTGAGTTGTGAATATATCATGACCTCTGCTATGTTCATGTAGTTCCAGCCCCCATTGGGGTGGTTATCGTACACGAACACAGCAAGGGTAGGTTCCTCAGTAGCAGGACATGGTACGGTGTAGGTCTGGGCCTCAACAGAATCCCCATCAGTAGTATTCACGGTGTTAATAGTCCCACATGTGGTATTGGTTGTAGACCCAATTAGGGAGACTTCGGTACCTACCAGTCGCTCTATTACTGCTTCGACTCCCAGCCTAATAAAAGTTGGGCAATTATTCAAGGGTGCCTTGGCGAGCTATCGCGATATCGTCGGAAGTTACATAGCTCTGTTTGATCTAACTAGGCCTACTTTGATCTACCTACTTTACTAAATCAATCAAATCAATTTCTCTTTTCCCATCCCGCAAAGGAAAAAAAACCTCCCACCACCGAATTATGACAAACTCCTCCACTCATTAATTATGACAATCTCCCCCATCACCTCCCAATTATAAATTCTCACCCCCTGCAATTTTAGCAACTCCCCCCTCTTAAAGGGGTTTCCCCCATTAAAAATTTTTCAGCCCCACTGGGCTGGTCCAGGGAGACAGGAGTAGGATTTATTTTTGTCCATCATTTACGTCCACCCCTTTAAAGGGCCGGGGTGTGTTTTAAACCCGGGTTTTAACATTTGCCCCGTACTAACGGGGCTGTTATACGGAAAGGACAGGAAAAAAAGACCATTCTTTTAAATTGTTCAATAAAAATTACTCTGCCCCCCAAACCTGACCTAACCGACCGCTTTTAAAATTTCTTGGATCCCCACCCCCCCTTTTTTTGGCCCCCCCCCCCCCCCCCCCTCCAAGGTCTCCCCATTTTAAACTTAACACATTAGAAAAAAAAAAAAGACGTGAACCCCCTTTTCCCTCAAAAGAAAAAAGTCAAACTTACAGAAACCCCGGGGGGGGGAGAGTGCTTGTCTTTTTTTCCCCCGCTCGACTTGGCTGGCCACTTGGAGCACTCCGTAAAAAACCCCCTGGGGAACCAGGCTACCCCCTTTCACCCTTTTGTCACCCCCCCCTCCCCATCCAGGAAGTGGAAAAAAAGGGAAAAAGCAACCACAACACTAACCCCCACCCCCAAAGCCCCCGGCCACCCAAAACCCCCACCCCCACCCCCACCCCCCCCCCCCCCCCACCCAAAACCCCCCCCCAAACCCGCCCACCCCCAGTTCGTTCTCAAAATACCCATAAAGAGGCATTTGCCCCCGCAGTTCAAGTCCAGGTAGCCAAAACCCGGGCAACCCATCCGGGTAGTCCCACATCTGAAGGACGGTGAAAAGGAAAAAAAAAAGTTAAAAAAAAGCCCCGCCTCTCCGGGAAGCTCCCCCCCCGGAACCCCTTTTGCAACGCAACCTTCCCCAGTCCGACCTCCCCTGCAACCGAGGAACGGGTTTAAACCACCCCCGAGGTGCTACAACAACATTGGTGCCCCACAAGACCACTGAGGAGGGGGTTAACGAACATGAGAGCAGTCACCCCCGCCTGGGCCCCAAATGACCGGGGAGTTCCCCTCGGAAGCACCTAAACGAACACCCAGGGAAAGGGAAAGGAAAGGGGGAAGGAAAGGGGGTTTTCGAAAATTTTTTTTTTAACATTGAGGGGAAAAAATTTTAAAAATTTTTTTGGGGGGGAAAAATTTTTCCCCCCCCCCTGGACCAAAAGGGGATGTTCTTCAGTTTTCCAGTTTTACTTCCGGGCCACCCGACTTTACCCAAAAAAAAAGGGCCCCGGGGTTTTTTTTGAGGGGAAACCCCCCAATTACCTTTTTTTTTTTTTTAAAGGGAGAGTTTTTAAAAATTTTTTTTTTTACCGGTTTTTGCTTAACTGAAGAGGACATTTTTGTCGAAAATTTTTTAAAAAATTTTTTTAAAAAAAAAATTTTTTTTTTTCTGAATCAAACCTTTTTTTTTTAATGCCGATTACCCTTAAAAGGGAGGCCCCGTTTTTTAGGCCAAAAATGGACCCCCAAAAAAAAACAATGAAAAAAAATTTTAACCAAAAAAAAAAAAAAAAAAAAAAAAGGTTTTTTCCCCCCCCCCCCGCGGGGGTTTTTTTTTGGGGGGGTTTTTCCCAAAAAAAATAACACAACACTAAACAAAAAACGGCTTTTTAAAAGACCCCAAAAACGGAAAAGGGGGCGTTTTTTAAAAAAAATCCATTTTTTTTTCCCATGGGCCCCTTAAAAAATTTTTTAAAAAAAAAGGGGTTTTAAAAAAATAAAAAAGGGGGGGAAACCCCCAAACAAAAGGCAATGGGAAAAAAAGGGGGGGGAAAAAAAAAAACAGAGAAACAGGGCCCGGCCCAAAAAAGGGGGGGGGGGGGGGGGATTTTAAGAAAATTTGAATAAATTTAAAGGGGGGGATGCCCCCTAAAAAATTGGGGGAAGGAAAACATGCTTAATGGTGGGGCCCAAAAATTTTTAAAAATTTCCCCCGGTTTTTTTTAAATTAATCATTGCATTTTAAATTCCGGGCCCCCTTTTTCTCTTCCCCCCCTTTTTTTTTTTCCCCCCCCTCTTTTTTTTTTTCCCCCCCCCCCTTTTTTTTTCCCCCCCCCCCCCTTTTTTTTTCTTTTTTTTTCCCCCCCAAATTTTTTTCCCCCCCTTTTTTTTCCCCTTTTCCCCCTTTTCCCCCCCCCCCCTTTCTTCTTTTCCTCTCCTTTTTTTCTTCCCCTTTTTCCCCCCCTTTCCCCTCTTTTCCTTTTCCCCCCTTTTTTTTTTTTTTCCCCCCCCCCCCCCTTTTTTTTTCCCCCTTTCCCCCCCCCCCCCCCCAAAAAACCCCCTTTTTTTCCCCCCCCAACCCCTTCCCCCCCCCCCCCCTTTCCCCCCCCCCCTTTTTTCCCCCCCCCCCTTTTTTCCCCCCCCCTTTCCCCCCCCTTTTTAAAACCCCCTCTTTTTTTCCCCCCTTTTGGGGCCCTTCCCCAACCCCCCCCCCGGGGTGGGGGGGGTTTTCCCCAAAAAGGTTTAATTTCCCTTTCCCCCCGGTCTTTTTTTTTGGTTCCGAAACCCCCCCCAAAAACCTTTTTTTTTGGGGGGAAAAAAAAATTTTTTAAAGGGAAAAAAAACCCCAATTTTTTTTTTTTTTTAAAAGGGGGGGGGAAAAAAAAACCCCCCCCAAAAAAAAATTTTTTAAAATAAAAACCCCCCCCTTTCTTTTTTTTTAAAAAAATAAAAAAAAAAAAAAAAAAAAAAAATTGGGTTTTTTAATTTTTTTTAATTTTTTTTAACCCCAAAAAAAATTTTTTTTTTTAAATTTTGAAAAATTTTTTTTTTCCCCGGGGGCCCCCCCCCCGGCCCCAAAAAAAACCCCGGGTTTTTTTTTTTCCCTTTTCCCCCCCCCCCCTTTTTGTTTTTTTCCCCCCTTTTTTTTTTTCCCCTTTTTTTTTGGGTTTTTGGGAAAACCCCCCCCCCCCAACCCCGGGGGTTTTTCCCCCAAAACCCTTTTTTAAAATTAACCCCCTTTGTTTTTAAAAGGGGTTTTTTTTTTTTTCCCCCTTTAAAATTTCTTTTGCCCCGGGGGGCCCCCTTTTTAACCCCCCCCTTTTCCCCCCCCCCCCCCTTTTTTTGGGTTTAAGGGGGGGGGGGAAAAAAAAAAAAGGGGCCCCCGGGGGGGCCCCCCCCCCCAAAAAAAAAAGGGTAGGAAAGGGGGGGGGGGGGGAAAAAAAAAGGGGGAAAAAGGGCAAAAAAAAATTTTTTTAAAAAAAAAATTTTCCCCGGGGGGGGCCAAAAAAAAGGGGGGAAAAAGGGGAAATTTTAGACAACCCAATAGCTGTATCAAGGGCTCAAGAGAGAAAACCACGTGCCTTTGTTGACTAGACTTCCCAGAAATGGGGGATAAAGACACTGTTGCCAAAAAGAAACTCCAAGCAATATAATATATACTTGTTGTTATTCAACAAACATATATCCCAGTCTTGAATACTGGAGTATATTATAATAATAATATATTCCCCTAGTATCTTGCCTCTATTTACATACCTCAACGTTTACATGGTCAATTGTTTAGTTAGTCTCACTAATTCGTTAATCTTCTCTAACTCCTAAACACAGGACATCGTGAACTAGCTTTGATTCCCCCTCCTAGATATCTAGGTACTATGTTTGCACAATATAGTTCATATACGGTATACGAACCCATGTCCCCCTCATAGCACCTCTGTACACGTTGGTGTGAGAGTTATTGTTTTCTTCTCTGTGTGTGTGCCCCAACTGAATTGTTCGTATGCTCTTTAGTCACTTGACTAAACCTAACACTAGTCTGTCTCCTTGCCGTTTGGTAACGATGTTACCCCTCCCTTACCAGCGTGCGAAGGGGTTATGACCAACCCAATTCTCTTTGCTTTCAGCTACCCTCAGTTGCTTTTAGGGCACGTTGTGGTTTTATATAGTTGTGCGCTACACTACCAACATATTATTATTCAGAAAGTGCCCCGTGTAGTTCACTCCTAGTTCACCCCCATTTTCCAGCTGCCTTTCCCACCCGATGTGGTCCCGAGAAATGTTTATTACGTTATATATTTTGTGTGTCTCTCAGTTCTATAAAGTGCATTGAAAACTTCTCACCATGTAGTGTTGTATGGTACTCGACTACACGACTAGATTAGAAAAGGAGAGGCCAGTGTGTTGCATCCGTGAAATGCTGTATTTGCGATGATATATGGTCAGATACGGGATGAAAAGGGATAATGAGAGATATAAATAACTTGAGTGACAGAGAGAGAAAGGGGAGAGAGCGAGAGAGAGAGAGAGAGAGAGAGAGAGAGAGAGAGAGAGATAGAGAGATAGAGAGAGATAGAGAGATAGAGATAGAGAGAGGGAGGAAGAGAGATAGAGAGAGAGAGGGGGGGGGAGAGAGAGAGAGAGGGAGATGGAAAACTGAGTCATCGGTTTGGAATTGGGGACATAGTTACACTGCACTTCGTGTGGTGAGAGGAAACGAAGCGGTAAGGTTAGAGAGAGAGGAGAGGGAGGAGATGAAAGAGAGAGAAAGTGAGAGAGAGAGAGAGAGAGAGAGAAAGAGTAGAGAGAGAGAGGAAAGAGAGAGAGAGAACTGAGAAAGTGAGAGAGAGAGAGACCCCGACCCTCCACTACAGTGGTACTGAGGTACTCTCCGTTCATGAGGGTCTCTCATTACCTCACACTATATTAGCATAAAGTCGCAAACCTTGTCACAAACCTTGTATTGTTCTCGATTCACTTTTGCCGAAGAGATCTGGGAGAGAGGGATAGGAAAGAAGAGAGAGAGAGCATAGATAGAGATGGAGAAAGAAGAGGGAATGGAGAAAAGGGGTTGAAAAGCTTTATAGGATTCAGTTTAGCAGTATCTGTAAGGCTTGCAAATGTTTCTAACATGATGTTTCATTACTGCACTAATTTTGTAACTCTCTACTCTCGTCTCTCTTCAGTCTGTAGCTCGTCTTGCTGAGGCATTTTTGCCGTGTACGTTATAGGAATGCCGAATAGGATTAAAAGAGATAGAGAGATAATAAAATAGAAGAGGAAGAGAGAGAGAGAGAGAGGAGAGAGAGATAGAGAGAGAGATGGGATAGATGAGGAGGGGGGGGGAGAAGGAAGGGTGGATGGGAGTCTGTCAATTGGGAATTTTTTTAAAATTCTTGGGAAAAAACGGAAAGGTTGAGGAAAAGGGCCCAAATGAAATGAGGGAAATTGATGGTCTTATATAATAAAAAAGAGAAGTAAACTTGAAAGAGCAGAAAGGAGAGCGGGACCCCGAAGAGTGTAGGACTCGTTAGATAGGGTTTCATATCACACGATTAGCTAAAAGAACTGAAACTTGATGAGGGGGTCAGTGGAGAAGGCATGTAAGATCGTTGATCTCGACTCTTCTACTCCTTCGGTAATAGGAAAGGGAAGGTTAATCCGGATGCGTTTAGTTTGTAGGTTGAAATGTTTCAACTCTCATGAATTAGCAGAGTTTTAATTGCCATCCTTCCTCCAGCGTCTTGTGAGTCTCCGTACGTTTACATACTTGATGAGAATGATTGATCATACAGTACAATGAGCAAACCACTGACAAGAAGTTTGTTCTCTAATCCATTAGGCTGAAGTACCTGATTTGTTCCAATAATCTCACCTCTCTATCAACTCTAGTCACTTTACAAGTTGCGGTTTGTTCCTTTTTAGATGAGGCTTTCCTTTGTCTACCTGGTTTTCTCTCCTTTGTGCTTTTTTCTAGTGTTTGATTCTCTTCTTGTGTTGTTTGTATTTTTACTTGTTCGTATTGTGCATTGGTTTAGAGCTTAGATTCTGTGGTAGAAATGGGAGGAGTTAGACGGAGAGGTGCAGCGGTCGAGGGGAGTGACGGGAGGATCTGTGGATGGGATGGCGGGCTGGAGATCTGATTTAGATGGGGATTGGGATTTCTCTTTATTACAAATTTTTGTCAGCTCTTTTTCTTTCCTTTCTTCTCATCCTCTATCTCTGTTAATGATGATCTGTCTCTCTCAAAATCACTCCCACACCGATCCGTCGTTGTCACGCCGTACCACTGCACGTTTTATCGACTATAATATTAATAATAATACTTGTTCAATAGAACTCCACTGCCAGGCATTGTGCTGAGGCTGACCCTTCCTCGCTAACTTTATTTTCAAACCACTTAGCTATCAAGCTTCACTTGACGTAGAAGATTTTATTTCGTAACTGCTTTCGTAACACCTGTATTTTCATTGCCTTCTCGTTTTCTTGGTTTTAAATATGAAATAAAGTAATAAATAATAACCCGTTCGCGTTGCATATCAGGGTGTGAACTGCATGTCGTGTTTGCTAGTCGCGAGCGCGCTTGCGAGACAAGCAAACACGTCAAGGTTCATTAACAAGCATGCTGCTCAGTCATTTTAGATTTAATACACAATGTAAGGATACCATGTAATAGGTGAGACTCTTGCCGTCACCCTCGTTCAAGTCCCGTGAAAAACGGAGCAGTACACGCAAACTGATGCCCATTTTCCTCGCGTGACCCCGATTCAGCAGTTTGAGACACCAACTCTTTAGGGGGCCATATCTCAGGAACCAGACAAGATAGGAAAAATCGCCGTCTAATGAGGCGTACAGTTTTTAATCTAGTTTACCACTGTACCGGCCGTTTCACTCTCCGACCTAAAACAAAAATCGCAACCCCACAAAACTTCAAAATAATGAAATTCGCATCTCGCATGTCGTGTTGCATGTCGTGTTGCATGTCGTGTCATGTTATTGACGCGCTCGCGTTCAACTCTCACACAGCAGCTGCAGAACATGGCGGGAAACATCGAGGAGTAGAGAGAGGGTCGGTGCCGAATCAAATATTTCTTGATCTTGATCTACTCCATCTCTCAGCTATCCTACCCCTCATCAACTCGATCTCTCAGCTACCCTACCCCTCATCTACTCCATCTTTCAGCTACCCTACCCCTCATCTACTCCATCTTTCAGCTACCCTATCCCTTATCTAGTCCATCTCTCAGCTACCCTACTCCTCATCTACTCCATCTCTCAGCTTCCCTATTAGGGAAGCATAAGGATGGAAACGATTAGGAGTAGGGAATCCTTATCCATAATCGTTTCCATCTCTATGCTTCCCTAGCCCTCATCAACTCCATCTTTCAGCTACCCTACCCCTAATCTAGTCCATCTCTCCGCTACCCTACTCCTCATCTACTCCATCTCTCAGCTACCCTACCTCCCATTTACTCCATCTCTCAGCTACCCTACCTCCCATTTACTCCATCTCTCAGCTTCCCTACCTCCCATTTACTCCATATCTCAGCTTACCTACCTCCCATTTACTCCATATCTCAGCTTCCGTACCTGCCATTTACTCCATCTTTCAGATACCCTACCTCCCATTTACTCCATCTCTCAGCTTACCTACCTCCCATTTACTCCATCTCTCAGCTTCCCTACCTCCCATTTACTCCATCTCTCAGCTTCCCTACCTCCCATTTACTCCATCTCTCAGCTACCCAACCTCCCATTCACTCCATCTATCAGCTACCCTACCTCCCATTTACTCCATCTCTCAGCTTCCCTACCTCGCATTTACTCCATTTCTCAGCTTCCCTACCTCCCATTTACTCCATCTCTCAGCTTACCTACCTCCCATTTACTCCATATCTCAGCTTCCCTACCTGCCATTTACTCCATCTTTCAGATAACCTACCTCCCATTTACTCCATCTCTCAGCTTACCTACCTCCCATTTACTTCATCTCTCAGCTTCCCTACCTCCCATTTACTCCATCTCTCAGCTTCCCTACCTCCCATTTACTCCATCTCTCATTTATCCTAACATTCCTACCCCTGAGAGATGGAGTAAATGGGAGGTAGGGAAGCTGAGAGATGGAGTAAATGGGAGGTAGGGAAGCTGAGAGATGGATCAAATGGGAGGTAGGGTAGCTGAGGGATGGAGTAAATGGGAGGTAGGGAAGTTGAGAGATGGAGTAAATGGGAGGTAGGTAAGCTGAGAGATGGAGTAAATGGGAGGTAGGGTATCTGAGAGATGAAGTAAATGGCAGGTAGGAGGGTGAGATTCCTTCCTACGCCTGATGGAGTGCGGGCCGGGGCTAACGTCTAGCACAACCCTACTAAAAGGGATGTAGCAAGCGATAGTGTCTAAAGACTCCATCTCTGGAGAGCATACCCAGGGGACAAACCACACACCCCCCTGTAATGGGTCTCTCCATCTAACATGGACTAACCCAACCCCTTAATCAAGATTCAAAAATTCCAAACTACTAATAAATTCACTCCAGGTACAATGGTAGAAAACCAGCAGAGACCGGAGTTAAACACTTCATTATATTATTACCCAGGGGCTCTTTTACGTTCCCCTGTAACTACCAGAGCCAAGTTTTGGGACGGGGCAACTACAGGGATGCCCAAATCAAATGGGCTACCCTTGCTCCCGACCTTACATAACCTAACTAAAGAACCAATATATATAGGCCAATAGGGTGTGTAATTCGCCGACCCCCAGGCCACGGGGCCTTAATTCCGTGGTCACGAGGCGTCTCTTCTTTCCCTTTTAAAACAACGGGGCATATCATTACTGACCCGCCATAATCCCATGCTATATGGAGAATTATATTACCTTCACAAACCATCTAAGTGAGGACTCTCACTACCCTTATCTCCCCCAAATAGCTAGAGGACTCTCAGCAACTCCGCACAGGGCCCCCATCCCAGGAGGGCCCTCCAGGGAGCACCCTCTATCCGGGGAGCACCCTCCATTACATGAGGGCACCAGCCCCTGTAAAACGGGACTATCGCCCGTTAGAGAAGCTGACCTTCTAAATGATGGAGATTCGGGCAGTGTAGCGACAGGGAAAGGGCAGAAGAGTCAAATCGCAGCCCCGAATAGTGCAGGTGGAATCCAAATGACCCTCCGAAAGGAAGGGACAGGGAGGTCCAACACTGCCCGCGGAGCCCAAGACAATCTGCCGCCCCCACCCCAGAAGGAGGGGCAGCAGAGTCTAGGGCCGCCTCCAGGACCCTCAGCAGCCAAGAAAATAAGTAAAAACATCAGAGTAACACAAATTAACCTCCATAAAAGTCATGAAGCATGGGATGACATAATCACCTGTAACCAAACACGATCGCAAATTATCCTAGCCCAAGAACCACCTATTATAGGGAAAACATCTAAAGTTAGAGCCAGCGGAGGATTCTCTGCCCTATATGACAAAAGGGCTCAGAGACCACGTGCGAGCATCTTAATCAATAGTAACCTAGGGAGGAACGTATTTCTCCTTGACAAATTCACTGACAGGGACACAGTCACCATCCTTGTCAAACTGGGCACCAAATCAGTCATTTTATGCTCAATGTACATGGACAGAGAGCTAGAATGCCCTCCTAAATTACTAGGAGAGTTGGCAGCCCACGCAAAAAGAAATAACCTGAAACTAGTAATTGGATCTGATACCAACGCCCACAACACTAGTTGGGGGGCACTGGTTAAAGATCCTATTGGGAAGAAAAGGGGAGATGCACTATTAGACGCCATTGTAGATCTTGATCTGCATGTATCGAACGTGAATTGCCCCCACACTTTCGACAATGGAACAAGAAAAAATGTGCTAGATCTTACCATGACCAACAACCATGCACTGGACATGATACAAGACTGGCAGACAGTAGAAGGAAAATGCAGATCCGACCACGTACCCATCACATTTGTGTTGAGGGACATGGACGGTAGCAAGATCCGCTCTTTCTACAATATTAAGAAAACAAACTGGGCCCTATATAGACAACTTGTGGAAAAGGGCCTAGAAGAAACAGGACTGACAGAAATGGTAATATCAAACGCCGAAGAACTTGAAACAGCCAACGAAAAACTAATAGAACTGATGCTGTGGGCATACTACAAGTGTACCCCAAAAACATACGTTTCCGCCCACTCCAAAGACCCCCCGTGGCTCAGTGGGGAGGTCAAGGCAGCTAGGGAAGAAATGTTTGATAAACTGAGACACGCCCAGACCACGAAAGTGCATCAGGACTGGGACTCAGCAAAAACAGCTCGAAACAAATACACAAAAACCAAAAACCAGTCTAAATTTAAAAACTGGAAAATATGGGCTGAAGATCTCGATGCATATTCAGATGCCCAGAAGGTTAGCCAAGTGCTCAAGAACAGTAAAGATTATAATCTCAGCTGTATCTTTGACGCAAATGGTGAACTATCACAGTCCCCTAAAGAAACCCTCCAGATAATGGCAGAGGTTCACTTTGGCGAGGACCACTCAACTAGACCCTCCCTCAAGGACAAAACTGAAGCCCCAGAAGGGGAGTGGTCTGATGAAAAAACATTCTCGAAAACACGTATCATCAAGGCGCTGAGGGAATTTAAACCCTTAACAGCTGCTGGGCCGGATGGCATCAGGCCCATCATGATGCAAAAAGTAGCAGACATTATTGCTGAACCATTTGCAAAGATAGCTAAGGCATCGTACAGTCTAGGGGTAACCCCCAAATCCTGGCAGGAAGCAGAAGCCATCTACCTGCCCAAGCCAGGAAAGGATGACTATCGTATGCCTAAATCATACCGAACAATAACCCTTGCGTCAAACCTCCACAAACTCATGGAACGGTTAATTCTATGGCACATTGAGGTAGACCAAAAAGTACACAAAAAATTAAACAAGTCGCAATATGGATTTAGAAGAGGCGTTTCAACAGAAACAGCCCTCCATAAAGTAGTACGCAAACTCGAAGGCACCCTCATGCACAAGGGCATTGCCCTGGGTACGTTCTTGGACATCGAGGGAGCCTTCGATAATGTGGCATTCCAAGCTATGGAAAGAGCCCTTCATGCAAAGCTACGCGACAAAAAAACAGCGATCTGGATCACCTACATGATCTCAAACCGCGAAATAACCACGAACCTAATGGAAGAGTCCCTTACTATAAGAGCCACCCGGGGTTGTCCCCAGGGAGGAATACTTTCCCCGTTCCTATGGAACCTGGTAATGGACGATCTACTAAACCATAGCAAAAAGAATATACCAGGTGAACTACAGGGCTTTGCGGATGACTTATGTCATATAGTAGCAACCACAATGCCCTCCGGAAGAAATGGACCCTCTGCGGACATACTCCCTCTAAGGGACGCGACCCAGAAAGGGCTTAATTCCATAAACGCCTGGTGTAAGACAGTAGGGCTCAAACTAAGTGCCCTGAAATCACATGTAGTCATATTCACTCATCGAAAAAATGTGAAAATTGGAAACCCGATCAAAATTCAGGGTAACCCTATCAAAGTGTCCGAATCCACGAAGTTTCTAGGGATTACCCTTGACAGCAAACTGAACTGGAACGAGCACGTAAACAAACAAATAAAAAAAGCAAAAAATATCCTGATGCAGTGCCGTAAAGTGGTGGGACCCACGTGGGGACTAAACCCTAAAACGGCCCTATGGATATACACTGCAATAGTGAGACCCACCTTATGCTACGGGGCAATGGTCTGGGCTAATGCAATGCGAACCAAAACAAACAAAGAAAACATGATAAGGGTACAGAGGCTAGCACTCAAGATGGTAACTGGGGCCATGCCCTCGACGCCATCAACAGCCCTAGACACAATCACAAACACCGCCCCGATCACCGACCATCTGAGGTACTGTGCAGCCAAAACTGCATACACCCTAATGGCAACGGGAGAATGGGAAGGGCCAATAAAATCAGACCTAAAGACCCCAAAAGTGTTCACTTCGCATGCCAACACGGTATCACGTGATCTCAGAACTCTGGAAGCAGAGGGCAGATGTCACGATCTCACAACCCCGGAACTCACCCTAGACAGGGAATTCTCGTTAGAGATCCCAGAAAGGGAGACGTTTTTGGAGGATGGAGACAAGTACACGATAGTTGCACACACTGATGGGTCAAAAATTAACAACAATGCCGGTGCAGGATACATTATCCACTCTGGCGAAACAGAGCTAGCTCGAAATTCGTATAACCTAGGCCCCGAAGGAACTGTCCCGGCGGCAGAAATGTATGCCATACAACAGACGGCTCAATATCTCCTGGATAGGGGAACAGCTAACGAGCGAATACTCATAAACTGTGACAGTCAAGGGACAATAAAGACCCTAGACTCCACGACATGCAGATCAAAAACCACGATAAAGACTATCAAAAATCTGAACACCCTAGCCATATTCAACGATGTCATGATTAGATGGATCCCGGCCCATCAAGGGTACGATGGAAACGAAATAGCAGACATCTTGGCAAAAAGGGGTGCTCAGGAAATCGAAGAAGTTACTCTCATACCAATTCCCAAAGCGGCAGCCTATGCAGCCCTCAGGGAAAAGGTTAAAACCGGACCCATCAAACAAACCAAACATATGGACATGATGTGGACCGAAAGATATGAGAGACCTCTTCAAAAACTTAATAGAACAGACCTAAGGGCGGCGACACACCTACTCACAGGGCACTGCCACCTTAACTACCACATGAAAAAATTAAAAAAAGTCGAGACCACAACCTGTGCAGCATGTGGGATGGAAGACGAGACAATAAAGCATGTACTTACTGAATGCCCCGCCCTTTGGAAACTCCGACAGGAATCCTTTGACAGGCTGGGCCTCAGCATGTACGAAATTAGACACCATCAACCCCTTAGAAAAACGATCTCGTTCTATAAGAAGGCGATGGAGATACTTCACCCCCCTGAAACCACCCCTTAAAGGGAGGTTTCCCCTGTGACCTGGTATGGCACCAGCTCCCCAAGTCTCCTTGGGCCGAAGCAGTTGGCAACATACCAGCCACACCACCCAGGACGGGGAACGGGAGCCCCATGGCACCCACCCCTTACTGGCTAGTGCTTCGCACTAGCCAGCGTCCTCCCAGAAGAAGAAGAAGAAAATGGCAGGTAGGGAAGCTGAGATATGGAGTAAATGGGAGGTAGGAAAGCTGAGAGATGGAGTAAATGGGTGGTAGGGTAGCTGAGAGATGGAGTAAATGGGAGGTAGGGAAGCTGAGGGATGGAGTAAATGGGAGGTAGGGAAGCTGAGAGATGGAGTAAATGGGAGGTAGGTAAGCTGAGAGATGGAGTAAATGGAAGGTAGGGTAGCTGAGAGATGGAGTAAATGGGAGGTAGGGTAGCTGAGAGATGGAGTAAATGGGAGGTAGGGTAGCTGAGAGATGGAGTAAATGGGAGGTAGGGTAGCTGAGAGATGGAGTAAATGGGAGGTAGGGAAGCTGAGAGATGGAGTAAATAGGAGGTAGGGTAGCTGAGAGATGGAGTACTAAATGAGAGGTAGGGAAGCTGAGAAATGGAGTAAATGGGAGGTAGGGAAGCTGAGAGATGGATCAAATGGGAGGTAGGGTAGCTGAAAGATGGAGTAAATGGGAGGTAGGGAAGCTGAGAGATGGAGTAAATGGGAGGTAGGGTAGCTGAGAGATGGAGTAAGTAAATGAGAGGTAGGGAAGCTGAGAAATGGAGTAAATGGGAGGTAGGGAAGCTGAGAGATGGATCAAATGGGAGGTAGGGTAGCTGAGGGATGGAGTAAATGGGAGGTAGGGAAGCTGAGAGATGGAGTAAATGGAAGGTAGGTAAGCTGAGAGATGGAGTAAATGGGAGGTAGGGTATCTGAGAGATGGAGTAAATGGCAGGTAGGGAAGCTGAGATATGGAGTAAATGGGAGGTAGGTAAGCTGAGAGATGGAGTAAATGGGAGGTAGGGAAGCTGAGAGATGGAGTAAATGGGAGGTAGGGTAGCTGAGAGATGGAGTAAATGGGTGGTAGGGTAGCTGAGAGATGGACTAGATTAGGGGTAGGGTAGCTGAAAGATGGAGTTGATGAGGGCTAGGGAAGCATAGAGATGGAAACGATTATGGATAAGGATTCCCTACCCCTAATCGTTTCCATCTCTATGCTTCCCTAATAGGGAAGCTGAAAGATGGAGTAGATGAGGAGTAGGGTAGCTGAGAGATGGACTAGATAAGGGATAGGGTAGCTGAAAGATGGAGTAGATGAGGGGTAGGGTAGCTGAAAGATGGAGTAGATGAGGGGTAGGGTAGCTGAGAGATCGAGTTGATGAGGGGTAGGATAGCTGAGAGATGGAGTAGATCAAGATCAAGAAATATTTGATTCGGCACCGACCCTCTCTCTACTCCTCGATGTTTCCCGCCATGTTCTGCAGCTGCTGTGTGAGAGTTGAACGCGAGCGCGTCAATAACATGACACGACATGCAACACGACATGCGAGATGCGAATTTCATTATTTTGAAGTTTTGTGGGGTTGCGATTTTTGTTTTAGGTCGGAGAGTGAAACGGCCGGTACAGTGGTAAACTAGATTAAAAACTGTACGCCTCATTAGACGGCGATTTTTCCTATCTTGTCTGGTTCCTGAGATATGGCCCCCTAAAGAGTTGGTGTCTCAAACTGCTGAATCGGGGTCACGCGAGGAAAATGGGCATCAGTTTGCGTGTACTGCTCCGTTTTTCACGGGACTTGAACGAGGGTGACGGCAAGAGTCTCACCTATTACATGGTATCCTTACATTGTGTATTAAATCTAAAATGACTGAGCAGCATGCTTGTTAATGAACCTTGACGTGTTTGCTTGTCTCGCAAGCGCGCTCGCGACTAGCAAACACGACATGCAGTTCACACCCTGCATATGTTGCGCCACCAAACTCAGCCAAACTCTTTGAATCTTTGATAACGCGAAGTTCCACATCTACTTGATATACACACATTCATAGTATTCATAGTTTTGTTTAAGCCCTTCTTTTACAAACTGATGTGCGATATGTATCTTATCATAATTTTACTGTTTTCATACTATACTGTTGTATGAGATGTGAATCTAACAGTAAGGCGTCTAAAGAGGCTGAAAATCCCGCATAAGTCTACCTGAAACATGCTCGACAATCAACATCATATTTGTCAATAGTACACCGTGTGTCAACAGTTCTTTGTAACACACAAAAGCCGTCACACAACAGTATAATGCAGAATTAGGTTGCTGAGCTATTCTGTTGATTAGTAGAAATCAGAACCCAAGAGAATGTGTGATCTAGCAAACCCTCGCAGAATGCGGTGTGAGCCACACACAAAAGAGAATAGCTAAGTATAATAAAAGCCGTAGGTAGAGACCAGAAAGGTAAAATGTAGAGCTGGACAAAAATAGATAGATTGAATGAGCTAGATGTCCAATACCATGGATTGAATGATTAAAAAACGTGAAACCAGGGCAGGAGAACAAATCAACGCACACGGCAATTTCTGATTTGCCGCATACGGCGTCTAGACGGCGTCTAGACGGTATACCGTCTGGACGGGTTTCGGTGAAATCAGCTAAAAACGGTACCGAAATTGCTTGAGACGGGTTATAGACGGTATCAGACGGTCTCTAGACGGGTTATAGACGGTATCAGACGGTGTTGCGACGGTATCAGACGGTCTCTAGACGGTGTCTAGACGGTACCGTCCCGGCGTCTGGACGGCGTCTGGACGGTGTCTAGACGGTATCCGTCCGAAGTTGAGACGGCACGTCTGAAAATTGTACCAGACGTAGAGACGGACTTTTAGAACTCCGTCTGTATTTCAGACGGAGTTTTAAAAGTACGTCTCAACGCAGTCTAAAGGAAAATCGATGAAAGTACCGTCTAGACAACGTCTCAACTGAAACCGGTCAACATACCGTCTAAACAACGTCTAGACAACGTCTAAACAGAATCTCGCGATTCAGTTTCAAATACCGTCTAGACAACTTCTCCAGCAATTTCGATAAGAATACCGTCTAAACAACGTCTAGACAACGTCTAAAATAATGATGTCTAGACTCGACCGTTTTCGAAGACCATTCTGGATTACCCATGCCAGTTGTTTTGTACAAACTCTTTTATTTTATTTTATAAAAACGCGAAAAACAGTCTAACCTGGCAACCATGCCAGTTGGAATTAGTGGTAGATGTGTGCCTATTGAATGAAAATTAAACATGTGTTTAACCAGCACAGTCGTACCGCGATGCTCGGGGACGGGAAAGGGGTTATCCTCCCGGTAATTTTCGTACCCAACTTCTTACATTCAACCAAACTGTTTTGGTATCTCCACATTCACTCTTACATCCAGCTATCGCGTTGTAATACAACTGTGAGATACTGTCTATGGCTGATACTATCAGTGATAGATAGTGTCGGTTATGAGACGTTGTTTAGACGGTATCTGTATCGGATTCGCTTAAGACGTTGTCTAGACGTTGTTTAGACGGTATTCGTATCGAAATTGCTGGAGAAGTTGTCTAGACGGTATTTGAAACTGAATCGCGAGATTCTGTTTAGACGTTGTCTAGACGTTGTTTAGACGGTATGTTGACCGGTTTCAGTTGAGACGTTGTCTAGACGGTACTTTCATCGATTTTCCTTTAGACTGCGTTGAGACGTACTTTTAAAACTCCGTCTGAAATACAGACGGAGTTCTAAAAGTCCGTCTCAACGTCTGGTACAATTTTCAGACGTGCCGTCTCAACTTCGGACGGATACCGTCTAGACACCGTCCAGACGCCGTCCAGACGCCGGGACGGTACCGTCTAGACACCGTCTAGAGACCGTCTGATACCGTCGCAACACCGTCTGATACCGTCTATAACCCGTCTAGAGACCGTCTGATACCGTCTATAACCCGTCTCAAGCAATTTCGGTACCGTTTTTAGCTGATTTCACCGAAACCCGTCCAGACGGTATACCGTCTGGACACCGTCTAGACGGCGTTGCGACGCCGTCTAGACGCCGTATGCGGCAAATCAGAAATTGCCAACGCACACTTGTAGGTGTGAAAATCACTTTTTTTTCTCTACACACTATAAATTGTGTCTCTATCTGGCGCGATATAACACGTTTTCTCTGTTTTGTTCTGTGTTAGTTTCACGTCTCAGTCACTTATACACTTCTCACGATTACATATTGCTTTTTCTTTCTAAGGGGATGA
>CM035351.1:644564-737064 GCA_020137815.1 Hormiphora californensis
CCTTTAAGGGGTCTTAAACGAATCGAAGATCTAACCGGAGGATTGTGGTTGCGGGGAATGGGGTGAGATCCGGACATAGCTCCCGAGGTGCCCTTCTGTCCCGAACTCTGGGATGAACACATGGTGACTTATGCGGTTGGTTGTGTTTTAGGTTGCTTTGGAGGTAGGTCTGGGACATTCTTCGGTCACCCGGTGTAGGAGAATCATTTAGAGTTTAAGCTTCAAGACTCCAGAGAAGTCGATCCAGAGAGAGCCTCCCCCCCACTCGGTCCAGTATAGTGTGGGTTTAGAGATAACTTGACTGCAGACAGAGCCTCCCGGTCCCAGTATACGAGGTCCCTGTCATTGGGCCCTTAATTTTATAAGGTCTATAAAGAATATTATACGGGGGTAGGGGATGTCATATTATTCCACTTATAGGAAAAGGTCAATTAAAAAACGGCCAGCGTAGAGTTGGGGAAAAGAGGTTAGTAGCTTCATAGAAGAGTAGGAGTTTAGGGGTTTGAAGCTAAGGAGAGATTAGTGGCTTTAGGAGAGATAAGAGAGTTAGTAGTTGGAGCTAAGGAGAGGTTAGAGAGTTAGTAGTTGAAGCTAAGGAGAGGTTAGAGAGTTAGTAGTTGAAGAAGAGGTATAGTGTCATTGTTTGGAGCCCCTACTATACGTAATGCACAGTATTGGTAGGGAGAGAGATAGAGGTAGATACAGTACTGCTTCACTACTAACAGGTGGCAACAGGTGATCTATAAATACACATAGCAGATGCTCTTTTGCCCTTGACACTAACGGCCAAACGAGCTTATACCGCCGAGTGCTGTAATCTCTGTGGTGGTGTGAGAATTATGCGGCAAGAGGGATCATAAAGTGGAAATATGTGATCAGGGATCCTAGTTAGGGAATAGGGGAAATACATGGAGAGAGAGGGGGAGAGAGATGGAGAGAGATAGATAGAGAGAGAGAGAGAGAGAGAGAGAGAGAGAGAGAGAGAGAGAGAGAGAGAGAGAGAGAGAGAGAGAAAGAGAGAGATAGAGAGGTAGATTATATATGATATGACTAGATGAGACCACCCGCATCGCTAGACAAGAACGGAGTTCAACCATTTCATTCCCCTCTTGCGTAGCGGCATTAACAACGCGACGATTAAGAATACGGAGCTCCGAGGAATCAAATTGAATTCGGTAACTTGCCTTCCCGCAACCAGTCGCAACAGTCGAGGAACCACCTGATCTCACATGACATATGACATACCTGGTAGTTGTGGTTCCTGCTGCAGGAGCGACCCTGTGCTTGCTCATGTTGGATTGGCAGTGGAATGTGAGATGAAGATTTCCTCATAGTCTTCAGATCCCAACTTCAGGTGCTACCTTCCACACTCTCCGTGATGTGATCCAAGATGTGCTCACCTCTCAGTTGGGAAGGGGTTCACACGATCTGATCGGGATATAGGAACCTGATCTCCTGGGGCTGCTACACGATCTGATGACCGGGACACCTGATCTCCTCCAGGGGCTGCTACCTCTCCCCCAGGGGTTGCTACCTCTCCCCCAGGGGTTGCTACCACTAGGACTCCGTACACTGGTCTGAAAAGGAACATGTTGTGATGATGGGAAGAAAAGGAACAAGTTGTGATAGGAAGATGGGAAGAACTAAGATAGAGAATCATCTGCATATTTGGTCTGATCTTTACAAAAAGTAAATTTGAGAAGATTTCATGTTGCTACACGTACACACACAAGACAAACTTACTCCATTTTCAAGCAAGACGACTGGTAACATGATATACATTAGTTGTTCTCTCTCTCTCTCTCTCTCTCTCTCTCTCTCTCTCTCTCTCTCTCTCTCTCACTCTCTCTCTCTCTCTCTCTCTCTCTCTTTTTTCTCTCTCACATACTCTCTCTTTCTCTTCCTCCCCTTCTTTCTCTCCAATGATAAGACATAGGTTTGAGAATTTGAACATGCAGGACACCCACGGCGGGGACCTTCAAGGAAACAAAGTGGACATGAAACACTTCCTGAGAATTATACGTACAGTGGAACCCCCATTTAACGGACCCCTGTTATACCGGACTATTTGACTTCCCCTGAGCAGCTTGGCAAAACCTCTCACATTCTGCTAGTTCGGACCACAAGATTCAGGTATGTAAATTAGTTAACTTCAGATCTGGTTACTTGTTGGGGGAGTGACCACCACTGGTAAAAGTCTTCATGCCCTGTGCGGTGCTGTGTTATTCTAATACTGATTGTGGCGACACATGTAGTTTGTAATGATTAGAGAGGCATAGAGGGTGTGGAGTGGTGAAATCCTTGTTTTCTTGTTCTCTCATTCCCTCGTGTGTCAATTACAATTTCCAGTTTTATTTGAAATTGTTTGTAAGTTAGGTGTAATATCTTTTTAGTGTGTTGAATTGCAAGACCGTTGTGCACATGTGAGGGGGTCAATCATCAATCTACCTTCAATGGTAAGACTTTGATTCATTCTATTCATTCCTGTTTACACGTTCATCCGGTGTCTACCCCGACACATGCCACACACAGATCTTGGTAGTTGCTTGTATACAATTGTACAACTATACAGTGCTAACCCCTCAATACACAGCCTGTATAACACACAGCTTTACAAAGTACAAGGTCCCCCTGGATCCCACAGCTCTACTAAGTGGTACTACACAGTGGTACAGTGGTACTACACAGTGGGAACACAGTGGTACCCCCTGGATATCAAGCTGTAAACTGTAAAGAACACCCACACATACACCTCTCATGATTCCAGAGAACTATTGCACGTCATATACATTGTACTTCCATTGATTCCATTGATTGATCCAACCTCTCACTCCTTTCAGCTTGCGTGGATACTGTTATTGGCTACAGGAGCACTTCTCCAATCAGTTTCCTGTCTGCGGTTATCTAAAAATGTGATCCCCTCCCACCAACACCTCCATCTCAAGTTCGATCTTGACACATGGAAGTATGAGGGTGAAACTACCATTGATATAGACATACTGAAAGATCGGAGGAATGTGTGGTTGTTCTGTGCTAAGTATATCAAGGTTACTGGTATACTACTGGCAAGTGAGAAGGGAGAGAAAGTGGCAGTTAAACGGGCCATTATGGACCACAAGAAGAAGGTGCTGCTTCTGGAACCTTCCACAAAGAAGATCAAGAAAGGTAAGGAGATCAAAATAGGCAGCGAGGGAGATCAAAATAGGAAGAGGGGGAGGTCAAGCAAGGTTACAGGCAGAGTGGGTGCTGGGAGACCAAAAAAGGGTAAAAATAGAGATAAAATTAAGGTAGGGGTACAGAGAGATAAAATTACTGACAGGTTTGAGAGACGAAGTTCAACTCCCCCAACCACGCAAATGGGTTGACAGGTACCTACTACTGACGCGCTAAGAGACTAAAATTAGAACATATTTTAATATTAATACTATATTCCAGGGAAATATAAGTTGAGAATATTAATACTATATTCCAGGGAAATATAAGTTGAGAATAACCTTCAATTCGATGGTGAGACAAGCCTTACAAGGAATGCTAAGAACCAAATCAATAGATGAGAACGGGAACACCATCAAAATGGTTTCAACTCACTTTGAACCAGACAAAGCAAGGGAGGCTTTCCCGTGTTTTGACGAACCTGAACTGAGAGTGAAGTATGTATGGCGAACATTGTATGTTGTATTGTACATTGTATTGTACATTGTATTGTACATTGTATGAAGTATGTCTGCGACACATTGTATAATGAACAAGCTGCAAGCTGCAAACACCATACCCTATCATGTCTACTAGCAAACAATACTTCTAGATTCTAGGGTTCGTTCTCTGGACCCCCCCCCCACTCTGGGCTTAACTTTGTTCCTCTCTCCCTCCCTCTCCTCAGGATAACACTGGTAGTGGAGCACCCATCGACACACCGGGTTAACAGTGCGGCACCCGTTGCTAAGACAACCAAACTCAGCAAGACGGTTACCTAGGACGGAGTTCAAGGAGACGAAACTGATGAGTATCTACTTGATTGCTATCAATATCCACGGGATGGATGAGGTATGTTATACTGACAAGGATCCAGAACAATTTAGCTGTGATAGATTTCATGGTGGGGGGGGGGGGTGATGCCATGATGGGGCGGGGGTTTCGTCGGGGCGTTGCAGGGGACACCAGCAAAACTAGGCCACAGATGAGGTGTATATTAGAATCGATATAACTACATCAAGATTCCTCCTGATTGGTCGAATCTTTCAACTCTACAGCTACTACGGAAATAGAACAGCAGCTACCTTTTAATAGACATCATATATTCGGGGGGGGGGGGGGGGGGGGGTTTGGGTTCTCTTTAAAATTTCTCTCCCTCTCTCTGCCGATGACTGAATGAACCGGTATTTAGTGTCGTGCAATGCCCCCCCCCCCTACTCAACAAGTAGGCAGAGGAAGTTACACGACAGGGAGGGGGGAAGTTACTAGACAGGGAGGGGGGGAAGTTACTAGACAGGGAGGGGGAAGTTACAAGACAGGGAGGGGGGAAGTTACAAGACAGGGAGGGGGAAGTTACAAGACAGGGAGGGGGGAAGTTACAAGGCAGGGAGGGAAGTTACAAGACAGGGAGGGAAGTTACAAGACAGGGAGGGGGAAGTTACAAGACAGGGAGGGGGGAAGTTACAAGACAGGGAGGGGGGAAGTTACAAGACAGGGCGGGGAAGTTACAAGACAGGGAGGGGAAGTTACAAGACAGGGATGGGGGAAGTTACTAGACAGGGCGGGGGAAGTTACAAGACAGGGAGGGGGGAAGTTACTAGAAAGGGATGGGAAGTTACAAGACAGGGATGGGAAGTTACAAGACAGGGAGGGGAAGTTACAAGACAGGGAGGGAAGTTACAAGACAGGGAGGGGGAAGTTACTAGACAGGGATGGGAAGTTACAAGACAGGGAGGGGGGAAGTTACAAGACAGGGCGGGGAAGTTACAAGACAGGGAGGGGAAGTTACAAGACAGGGATGGGGGAAGTTACTAGACAGGGCGGGGGAAGTTACAAGACAGGGAGGGGAAGTTACAAGACAGGGAGGGGGAAGTTACAAGACAGGGAGGGGGGAAGTTACAAGACAGGGAGGGGGGAAGTTACAAGACAGGGAGGGGGGAAGTTACAAGACAGGGAGGGGAAGTTACAAGACAGGGAGGGGAAGTTACAAGACAGGGAGGGGAAGTTACAAGACAGGGCGGGGGGGAAGTTACAAGACAGGGAGGGGGGAAGTTACAAGACAGGGCGGGGAAGTTACAAGACAGGGCGGGGAAGTTACAAGACAGGGCGGGAAGTTACAAGACAGGGAGGGAAGTTACAAGACAGGGAGGGAAGTTACAAGACAGGGAGGGGGGAAGTTACAAGACAGGGAGGGGGGAAGTTACAAGACAGAGAGGGGGAAGTTACAAGACAGGGAGGGGAAGTTACAAGACAGGGCGGGGAAGTTACAAGACAGGGAGGAGGGAAGTTACAAGACAGGGCGGGGAAGTTACAAGACAGGGAGGGGGGAAGTTACACGACAGGGAGGGGGGAAGTTACAAGACAGGGAGTGGAAGTTACAAGACAGGGAGGGGGGAAGTTACAAGACAGGGAGGGGGGAAGTTACAAGACAGGGAGGGGGGAAGTTACAAGACAGGGCGGGGAAGTTACAAGACAGGGCGGGGAAGTTACAAGACAGGGAGGGGGGAAGTTACAAGACAGGGAGGGGGAAGTTAAAAGACAGGGAGGGGGGAAGTTACAAAGCAGGGATCCCTCGAGGGGAAGTTACTAGACAGCCAATAAATAAATGGAGGGTGGTTAAACTAGTTACTATAGTTAGTCTGTTAGTAAGAAGGATTCAAGAAGGAATAAAAAGAGAATTTAATTGCATTTCAAAAATCTTTCAGAACATAATTTCTTTGTACTATCAATTTCTTTGTCCCACCCTCAGGTATCGATGAAGTCTACACGGGGTGTCCCCATTACGGTGCTGACCCCACCACAGTATAAAACACAAGCCAAGAAGACAGCTGAAACTATAGCCCATGCAGTTGATTTCTTTGAGGTGTACCTCGATAGCCCTTATCCGTTTGAGAAGCTGGATGTTATGGGCATTTATGATTTTAATGCGGGGGGAATGGAGAACATTGGAATGATTCACACCTTGGTAAGTGGTATTAAGTGGTGCAACACACCCTCCCAATCCCCTACAATTACAGTCGGACCCCGATTTACCGGGGTGCTCAGGGGGGGGGGGAGTGCTCAGGGGAAAGGGTTTAAGGTTTTGTCCGGTAAATCGGGGTGAAATACGGTTAATTTCCTATATTAGGGGAGATTTATCCTTCCGGTAAATCGGGGTTCGACTGTACCACAATCTGACACCACACTTGATTTGATTGAGGTGGCCATCAGTATCAGAATATATTCTAAGGATAGCAATAGGTATAATTAGGCTTCCGAAATGGGAGCTTGCATGGCTCTAGCTACTGTACATCTTCTGCTACTATACATAAACCCTCTTCCCCTCTCTCCAGTATGACTGTGCCTATGCGGACCTCAACTCCATAACAGCTGGTGTGTTCCTCTACTGTATGGAAGTCCTAGTCCACGAAGTCTCACACATGTGGTTTGGGAACCTGGTGTCCCTCAAATGGTGGGACGATCTCTGGTTGAAGGAGGGATTCGCCCGTTATATCACCCTCTACGCGGTGGACAAGATGAGAGAACAACTGAAGGTGCCTGTTGATGTCAACCTGATGAGACTTGCCAAGAGAGGGTACATTGGGGCCTTTGAGGAAGACAAAGAGAAGTTTACTAAACCTGTGAGGAGGAAGTTGGAGAACTCTTTTGATGCAGCAGCCATGTTCAACTCTCTCTCCTACAGCAAGGGGGGATGGATACTAAGAGGTAATAACTCATCAAGTGATTGGCCCCGTGCACGTAGGGTCCCATAATAACGGGGTTCACGCCCATGGCAACCGCTGGTACCAAATCAATCTCAGAACACAGAAAACAACTTCTAGAATCTCATAACTTTCAGTGGAAGTCATTTGGCTCTCTTGACACTTCTTGACAACCAATATAAATACAATATAAATCTCCCTTCCAGCGGCAATGAAGTTAATGGGCGAGGACAAGTTTCAAAAGGGTCTTCAAACATACTTCAAGAGATTCGCCTGGAAATCTGCCAACTTTAACGACTTCACCGCGTGTTTTAACAATGTCAATGGGGACGTTAGTATGAGGCAGTTTATGGAGAACTGGTTGAATGAACCAGGACTCCCCCAAGTAACGACAACTCTAGTAAGTTGAGTAATATAGCTCCCCCCTCTCCTCTCCAGACAAATCTTGACAATGTAACCACCCGAATCGCGACGCTGCACTGACTGTAGGGGTGCATCGAGTAACGTGGTTACTATGCGTGGTTACTATGGTAACTACATGGTTACCTAGATCCCCCCACCAATTTAGAAAGGAACGGAGTTGTCTCTAGTTCAAGCTCGGTATACCCCGGAGGGAGATCACGTGACTGACCAGGTGTGGTTCATTCCTCTGAGGATCGTATCTGACGAAGAGACAACCAAGAATTACAAGGTAACCATAGCAAAGGGGTGTTAACCATAGCAACGGGGTGGTAACCAATCACTTTCAATTATGGCGAAATTCATGACGTATCACTTTAACAGCCTAGTAGAGTGACACATTGCAACACACCCCCCTCCCTCTCCTAGTTGTGGAAGAGTAAAAAGGGAGTGCACACCTTTGCAGAGCCTCCCTCCTGGTTTCACCTGGATCCTGAATACGCTGGGTTCGTACTCCACAACTATCCAGAGGAGACCATGATGGCCATCGCGAAACAGCTCAGAGAGGATCACACCAAGTTCCAGACATCTCAACGATACTGTGAGTCTTTTAGAAACCTCTTTATGCTTCCCCCTCTCAAGTCCACCATTCTTGATCACTGCATTCGTTGCATTGTAAGGATTTGTTTCTCCTCAAATTTATTCCCCCTTTCAATATGATAGGTATGTTATGCAATTCTCATTTCTCAATTATAACTCCATCCCTCGCCAACTCTCTAATAACTCTCTACTAACTCCCTCCCTTCTCCCTTACAGTGTACTTTGAGAACTTGATGGAGCGGATGAACACTAACGATGTCTCCTCAACAGTATTCCTAGAGACATCCCGATACCTATCCTCGGAGACAAACTCCCAAGTGGTCCTGGCCTGGGCAAGACAGCTCCTAGGGTTCAAGAACTCTCTCTTCATGGCTGAGAACATGTACCTATTCGATAAGTACATGCACAAGCTGCTGAAACCTCACATTGAGAAGACAATGAAGAGGGAGATCGAGGAAACAAAGGAGTGGAATTTGGCGTTATTCTACCAGACCATGTTTTACTTTGGGGTGAAGTGGAGACATGAAGCAGCGCTGGTGAGGGGCAGAGAGAATGTGAAGAGATTCCTCCGAGGGAAACATGTGAATGTTATCTACCTCTCATTTGGGTTGCGTCACCACAAGGCGCTGGTTAAGAACAGCTGGATGAAGTTACTAAAAACACTGAACACCTACCCCAGGAGTCACATAGAGTTCGCCCTTATTATAGGACATCTCTGTAAGACACGGAATGTAAAACAGCAGCGGTACATCCTAAACTACTCGTTAAAATGCAACAAGATGCCTCGGAGTCACAAAAAGAAGGTCCTGTGCAGGGTATCAGCAAGGAACCCTCAACTAGGGTGGGCCTTCTTCAAGAAACATTACCACACATACTTTGCACTGTTTGGAGAGGCTCAGTTCACATTTGATGATCTGGTTGAGTGCGTTACTGGTAATCTGTCTTCCCAGAAGGAGTACAATGACGTCAGGGACTTCTTTAAGAAACACCCCGTGGGGAGTGGAGCTGCAGGGTTGAAGCGGGGTCTACACTCCATCAGTCAGAATGTGAGCAACAGGTCAGGGAACGGGTCTACACATAGGAAGGTGGACTATGATGAGGTCTTTACACAGTTCCTGGATACCTTGGATGATAAGGAACTGGCTAAGAGGTGATTTCTATCAGAGATATAATAAGGACTTGATTGAGGAATGAGGGGAGATGTATGATAAATGTCAGGTGCAAATTATTGGGGGACATTATTGAATGAGAGAGTTAGAATGAAATGGAGGATGCCTCTAATATTGAATATTGTGTCAGTTTATACAGTTATATTTACTGCGACTTAATAATGCCTTTTCAGGACATTGTCAACTTTGAAAATCCGCTAACCATCATGTCCATTAAAATGACAAATCTTGGGATTCCCTTGGTATATTATATTGAATTTTATATGACCAAACTGTAAAGAGTGTAACAGACAAGCTAGGCGATGGAGAGAGAGAGGGAGGGAGGGAGGGAGGGAGGGAGAGAGAGAGAGAGAGAGAGATAGAGAGATAGAGATAGAGAGATAGAGGGAGGGAAAGGATAGCTATTTTAATCTCTAATGATACTGTTTCCAACACGATAGATACACTCCACTCTCTCTCTCTCTCTCTCTCTCTCTCTCTCTCTCTCTCTCTCTCTCTCTCTCTCTCTCTCTCTCTCTCTCTCTCTCTCTCTCTCTCTCTCTCTCTCTCTCTCTCTCTCTCTCTCTCTCTCTCTCTCTCTCTCTCTCTCCCTCTCAACTGATCTCCCATCGCAGGACAGCCATTAAATCATTTGTCTTAAACACACTCACCATTTTGCCAAACGATCTGTTCTTTCTCCTGGATCCTTAGCTTCTTTTTCTACTTCTGATCCTGGGTCCTTAGCTTCTTTTTCTACTTCTGATCAGCTGGGTCCTTCTTATTCCTGAGTTGTTTTAGATTTAATACACCTGGGTCCTTAGCGTCTTTTTTAGCGTCCTTCTCCCGGGTCCTTCTTTTTTCCTGGGTCCTTCTTTTTCAGATTAGTTTTAAGGGTACACCTGGCGTTTTTCATCATCGAGTGCCCAACCAAATGACTTCACCAGGGTTTAGGCCATACAAAATGGACCTCAAATATGCAATTTTAGCCCTAAAGTCGAATTCATATTTTTGCTACAGCCTATTTTCAAAGTGGCGTTTTTTCAATTTTTGTTGAAATTTTTAACCTCAGGACCACTTTTTTTGAGATAGAAACATTAAATTCTTGGAATTTGAAGAGAATATAAAGGTGAATAAGCCCAAAGAAGGATTTTTGAAATGGAGCTTATTTCTGGCCATGAGAACGGTTTACTTTTTTGCTTCTTTGACACGCTGGCTGAGAATGTTCCCATGCTTCATTAGAGATGAAAATCTGGAAATAGTTGCTCAAAACGATTATCTATGTGGCCCAAAAATTTTGGAACTTTCCCGCCAAAGATGTAGTGTACAGAGCTTTTTTTGTGAAACCTGTCTTTTTGAAAAAGAGGGAAATTCCCTGTATCTCAAAAACGGATGATCATAGAGACCTGGGACCAAGCTTAATCGATTCAGAAGGTTCGATTTTGGGGGGGTCTTCTGAGAGACATTTTGCTCCTACTCCAACCGATTTTGCTGTAATTGCAAAAAACTAATTCTATGAAAAGGGGAAACAACTCTATTTAGGTGCCGGCAGGCACCTCCGACCCGAAGAAAACAGCAAAAAACGAAAAAAAGAAAAAAAATTTTTTGCCCCTGCACAAAAACCCAAAAATGCCGGCCCTATTAAGAACAAAGAAAGGTCTTTTTTTTGGGGGGGGGGGGGGCAAAAAACATGTCAACGATTGTGGCCACACCGTTTGAGATATCGACTTGAAATTTTGTAGGCATGTTCTTGTAGTATTCCTTTGTGTCATGACGTTGGCGGATTTTTGAATTTTTAATTAATTAATTAATTATAGGTAATTAAAAACGGTGCAAGGGCACCGTGCCCCTGCACATTGCGTGTTATGTCCCTTGCACCGCGCCCTTGCACCAAATTCTATTTTCCGTTCTGCTTAAAATATCGACTTGAAACTTTGTAGGAATGTTCTTCAATCATAAAAGATGATGTTCAAAAAGTGGGAATAGTCAAAATTAATTAATTAGTTAGTTAGAGCCGTGCAAAAAATGGAATTTGGTGCAAGGGCAGGCAATGTGCAAGGGCAAATGGTGCAAGGGCAGCCCTTGCACCAATTTTATGATCGAACTGTGTCCACACCGTTTAATATTTTGACACGAAACTTTCTATGCATGTTCTAGTAGCATAACTACGAGTACTAGAAGAGCCGTATGATTAATATATCAATTAGGTAATTAATTATAGGCAAATTAATTAAAATTTGCCCCTGCACAATTTGTGCAAATTTCCCCTGAACATGTAGTAGAGTCGATAACTACATCGACCTCTCCCAATTGTTCCAGTTTTTGTCACATCTGTTTGGAGCCTCGACACGACCTCTAAACAGGTGTTACTTTTTCACAAACTGTTTTCATCTTGGTGTAATCAGCATTTGAAATGTTGCTGATCATAACAAAAACCTAACTAGTTTTTTTCAACTTGGGGTAAAACCATGGGTGTCAAAAGTTAGCTCTAGGTCCCCTGAGTAACCATCCGGAGACTCTAAGAGATATTTCAAGCCGTTCTCCCGTAATCATTAATCCCGGTGGAGAAAAAAATACAATGCGGACGTACGTGAGCGCTGGCAGGCTGTTTACATGTTATTGTATGTCTCTCACTCTCTCTGGAAAAACCGCACGTGCGGTTGCGCCGCGCGAGATAACTCTTTCTCAAGGGGGAGAAAAGAGAGAGACGCACATTAACGTTATACATTAAAGTTGAGGTTGTAGGCAATTGCACGTACGTCCATACTCAAATATGTGCTCTACCGGGATTAATGATTACAGGAGAACGGTTTGAAATATCTCTTAGAGTCTCCGGATGGTTACTCAGGGGACCTAGAGCTAACTTTTGACACCCATGGTTTTACCCCAAGTTGAAAAAAAATAGTTAGGTTTTTGTTATGATCAGCAACATTTCAAATGCTGATTACACCAAGATGAAAACAGTTTGTGAAAAAGTAACACCTGTTTAGAGGTCGTGTCGAGGCTCCAAACAGATGTGACAAAAACTGGAACAATTGGGAGAGGTCGATGTAGTTATCGACTCTACTAATGTGCCCTTGCACCATTTTGTTTGCCCATGCACTAAATTATATTTTCCGTTCTGCTTAAAATATCGACTTGAAACTTTCTAGGAATGTTCTTCATGCATAAAACATATAATATAATCTACAGAAAGTGGGAATAGTCAAAATTAATTAATTAATTACTTAGAGATTAATTTTGGGGTGGCCCCTGCAAAATTTTGGCAAATTTGATATTCAAACTTTGAGCCTTTGTGAAAGTAATGAAAATTATTTATTTCAGGTTATGATGAACAATAAGCTATAAAAACGCCCCTTTTTGTTACACAAGCCTGTGCTTGGTATCGAAGACACCTCACACTCTGTCGCCGGGCGACCTTCGCGTGCACACGCTGGCAAGGGGTAACTTCGTAACCAAAGCCTGTGCATTGTGCATAATGAAATGGATAAATTTTCATCCAGTTGCTGGCGATAGAACTCGATAGAGTTCGATTGATTTACCATGACAACGGAGTTGGTTACCATACTAACCAGAGAATTCGTTGTAAAATAGTCCTTTCTTGCTATAAACTCGGCCTTTAGAGAGAAAATTGATTTTATTCTACTCGCACTAATGCAAGGGCATTTCACAGTTTGGTGCCGTTATTTTTGTCTCTATTTTTAATAGGATTTTGGGATTAGACTGAAAGTATGGGATCATTTGAGAAGTAGTGAAGATTTGAAAATGTTAGCAACTTGCCGGTTCGACAAACTAAACCCATATGATTCCAACTTCGGGTCGGACGAGGGGAAGCTTGCCTTTTGCGAACATTCCAGTAGCCTGCTTCGGGCTGATTTCCCCCTTACTTGCTGATACCTTTTTCGCAATTACAGCAAAAACGGTTGGAGTAGGAGCAAAATGTCTCTCGAGATCAGAAGACCCCCCCAAAATCGGACCTTCTGAATCGATTAAGCTTGGTCCCAGGTCTCTACGATCATCCGTTTTTGAGATACAGGGAATTTCCCTCTTTTTCAAAAAGACAGGTTTCACAAAAAAAGCTCTGTACACCACATCTTTGGCGGGAAAGTTCCAAAATTTTTGGGCCACATAGATAATCGTTTTGAGCAACT
The DNA here is from genome assembly GCA_020137815.1 of Hormiphora californensis. Classification (NCBI taxonomy): domain Eukaryota; kingdom Metazoa; phylum Ctenophora; class Tentaculata; order Cydippida; family Pleurobrachiidae; genus Hormiphora; species Hormiphora californensis. The sequence continues at coordinate 657,753 of CM035351.1, forward strand.
ATTTCCAGATTTTCATCTCTAATGAAGCATGGGAACATTCTCAGCCAGCGTGTCAAAGAAGCAAAAAAGTAAACCGTTCTCATGGCCAGAAATAAGCTCCATTTCAAAAATCCTTCTTTGGGCTTATTCACCTTTATATTCTCTTCAAATTCCAAGAATTTAATGTTTCTATCTCAAAAAAAGTGGTCCTGAGGTTAAAAATTTCAACAAAAATTGAAAAAACGCCACTTTGAAAATAGGCTGTAGCAAAAATATGAATTCGACTTTAGGGCTAAAATTGCATATTTGAGGTCCATTTTGTATGGCCTAAACCCTGGTGAAGTCATTTGGTTGGGCACTCGATGATGAAAAACGCCAGGTGTACCCTTAATACACCTGGTTCACACATAGCTAGAGGAAAGGGGTGGAGTTTTAGACTCTATATTATGTCGAATTCGATATTGAATATAGTCCAATCTCTATTATAAGACAGAGTTAAAATTGTTAGAATTTAAATAATCTGTTAAAAACATAAGAAAATTAAAAAGAAATCCAGCGAGCAACGTCCTGTCTATTCCATCCATTAAACTAATACTACGCTAATTTAGTACACTTATTTTACCCAAAAGGTCGCATCTGTTCAAAGTTCCTTCTTACCCTCCATCAGAATTTCATCCACCATCTCAATATGCCCCCTTTCTGCCTGTGCACAACCATATAGTTACACTGGTGTATCTCCCATAATGAGAGGCCAGGAGAAGAGCGATTTAAATCGTGCCAACAGTAGCTGATACTCATTACTATTCCTAACACTGTCCGGAATATCCCGACCCCCAGTTGCTTCAGACATGTAAGGTATCTCATTGGAGACTAGTTTCTCCAGGGCTGTCAGGGTAGTTACTGAGGGGGGTGTGTAGAACATCCGCAGCTTTCCGTTCTCCTCTAGCTCTGTAAACGCCTGGTGAGAGACAGGGAGTTGGTTTAATATTATACAATGGGTTTCCCTTGATAGCTACTCTGCAAGTTATTTCACTCTATCTCTCTAGAACGATGTACGATTGATTACTCAGTCTTATCTTTAATGAGGAAGTAAAGAGGAAGTAAAGATGTTTCTAGCTTCATATCTTGTTTTAGAAAGCTGTCTTATTGATCAATATGTGCTTGATGCTATAACTACCAAGCTATCAAGTCTTGTCTAGGGCGTGGGGCCTCGATATAACTAGATTGAAAATGAAATCTCTCTCTCGTCCTAGCCCCTAAAACTAAATCTCTCTCCCTCCCCCACACCACTATATTACCTTCAAATAAGTCTCCTTGGCAGAGTTTCTAAGTGCCGTCTGCTCTACAGGGTCGGGTGGTGGCGGCATCTGGCCCCCTATATCCTCCTCATCATCCCGCAGCCTCTTTTTCAGATGCACTGGCCGACCTCTCACCTTAGCACGTGATAATATCTCCCTGAGCTGTGCTATCTTCCGTTTATTGCTCGGTAGGTAATTGGCTAGTTTCTGTCGCAGACTGGGTGTCAGGACTCTGGTAGAAGCACCCACGACCTCCCTAAGAAATGCAATCTCCCAGGTGGTGGAGAGTCTCTGTACCTCCCCTGCTAACAGGGCCTGGATACGGGTCCACCTGCGGAACAACACTGCAGCAGTGTATTGCAGACACATCTCCTCTCTGATTGGTGCCCAGTTATGATCTCCGTGTTTCTGAACTAGTAACAGCAGGTCTACTGTCCGTTGTGCTGACCACACTCTGGTTGTACCGTTGTTACCACTCCGTTCCTTAGCAACCAGGATCTTAACCCGCTCCTTCACTTGGGCACGTGTTCTGGTTCTCAGCACTGTGTATATCTTTTGCCAGTCCAGACCGTGGGTCTTTACAACCTGCATGACTGAATCATCCTCCTCTTTGGTCCACCTACCCCTCCTTATCCGGGGACAGATAGAGTATCTCCACCTTTGCAGCACCTGATAATAATAATCATAATAAAGATTTTGGCCACACGGCCCGGCCAACTCGACATGTAATCTTCACAAACTCACTTCCATTTCCCACTATAGTAATACATTGAACACATACCTGGTCAGCGGTCTTGTCCCCCATGTAGTAACTGAGATCAGAGAACGAGATATCCCCGTACACAGTTACACCCTCCTCCAACAGCTCATCCTCCTCTACAGTCCATGGAGTAAAGGGTCGTTTATTGAGTTTAGTCCATCTCTGTACACAATGCCATGGTTTCCGTTTCAGCGCACCACTAACAACTGCCCAACTGTGTGTCCCATGTTTCCTCACCATCTCCTTCAACAACTTATCATCCGCCCCACTCCAAGGTTTCTCAGGTTGTTGTGACAGATGGTTCCTCCACTGCAACTCACAGTCCCGGGCACAACGCGGCATTCCCAGGGTGGTCTCCAAGAGGGCTATCTCGTTCCACTGGGCTTGTTCCCAGGTGTTTATAGGTCCACAGAGAGACTCCATGGGCTGACATTTCAGTTCATCTGTTAGTAGCTCTGCCTCCTCCACTGAGGTCACCCCAGCGTTGGTAACCTTGTCCTCTATGAGGTAGTTCCGGAGGGTGTTCAGATAGGCTTTCTGCTCTATCTTACCCCATCCTGTCGTGTAACTGTAAACCTGCAGGGGAGACAGGGTTATTACGTGTAGCTATAAACCTGCAGGGGAGACAGGAGTCTTTTGGGAGTCGGGATTAATTTAGGGGAGATAGGATGGGTGGTTTGGGAATTGGGATTAATTTAGGGGAGATATGAGGGGTAGTTTGGAAATTGCCTTACATACAATAATTCAACCCAATTTCCATAATAATAGACCATGGCATAGATTATCCACAGAGAATATGCTGCAGTGGTGGTTACTACTACTCCTGCCTACCGCTGCAGCCACCACATCCCCGTGGACAGAGTTAGGAAATCATGCAACGTTTGCCCACGATAAGAGAGTTGTGGAGTTCAGAATATCGGATTATCCAAAAGGATTTTATATTCGATTCTACGGCAACAGTGGAAGCTATGGAGGTCAGGTAAAGCTGGTGCCAGGATTGGGAAATATCTGGAAGTTCGGTGTTAGTTCTTGTCAAATATGGAACCAACCTGTTCTAAGTACTGTTCCAGTGAGCCCTGACACAATTTGGAGAATCTGGATTGGAAAAGATAGCTTTGGTTTAAAAGCAGATGAAGTCAAGATAGCATCTAAATACAACTGCGGGGTTGCACTTGAAATCAAGAAATGGGAAATAGAGGTGTTGGATCCAACTGGAAGCCTTGTGATTGAGTGGAGACCAGTGAGCTCTGACACCAATACTGCAGGCATGTAATAAAGAATTTATTATGTCCCACTTGCACTATTTAATTTAGCATCCTATGTCTATCAGCTGTATCCGCTGTATCTCATATTGTTTTGTTTAGTTGTTTAGTTGCTGGCTATAATGGCCTATATCTCTATATCTATCCCTCAGACTGTTCCTGGGATGGTAACAACTACGCTATTGGGACCATGCTAACCCTGACTTGTTCTGGTAATGAGGAGACCTTTACTTGTCTAGATACCGGCCTCTGGACACCAGATACTCCACTCATTGAAGACTGCACAGAGAATGCGGTCCAACAGTGTTCCTGGGCTGGTAACAACTACGCTACTGATCACACTCTAACCCTGACTTGTTCTGGTAATGAGGAGACCTTTACTTGTCTAGATACCGGCCTCTGGACACCAGATACTCCACTCATTGAAGACTGCACAGAGAATGCGGTCCAACAGTGTTCCTGGGCTGGTAACAACTACGCTACTGATCACACTCTAACCCTGACTTGTTCTGGTAATGAGGAGACCTTTACTTGTCTAGATACCGGCCTCTGGACACCAGATACTCCACTCATTGAAGACTGCACAGAGAATGCGGTCCAACAGTGTTCCTGGGCTGGTAACAACTACGCTACTGATCACACTCTAACCCTGACTTGTTCTGGTAATGAGGAGACCTTTACTTGTCTAGATACCGGCCTCTGGACACCAGATACTCCACTCATTGAAGACTGCACAGAGAATGCGGTCCAACAGTGTTCCTGGGCTGGTAACAACTACGCTACTGATCACACTCTAACCCTGACTTGTTCTGGTAATGAGGAGACCTTTACTTGTCTAGATACCGGCCTCTGGACACCAGATACTCCACTCATTGAAGACTGCACAGAGAATGCGGTCCAACAGTGTTCCTGGGCTGGTAACAACTACGCTACTGATCACACTCTAACCCTGACTTGTTCTGGTAATGAGGAGACCTTTACTTGTCTAGATACCGGCCTCTGGACACCAGATACTCCACTCATTGAAGACTGCACAGAGAATGCGGTCCAACAGTGTTCCTGGGCTGGTAACAACTACGCTACTGATCACACTCTAACCCTGACTTGTTCTGGTAATGAGGAGACCTTTACTTGTCTAGATACCGGCCTCTGGACACCAGATACTCCACTCATTGAAGACTGCACAGAGAATGCGGTCCAACAGTGTTCCTGGGCTGGTAACAACTACGCTACTGATCACACTCTAACCCTGACTTGTTCTGGTAATGAGGAGACCTTTACTTGTCTAGATACCGGCCTCTGGACACCAGATACTCCACTCATTGAAGACTGCACAGAGAATGCGGTCCAACAGTGTTCCTGGGATAGTAACAACTACGCTACTGATCACACTCTAACATTGGATTGTTCTACTGGAGAGGTGACCTTCACCTGTAAAGATACCGGCTGGACACCAAACAATCCAACTGAAGACTGCACAGAGAAAGAAGATAAATGGTGTGCTACAGATGAGAGTTTCTGTCCAGGTAAGATGTCTGTTACATAACTGTTAATTGTTTGTACCGAAAAGCAGGGATCAACAGACAGACAGACATGATGACAGACAGACAGACAGACAGACAGACAGACAGACAGACAGACAGACAGACAGACAGACAGACAGACAGACAGACAGACAGACATGGTGACAGATTTGCAGGTATGATAAAAAGATAATACTGTTTGGGGTGTTGGAAGCGCGACGTGTCTTCATGTCAAGGAACCAAGGGAAAATAAGGTAAGAATTTTAACATTGTAATAAACATGTTTGGACGTTGCTGCCAAATCCCATTGAATTGTAAATTTGTAATCACAGTGGATACATTGTGTGCCTCTCAGTGTTGTTAACGAAGTTACCCCCCCCTTGCCGGCGCAAGAGTGTGAGGTGTCTTCGATACCAACTCTCAGTGAAACTTTCAACTTCCTTTCCCTTTTTCTATCTACACGAATCTCTCAACTTCTTTTCCCTTTTTCTATCTACACAAAGCTCCCTCTTTTCCCTTTTTCTATCTAACTCTATCTCCGAGTCTGTACTGTGTTTATTGGTATTGTTCGAGTGCCCACTGCACACCCTCTGACATTTCTCAACTCTCCAAATACCTCCGTCCCCCCTCCCTTCCCCAATAGTTAAAGCCTTTCTATTTCTGTCCCCCCTCTTTCTCTCTCTCTCTCTCTCTCTCGCTCCCTCTCTCTCTCTCTCTCTCTCTCTCTCTCTCTCTCTCTCTCTCTTTCTCTCTCTCTCTCTCTCTCTCTCTCTCTCTCTCTCTCTCTCTCTCTCTCTCTCTCTCTCTCTCTCTCTCTCTCTCTCGCCTACTCTCGCCTACTCTCTCTCTCTCTCGCCCACTATCACTCTCTCTCTCTCTCTCTCTCTCTCTCTCTCTCTCTCGCCTACTCTCGCCTACTCTCTCTCTCTCTCTCTCTCGCCCACTATCACTCTCTCTCTCGCCCACTATCACTCTCTCTCCACCCAAACATCACAGTTTTCCATCTCAATGGTCCATTATAAGAATCAGGAGGGAGAGTAACGGGCAGAGACAGCAGCTACCTTTACCACAAACCTCGTGCCTGTTAACTTGTGCAATATCTTTGTTTCTAGCAGATTTGGCACTGTTAGGAATGGCCGACACTAACAATTTTTTTGTTAGTGACGTCACTAACAAAAAATTGTTAGTGTTTTCACTAACAAATTTCACTAACAAAAATTTTGTTAGTGTTTTCACTAACAAATTTCACTAACAAAAATTTTGTGAGTGTTTTCACTAACAATTTTCACTAACAAAAATTTTGTTAGTGTTTCTAATTGGGAATGGGGTGATGGTTATGAGATACGATTCAGGGACGCCTTATTGGCAGTGTGAGACGATACGGGTTATGGAACATGATTGGGTGAAGCTTATTAGGATGGTTAGGCGACATGAGACACGATTCGGGGAAGGTTTTCTTCGTTTTTTTAGTAACGATGCATGGAAGATTAAGATATTTGTAAGTAGACAAGGAATTTCAAGAGAATAAAACGAAAAACACAAATCAAATAACTTGTCCACATTTAGTTGCCCTGTCCAACAATTGGAGACTGGAGTACAATACGAACGGATTACCCCACCATATGATCTTATCACCCTGCCATACCACACCATATGATCCGTTGATCTGATTATCAAACAGACCGATTACCGCTGCACTTGAGGTATCACATATCGTCATGAGGCACAATGAATCGTGAGCAGTATCCCGTATCGGTTGATGTTGTAAGAGGTTCCGCTGCTAATGAGGTACACCGAATCGTGAGCAGTATCCCGTGTCGGTGTTCAGTGCTCACGATTCGGTGTACCTCATTAGCGGTGGAACCGCTAATACAATATCAACTGACACGGGATACTGCTTACGATTCGGTGTACCTCATTAGCGGTGGAACCGCTAATATAATATCAACTGACACGGGATACTGCTCACGATTCATTGTGCCTCATGACGATATGTGATACCTCAAGTGCAGCGATAATCGGTCTGTTTGATAATCAGATCAACGGATCATATGGTGTGGTATGGCAGGGTGATAAGATCATATGGTGGGGTAATCCGTTCGTATTGTACTCCAGTCTCCAATTGTTGGACAGGGCAACTAAATGTGGACAAGTTATTTGATTTGTGTTTTTCGTTTTATTCTCTTGAAATTCCTTGTCTACTCACAAATATCTTTATCTTCCATGTATCGTTACTAAAAAAACGAAGAAAACCTTCCCCGAATCGTGTCTCATGTCGCCTAACCATCCTAATAAGCTTCACCCAATCATGTTCCATAACCCGTATCGTCTCACACTGCCAATAAGGCGTCCCTGAATCGTATCTCATAACCATCACCCCATTCCCAATTAGAAACACTAACAAAATTTTTGTTAGTGAAAATTGTTAGTGAAAACACTCACAAAATTTTTGTTAGTGAAAATTGTTAGTGAAAACACTCACAAAATTTTTGTTAGTGAAATTTGTTAGTGAAAACACTAACAAAATTTTTGTTAGTGAAATTTGTTAGTGAAAACACTAACAAAATTTTTTCCCTGCCCGGGTGAATGCCGAAGGCATTCACCCGGATGCCTTTTTACTTTGTAAAAAGGCATAGCAGGGTTAGAATTCGAAAACGACATTTTGGTATACTAACTAATCGGTAGAGGGACCATTTTGGTCACACTTTCGTTGCGAGGGGCAACGGTGTAGCAACTTGAGCCGCGCGCACAGTGACGAGCTACTCCTTCATCAAACACCTCATTGGCACAGTTCGATGGACGTGTGTGCGCGCGCCACTCAACAAAACATGAAATGCTCTGCCGCGCGTTTCGCGTGTTACATACACATTTTCATCTTGCGAGTCGAGTGTGAGATGTTAGATAAGTAGTTAAGTTGGAATGTCAAAAGCTGGTTAGCAAGTGTCATGTGATTGGGAGTTAGCTAACTCTAAGCTATTATATGTGAGAAGTTTAGTGACAGCTAGATCGTATGCATCTCACATTACATTATGACCAAGCCTTGATCCTGTTGGCAGTGACAATGTCACTGACATGTGAAACGGTAGGGCAGGGAAACTCAGCATTATGAACACATAATGCAATAATTCTTGTTGTTAGTGAAATTTGTTAGTGAAAACACTAACAATTTTTTGTTAGTGACGTCACTAACAAAAAACACTAACAAAAAAATTGTTAGTGTCGGCCATTCCTAACAGTGCCGCGGATTTTTTCGTAGTTTTTTCTTCCCTAAAATAAAATATATATATTTGGGGGGGGGGGGGGGCCTGCCGCAAGAATCTCATGCCTCATTGGCGATTTTCAGGGTAGCTGGGATTTTTGAGATTTTCGATTTTTGGCTAAAAAACGTGGGATTTTTGAGATTTTTGAGGCAAATTTGCGATTTTTCGGGGGAAAACCGCAAATTTTTCTCAAAAATCTCATAGAAAGGAAAAATTTCCATTCGAAAATTTGGAATAGAAACAATCCTTGTGTTTTTTTACCAAAAATCAAAATTCTGAATAGAAATTTTCCTTGTGTTCTAGTACAAAAGTTAATGTGAAGCTAAAACATGAAATCTACCTATTTAAATTACTAAACTGATATTATGATTCAGTTTTAAGTTAAAAAATATGTCAAAAAACTGAGTATTGGCGGCCAAAATTGTGCAAATTTACCACAAAAATCTCAAAAATCTCAAACGTAATTGAGCAAATTTTCCCAAAAATCTCAAAAATCTCATCGGCCGAAAAGAGGGTAGCTGAGATTTTTGCGGCAGGCCCCCCCATATTTTGCTATCTTGAAGGATGACCTGATAGCATGCTACTTTGGTGTCTCATACTCGTAGTAGCAGCCACCGCATCTCAGTGGACGGTCGTAAACAATAATGCAAGGTTTAACCACGATAAGAGAACTGTAGAGTTCAAGATATCGGATTATCAAAAAGGATTTTTTATTCGATTCTACGGCAGCAGTGGAAGCTATAGAGGCCACCTAGAGCTGAAGCCAAACTCGCAAAATAAATGGAAGTACGGTGTATATATTGAAGGTGGCACTTGTAGTGAATGGAACCAACCTGTTCTAAGTACTGTACCAGTGAGCTCTGACACAGTTTGGAAAATCTGGATTGGAAAAGATAGCTTTAATTTAATAGCAGATGAAGTCAAGATAGCCTCTAAAGATAACTGCGGGGTTGCACTTGAAATCAAGAAATGGGAAATAGAGGTGTTGGAAGTGGAACCAACTGGAAGCCCTGTGATTGAGTGGAGACCAGCCAGCTCTAACACCAATACAGGCATGTAATTAATAACTTATTGTATCCCAATTACACTATGTCTATCAATTGTATGATCTCTACTTGTTTAGTTGCTGGCTATTATAATGGCCCTATCTCCCCTATAATGGCCTTATCTTTATCTCTATTTATCCTTCAGACTGTTCCTGGGATGATAAAAACTACCCTACTGATGACACTCTGACCCTGGATTGTTCTACTGGAGAGGTGACCTTCACCTGTAAAGATACCGGCTGGACACCAAACAATCCAACTGAAGACTGCAAAGAGAAAGGGAATGAAGTCACAGAATGTACTTGGAATGATCACAGCCACGCTACTGATGACACTCTAACATTGGATTGTTCTACTGGAGAGGTGACCTTCACCTGTAAAGATACCGGCTGGACACCAAACAATCCAACTGAAGACTGCAAAGAGAAAGGGAATGAAGTCACAGAATGTACTTGGAATGATCACAGCCACGCTACTGATGACACTCTAACATTGGATTGTTCTACTGGAGAGGTGACCTTCACCTGTAAAGATACCGGCTGGGCACCAAACGATCCAACTGAAGACTGCAAAGAGAAAGAAGATAAATGGTGTGCTACAGATCAGAGCTTCTGTCCAGGTAAGATGTCTGTTACAAAACTGTTAATTGTTTGCACTAAAAAGCAGGGAATAGACAGACAGACAGACATGGTGACAGCGATGTCTATATGTTGATTGTATTGTAATTCTAACATTTTAGAACCAGCAGATCATCTTGTCTGCAGAAACATTTCATGTAGAACCCAAGTGAGGGGATCGTATTGAGGATCAGGTATCAGTATGGGAATTCCCTTGGTATACTCAGTATGATACCCAGTACTCGGTACTGGGTATGATACTGAGTATACCGAGTATCATACTCCCAATCATATCTCCTGTATTCGGAAACCCTCACTCCTGCATAACATGGTACCGAGTCAACAACCACCAATTGGTATCATTCAACCACCCTGTTCAATCTACTCTGGTATGTCTCTAACTATCTCTCAATCTCTGCGTGATGATCACCATGGCAATCACCCATCAGGTACGTTACTCCACTGTAATTATTAGCTGTTTGTTACATCTGCTATTAGAGCTACAGCTGCTGATAATCTCGATACTCACATTAAATCGGAGGTTCCTAGACAGTCTGAGTTGGTCTTCGTTTTTCCTAGGTCCAAGCCGGGTGGAATCACAGAAGTAGGGAGGCTTGAACCGAGCCAGGGATACTATCTTAGAGCCCTTGTGTCTGTTGGCCATGGGATCCATTGGCAGTAGCTGGCCTGCCTGGATCAGGAAGTTTCGGTCTTGTTGGGCTGCATCTTCTGCCTGTAGTGTGAGGGATAAATAAAGTTGTTAGACTCAAGACTGGGATACACAAGGTTGCTAGACTGGTAATTGAATTATTATATGTTTGCGTAACCATAACAACTATCTAGCACCACCCTAGCTTGTATACCCGGCCGAGTTAACAGCTACCAAATGTTAACAGTGGCTCTATAATTTCAATGTACCTGCTTCTCTCGGTTTGCCTTCAGTCGGACCTCTACCGCTTCATTCAGTTTGGTGATAAAGTCCTGGTACTGGAGGTTGATGTGAAGGAGATCATACATCTTCTCCATATCCATTACTTCGCTGTCCACAAAGGAATTAATCTCCTTCAAATACCTGCAAAGTGTGGGTGGTATATGGGGCACGTTTTAAGAGGGTTTTTTATTTGATTTGAAGAGGGTTTTAAGAGGTATCTATTTTCATGCTTACTGCCCCAAATGGGACGATGTGAGTCAGATAAAATGAGCTTTGAATAGTACTAGTCTAGATTCCACTAATTTTACCTTTCTTCCTCCTCCTCATCCTGTTCCTGTTGTTGTTGGTCTGTTTCCATAGGAACCATATCCTCCTGTATCGTGTCAAGAAACCTGTCCTGGAAGGGGGGTTGTTAGGTGGTAGAATACACATGTCATATTCTCGGCAGTAGCCCCCAACTGTAATGGCTGAGAGTCTAAATACTAATACTGATATAATAGTGATTGATAACAAGGATCAGTACTACTGATTCAGTAGTATACCTGTCCGGCGGGATTTAGAATGTTATCCAGACGAGATAACACATCAGCGTGGTCTTTCAACAGGGCCTCCAACTGCTGTGCTGACACTCCCTCACCCTCATCACCATCACCATCATTTTCACCATCATTGTCACCCTCATCCTGATCACCCCGAGCATCATTACCCTCATTTTCCTCAACGTCACCTCCCTTATCCTCCCTCTCAGGGTCATCATTATTATCATCTGGTGGTGGTGGTGGGTCCTCAGGGGCATCCGTTGGAAATGCTGCTGCTGCGTCCCCTCCAGTTGACCGTATCATTTGGAATGCCTGCTCCCGTGGGAGATCTGGTTGCTTAGCAGCGGAGTTTTTCTGTTTTGGTTGCTTAGCAGCGGAGTCTTTCTGTTTTGGTTGCTTAGCAGCGGAGTCTTTCTGTTTTGGTTGCTTAGTAACCGAGTCTTTCTGTTTTGGTTGCTTAGTAACAGAGTCTCTGGGTTGTTTCTGCCCACTGGTAATAACTTCCTCTTCTTGATGAGAGGGCTCAACACTGGGATCTTCATCTTCTTCTCCCAGTCCCACCAAATCGTCTACATCGCCAAGACCCTGAGACATTATTGGGTGTTACGGTAGGTAGATAGAGTTGTAGAGAGTAGAGTGAATGAGAGAAGAAGCGAGCTAGCTCTCTTTCTCTCTCTGAGAGCCGAGAGGTAAGGGAGAGGAAAAGAGAGCTGTGATGCTCAATATGCGAGAGAACCGAGAACCTCAACCCCCCCAATCACCCCCACCCACCCTGACTACCTGCCCCCAGTAGGTCCTCCATCTGGTCGATACTGGCCTGCATCTCCCTCCCCCCAACGGTAAGCGGTAAATACTCACTCGGTTCTTCACATTTTTTGGACGTTTTTGGCCATAACTCAGCCATTTCTTGACCAATTTGTAAAATCTTGGGCTCATTTCCAATGAGCTTTAGAAAAATGAAAATCGGCGCAAAATGCGCGGCGCTATGACGAAAACGCGCATTTTACGCCATAACGCTGCGCATTTTGTGCCGATTTTCATTTTCTAGGGCTCATTTTAAAGGTCTCAATGTCCTCCCAAGATTTTGCAAATTAGTCAAAAAATGGCTGAGTTATGGCCAAAAATTCCAAAAAATGTGAAGAACCGAGTGAGTATTTACCGCTTACCCCCCCCCCCCCCGCCCACCCCACCCAACATCACCCACCCTGACCACGTACCTCCAGTAGGTCCTCCATCTGGTCGATACTGGCCTGCATCTCCTCTGTGAACTGTGAACTTGCCATGACACGCACGTGCTATATAATGAGAGAAATTTGTTAGAGGACAGGGGATAATGAGACCGTTTTGTTTGGTGGCAGGGGATAATGAGACCGCTGGATGACACTGGAGGACAGCACAGGAAAAACACACTTCTTGGATAACATGCAAAGGTCAGTATAAAATAGTGTACATTTAAATATCTGTCTGGTAATATCAAAATAAAATAAATAAAATGTATGTACAATGTTTACATGCTCTACTCCCTTGCTCCACCCTCTCTTACCGCGCCATACCAACTACAACACCTTTCTTGCTCCACCCTCTCTCAACTACACTTCATCAGGTGTCAACTGTTGTCTACCCCTCGTGTTTGTCCCAGAAAGTCAGAACGAACAGTTCAACTCCTTGCAGACCCTTTCTTGTAAAGGAGGGTTAGTGCAACCCCGTGCAGAGATCTATGCCAGCAGAGAGGCTGATGTCTCACAACTTCCATCATACTCAGAACTAGAGATAATGGCTCCTCCACTCAGCACCTTGCCATACTCCTCAAATAACTGTACGAGACTGTTGGCCAGAGTCGGTCCGAACTCGTCCAGAGCCATTATTTTAGCCAGTTGTCCCTTCCATACACTAGCATTAGACTCTGTGGGAGGGAGAGTAACGTGTCATGAACAATGAATACCAGTAATTTCAAGGGAGATTGAACAAAACGAGAGTGACATTTTGTTGAATGTTAGAAATGTGAGAAAGGTTGAAAATGTTAGATTTATGTTACCTTGAGATGTATTATTTTGTAGCCGGGTTGAGCTCATAATATCATGGAAATCAGCCTCGCTGAGATGAAGTAGAGATGAAGAGAGATGTTTAGCCCTGTCATAATCCTCTCTCCCAAGACTGTTCTCCACAACTTGCTTCTCTTTTTCCTAAAAACAGTTTGAGTGTGTGATATGAAATATGTAACTGTCTTTTTAGATCTAATCTGGGAAATTTTTCAAGAAACACAAATTTACCTGTCAGGAACCGACCGAATCAGGAAATACTGGTCCCTGATTGGCTGATAACCAGTCACGTGACCTAAATAACGAGTTCTGATTGGTTGTTTACTTGTTTCGGTCGGTTCCTGTTACCTGTTTTATTTTGCTGACAATCCTTCCGACAGCGCTTCTCACACACTTCTCCCACTCCAGATTACGTTTGTTAAGAACTGCTATCTGTTTAGTGTAACCCTGTTCCAGACTAGTGAAATGTTTCATATTTCCCTCCTCACTTCGCTTCACTTGGTTCTGAGGGATGAGTTAGAGTTTGGCAAAGTAGAAAACTCCAAGAGTAAACTTGTACACCGATAATAGGATTGAAGTGCATCAAATGTGGACAGCATCAAATCACTCACCTTGAGTTCAGCTAGTGATTTATTCTGCATCTCTTGTCTCTTAGCAACCTCTCTCATTTCCCTTGTCTTTCCCTCCAGACTAGTCTTACATTCCTCATACCTCACTTTAACCTCCTCCAGTGCCTCTTTAGACTTCACTAACTGCCCCTTCAGCGACTCTATATAGTTCCTTCTGTTCTCACTCACATCTTGTATTTTCTTAACCTTCCTGCTCATCTCCTCTGATTTGCTATCCAGGTCATTGTTACATGATCGGGCCTTGGAGAGTTCCTGTCGCAATCTCTCGTTGTCTGTGTGTTGCTGTTTAGTGGTCCTGTCTAGTCTGGTTACACGATCTTGCAGTCGCATTACCTCTACACCCTGACCCTCCAACTCCTTCTCTAGATCTGGAGAGGGAATGTGTTATTTGTTCTGACTTTAGTTTGTGGGAAAATGAGTTGTGTTACTCACTTTTGACAGTGCTAGTGCTACTTGTCAGCTGTGTTTTCAGTAGGTTCTTCTGGTGGGTTAGCTGTCTGATTTCCTCGCTCTGTTCGTGTAATTTAGCAAGCTCTCCCTGCCTCAACTCACCTCTCTCCAACTCTCCTATCTAGGAAGAAGGAAACAGGATTAACAACACAACTGGAATAATTATAAAACAGTGGTATCCAGCTACCCCTTCCTACAAATTTGTGATTTCTCTCCCCCTCCCCCAATTTCTCCGATAAAACTGAGAGCTGTACCTGATCCTTCAGTGTACTCCTCTCCTCTGTGAGAACCCTCAGATCCTCATTTAATGCAGCAATCAGACTCTGAGCACTGTTTAGCTGCCTCAGAACCCCAGATACTTGATCCTCCGCTCTTTGAGCCTTACCCGCCTCTTCAGATACCTCCTGTGAAGGGTTATGTTATTATTATTTTGATTCAGAACTCAGAAAGGGATATATAGAAGTATTTCAGTTAGACTGGATGCGACATGACCCATACCTTGGCATATTTGTGTTTAGCTTTGGTGAGCACAGCAACTTGCTGATTGAGGGAAGCCATGCGAATCTTTAATGCAGCAGGGGCCTTTTTCAGTACTTTAACAGGGGGCTGGGTGAGGGTTTGGGTACCGGCCGTCCGCAGTTTGGTGTTTCTTCTCTTTCCATTACTCACACATTCAGTAACTTGTTTCTTGGAGGGTGGAGGGATATTTTCAGCATTTGATATTTTGTCCAACAAGGTCATTGTATTGGTGAATCGTGCTGTCCTCTCCGTCTCCTGTTTTTGTGGCACCTGTCAAGGGAGGGAACATGTTAGACATAATTAATGTTATTGTGCCGCAGTGGCTCTGGCAAGAACAACCAATGCGCGCCTTCCAAACTGCTGAAAAATGTGCTTTCATTTTAGTGCGCGCACTGCGCATCCCTACCGCATTTTCTGTGGTCGTTGAGACATTGGCAAGAGAGTGTTGAGCGGTCTGTGATGCTGTATCTCTCCTCTCGTGCTGGTGAGCGGCAAGTGTTCCTTTGGCTGTCTTCAGAGCTCCCAACAATTCGATATTTTCGGAACTTAACGTCTCACTCTCCTTCTTTAACTCGGTCATCTATAGAGAAATTCAGAAAATTAATTATTTCAAGATCAAGTAAAGAGATGGTCATTTCAATGCTGATATAGCACACATATGTTTTACCTTTTCTCTCATCATTTCCATCTGTAGGTTGCACCCGCACACAGATTGATGGGTGACGCTTCTCATTCGATCCTCCCACTCTCCCTGGTCCTAAACAAACAGTGTGTCTTTGACAGTGGAACAAGTACCGGGGAAAGAGAGAATGAGTAAGGCAATGTGAATAGAGAGACAGACACAAACTCCCATGCTAACAACACTACACCCCCCCCCCTCCACATCACACCACCCCCACATCACACCAGCCCCCGTCCCCCACTTTACCAATAATATAGCTGACTTCATTTCGTTGATATTATTCTGCAAGTTAACATGTGCCACTCTCATCTTATCATTCTCCTCCTCAGCGCTGGCCAGCTCAGCAGTCAGAGCCCCAACTCTGGCCCTATAGTGCTGTATATCAGCCCACAGGTTGGCACCATCCTCTTGTGTGATAACTGGGGGTCGGGTCTCGTGATCCCCCCGTAACTCAGCCCATCTATCCTCATCCAGAATCTTGAGCTCACCCAATATCTCACTGGAAAGAGATGGATTAGGATTTAGGAAGTGGGGGAAGTAGTTAACAGGTTTGGGAGACCCAAACCTGATAACTAACTTGGGGCCCAAGTTTGGGAGGTTTTTCACTCGCGGTAAGAGAGAGAGAGAGGTATGGGCAAGGAAATTAACCTGCCTGATTAAAACACGAATTAAATCTCTCTCCCAAACTAACCTGAGATGATCCTGAAGTATCTGCATCCTATCCAGCCTCTTATCATGTACCCTACTAACCCACACTATAGTCACTAACCCGAGATGATCCTGAAGTATCTGCATCCTATCCAGCCTCTTATCATGTACCCTACTAACCCACACTATAGTCACTAACCCGAGATGATCCTGAAGTATCTGCATCCTATCCAGCCTCTTATCATGTACCCTACTAACCCACACTATAGTCACTAACCCGAGATGATCCTGAAGTATCTGCATCCTATCCAACCTCTTATCATGTACCCTACTAACCCACACTATAGTCACTAACCCAAGATGATCCTGAAGTATCTGCATCCTATCCAACCTCTTATCATGGACCCTACTAACCCACACTATAGTCACTAACCCAAGATGATCCTGAAGTATCTGCATCCTATCCAGCCTCTTATCATGTACCCTACTAACCCACACTATAGTCACTAACCCGAGATGATCCTGCAGTATCTGCATCCTATCCAACCTCTTATCATGGACCCTACTAACCCACACTATAGTCACTAACCCGAGATGATCCTGAAGTATCTGCATCCTATCCAACCTCTTATCATGGACCCTACTAACCCACACTATAGTCACTAACCCGAGATGATCCTGAAGTATCTGCATCCTATCCAACCTCTTATCATGTACCCTACTAACCCACACTATAGTCACTAACCCGAGATGATCCTGAAGTATCTGCATCCTATCCAACCTCTTATCATGGACCCTACTAACCCACACTATAGTCACTAACCCAAGATGATCCTGAAGTATCTGCATCCTATCCAGCCTCTTATCATGGACCCTACTAACCCACACTATGGTCACTAACCCGAGATGATCCTGAAGTATTTGCATCCTATCCAACCTCTTATCATGTACCCTACTAACCCACACTATAGTCACTAACCCGAGATGATCCTGAAGTATCTGCATCCTATCCAACCTCTTATCGTGTACCCTACTAACCCACACTATAGTCACTAACCCTAGATGATCCTGAAGTATCTGCATCCTATCCAATCTCTTATCATGTACCCTACTAACCCACACTATAGTCACTAACCCAAGATGATCCTGAAGTATCTGCATCCTATCCAGCCTCTTATCATGTACCCTACTAACCCACACTATAGTCACTAACCCAAGATGATCCTGAAGTATCTGCATCCTATCCAATCTCTTATCATGGACCCTACTAACCCACACTATAGTCACTAACCCAAGATGATCCTGAAGTATCTGCATCCTATCCAACCTCTTATCACGGACCCTACTAACCCACACTATAGTCACTAACCCGAGATGATCCTGAAGTATCTGCATCCTATCCAATCTCTTATCGTGTACCCTACTAACCCACACTATAGTCACTAACCCGAGATGATCCTGAAGTATCTGCATCCTATCCAACCTCTTATCATGGACCCTACTAACCCACACTATAGTCACTAACCCGAGATGATCCTGAAGTATCTGCATCCTATCCAGTCTCTTATCATGTACCCTACTAACCCACACTATAGTCACTAACCCAAGATGATCCTGAAGTATCTGCATCCTATCCAATCTCTTATCATGTACCCTACTAACCCACACTATAGTCACTAACCCGAGATGATCCTGAAGTATCTGCATCCTATCCAACCTCTTATCATGGACCCTACTAACCCACACTATAGTCACTAACCCAAGATGATCCTGAAGTATCTGCATCCTATCCAACCTCTTATCATGTACCCTACTAACCCACACTATAGTCACTAACCCGAGATGATCCTGAAGTATCTGCATTCTATCCAACCTCTTATCATGGACCCTACTAACCCACACTATAGTCACTAACCCAAGATGATCTTGAAGTATCTGCATCCTATCCAATCTCTTATCATGTACCCTACTAACCCACACTATAGTCACTAACCCAAGATGATCTTGAAGTATCTGCATCCTATCCAATCTCTTATCATGTACCCTCTGTATCTTAGCAAGAGCACTATCTTTCTCCCTGGCTCCATGCTGCAGCTCCTTCACCAACTGGTTAGTCCTGGCCAGGTCAGCCGCCCCGTTCTCTAGATCAGTCAACATGATCTCTAGTACTGCAGGAATATCAGCTAGAGCTAACTGTCTCCGGAGGTAGGTCTGGCACTTTGTTTTAACAGAGTCCAGCAGTTCAACATGTCTCTCTTGTTCGGATATCTTCTTGTCCTTTGTTGAAATGGTAGAGAGGTGCTTGGTACAACTTTTACATTCTTTACTGGACAATACAGCGTTAGCTGACCTGAAGGATAATTAGTGGAGTTAGAGAAGCATAAATTAGTGGAGTTTGGGTGAACCAAATGTTCTTATTTTCTAACTTATTAGCTTTTTAGTTGTTGATTAGAACTAACATAGACCGAATAACATACCTCAGTGCAGTTTCATTTTCCTGTAGTTTCCCAATCTTCTCCTGCAAGGTGGCAGCAACTTCTTTCAGTTTCTCAATGGATGACATGTACTGTTTCTCTGTTTTGTGAGCTGACCTACCCTGTTCCACCAGCTGATTCTCAACAGAGTGCAACGCTCTCTCTTTCTGTAATGTAATGGTGTGTTAGTGAAACACGGGAACACTTCTAAAGTAATGTTTCTACAGTCTCAATGCTCCCCCAGTTTGTTAGAAATGGGACGAAACGGGACGGATGACAACAACATGTCCTGCAGTACCTTATCAAGTGCAGCAAGACTGGCAGTAAGTTCTCCCTCTACCACCTCCAACCGCTCCTTCACATTCACCATATCTCCCCTCCTCTCCACCAAGCTATCCTTCAGTTCCCCAATAATAACTTGCTGGGAATGTACCTCTGTCTCTTTAGAAGACACAACACCATGTAACCTCTCTGTCTCCTCACACTGCCTCTCGTAGCGTGTACGGAGTGTTTCCAGCTGGGAGACACACTGTCCCAGGTCCTTACCCATCTGGTCCAGTTGTTTTTCAAGGCTACTGGAACGTTTATCTAGCTTGTCTGCTAGCACCTCGGGGTTCTAGGAAAGGGAAAATATTGTAAGGAACATGACCAAAACGAGGAAGATGCTCGAGAATGTAAAGTGGTTAGGTCCAAATGAAATGTGTCCTTACCTTTCTCTTATAATCTGAGAGTTGTAGATTCCTGTCAGCCAGGTCCTCCTCTAATTGGCTAATTAACTCATTAAGATCGTCCTGTTTACCCTCCCATTCAGAGAGCAGGTCCACCTTCTCTTTCCTCTCACTCTCAACACTTGACCGTAACCAGTTAACCTAGATGGGTTAAAAGTTGGAACTGAGAAGTCAGAAGTATAATAGAAACAAAATAGTATAGGAGAAGTCAACTGCCAAGGAATTGGGAATGGTTGGATAAATGAAAAAAACGAGTGTTCCATGTTACCTCATCCCGTAGCGACTTTATCTCTTTATCTTTATCCTGTAGGATGGACAGTACATGACTGTCTCTATCCTCATTCTGTCTAGCTACCTTGTCTAGTACAGTGTTCACAACTGCACCCAGATCAGGGGTTTCTGATTGAACCTGGGGGGAGAGTTTTGTATCCATGGAGACTAAACAAAGCCATCAATATACATACTCAAGACTCAAGATCAAGAGTCAAGAGACAGGATACAGAGAGGGGACACCCTGTATATTAAAATCCAATATTATACCTGTCTCCAAAGTGATTTTACAAAGTTTCGTTCCTCCTCTGAGGTTTGCAGGTCTGTGGTTGTCTGTGCTAAACGTCGAGCATACACCTCGCATTGTGAACACGATGTCATTGCTACATGTAAAGGATGTTGATCAAACAATGTTAAAATGCCATTCATTGGATGTTTTCTATCCCGTAACATTTAAATTTAAACACTCGCATGCGAAAATCAGAAAGTGTTAAAACAGACAGAAAATAAATTAGATTCCTCATTCCGCTATCGTTTCTTCTTCTTTGTTAGCTTCCTTCTCCCTTTGTACCTCTTTATAATCGTTATCTATCATTAGAAACTGAAATGGAAACAAAATTAGTATTTTTAACTTTTGATATGTTTTGTTGTTCACGGGCGAGAGGGATTACATACGCCTCCACAGCCAGCCCGATTCAAAATGGCAAGCCATGGCAGTATTTTGACCTCATTCACCTCAAGTGCTGCTTCGTTATGTCTCTCATGTCTCTCATGTCCCGCAGCTAGCTGAGAGCACTCTATCCTGTGCAGTCTACACAACACCAGGTCCTTTCTTACAGGTCTCTGTTCCGAACCATTGGGAAGGGGAGCGTATCCAATGTGTTTGTAACCGAAATCTACCACTAGAACATCACTCTGGTCCGAGTACAGGTCCATATTCTGAGAGGGGGAGGGGATTAGATTAATCAGCAGACATACAAATACATGTCATGTGGAGGGCGGGGGTGTGTCATTAGTAAACATAGTACAGCTATATCATGGCAGAGGTTGTATACAGAATTCAGAATGTGGAAAATCAAGAATTCCCTCGTGTACAATGTGAGTAACCTAAGTAACCAACACTCAGCAGTAACCTAGGTAACCAACACTCAGCAGTCAGGTATATGATGATACTAAACTCACCCATAACAACTCGCGATATCCATATCGATATTTTTTTCCCCTTAGTTTATCAACCAGCGTGTCTTTCTCTGTGTACATGTCATGTTTCTGCAAGATAGGGATGTGGTGAAAGAAGTGGTTTGTGATGAAAAGATAGCACAGCTGGACATAACATCTCAAAAATATAACATCAAAAAGATAACATCAAAAAGAAAGAGAGGCCTAGAAACCCAAGAGATTAATAACAACGTCAGATATCGCCTCACCTTCTTTTCTGTGTACAGCTGTGACTGCGATGGTTTTACCACCTTCACCACGGTACCTCTCACCACACAGCCTTCATACAAATCAGCCTCCGGGCTGGAGTTGAGGAGGCCAGCGAACCTTCTCAGTGACTTCTGATAGTGGACTCCCCCCGCGTGACGGATAGGTTGTTGTTGGGTGCCACGGAGTAGTCTTGTACACACATGCCGTGACAGGGACTGCATAGCGAGCTAAATAATAGGTAGTAGGGGTGTTATTGGTTTTACATTTGGCAGAAAGCGTTGTTATGGAGGGTGGGGGTGAAGCGAGAAGTCAAGAGTTTCGAAGTAAAGGGTAATATAAGAAATTGAAATTAAACGCACAATATTCATATCACTGCTCCACATAAAACTTCCTATCATCGTATCAACGGGCACATAAAACTTTTTGTCCACTGAGAGGTACCACCGGCCCATTTTACAGCATATAATGAGGCCATAATGAAGTTGGGAGTAACACACAATCCTACAGTTGTGACGTCATCACGGTCTACTGATGGGGAGGATGCTCGTTGGGAGGGTAGTATGGCGGATCTTTATCCTTACTACTACTACCACCACCACCACTATTACTAGCTGCTGCTGCCGCTGCTGCTGCTGCTGCTCTTTTCTCTAAGTTAGCCGCACTGAGACTCTCGAACCTCTGTTTAAATGTTTTTAACGCCTGGGCTGTTGTTAGTTTCATCCTAGCTAACTCAGCCTCAGGGTCCTCCATCACTCCACTATCTGCGGTGTTGCAGATCAGAGCTGGGTTTAACATGGCTCTAATACTACTGTTCCTAACCTTGGCCTCTTTAGCTACCACTGCTGGTAGCGATATCACAATAGGCTCCACCTTAGCACGTTTTATCTTGTGTTTAGAGGGGGGTTGAGGGACTGGTTGTGGTGGAGGGGCTGGATGGTGGTGTTGTCTCTGCAGCTGGTGATGGTGGTGTTCCAGTATTGGGTCAGGAGGGGGAGGTGGTGGTGGTCCTCGTGCTGCAGGAGGTGGACCTCGTGACACCATGGTGACACTGCCATGTTGCTGACCATCACCATGGTGATGATGATGGTTACCATGATGGTTGCTATGGTGACCGTGTTGGTTGTTATGGTGGTGGTGATGGTTGGATTGCTGTTGTTGGACAGCGGGTGGACCCTTGGAGTCCTGAAATACTATTTTTATCTTAGGGATCTTGTTCAGCCCGATTGGTTCTGGTGGCTCTGAAAACATTGAGATATCACTCAGCTGTGTCTCATATCTCGGTCTCTTCCTCTTCTCCGCGGGATCTGAGGGGAGAGACGGGTGTTACTGCTTAGTTTGTTAACATACAGACGGGTGTTACTGCTCAATTTGTTAAAATTACAACAAGAGTTCACGAGCAATTGAAATCTCGTAATATCAGTTTGACCAAGCCCCCCCCCTTCCAGAAAGAGAGTGTTGAGTGTGTTTACCTGTTTGTTTCTTCATGACCTTGTTGTTGTGCGAGTGTTGTGCCTTCTCTATTGAAGCGTTATAAACCTCCCTCTGCAGTTCCCATTCCTCCTGTTCGTATTGCAGGAGATGCTGAAGCAACAACTCCCGCTCCCTCTCTCGCTTCACTATCTGTTGGGAGAGGAGGAGATTATATCAAGAGGATACAGGGTCAATTCAACAAGGTTAAAATCCTGGAACTTGGAAAGTATGTTACGTACCTTTCCCCTGCATTCATCTATCTCATTCTGGTAGGCACTGTTCTCAAACAGTAACTCTTTAGCACTCCTCCTCAGCTCGTAATACTTCGCCTTATAGTCTCGTTGTTGCTGCTGCTGCATTTCTACATGTTCTAGGAGGCTATGTTGAAAGGGATGGTAAGTTATATAATATACTGTGTACTGGACCCCATTTCCCACGCGATCAATCAAGGAACCATGTGGATGCAGGAAATCGGAAAATTAAAACTCATAGATTTTGTAGCAGTTTTACTGCAATAAATATATATGTTTGTAAAAAGTTGAAATATTCAAAAACATGTGGTAAAAGAGGTAGGGAGAGACAGAGATCAGTCATACAGGTAAGGAAGGGGAGAGACATTGGTCAGACACAGTCTATTCTGGTTGCACGAATGGGTTAGCGATCTGCTCAATTCCATCTTGGGGGGAGATAGTGACGATGTTAGTTCCCCGGCATACCACTAGACCAGTTTGCCGGGCCCTCATTGTCACTGTCCCACTCTCTCCCTCCGTCTCTGGGAGGGGGATTATGTGTGAAAATGGGAAGTATTGAACGAAAAAAACAACAAAGTGAAGTATCTGCTATCAAATAGGCCATTGAATTGCCCAGGCACTCAAAGAAAAGTAATAAGAAGCACTTCCTAACCTCTGATATACTCTGTTGCATTATCCAGTACAAGATTTAGCAGGGCATCATATCCCTTTAAGATACCACTAGCCTCTCTCCCACCGTTAAACTTTACCCTCATTTTCTTCTCTAGATAGGGAGCCAGATCCAGAATGGATTCCTTCTTCTTGGGTCCCTTCCTCTGGTCAGACATACTGTGTTGATACTACTGCTAGGGATATTGGTATTTCGTTAGTGTGAGAGGCCAGAGGGGTTGACATGATGTAGTAGATGCTAGGGTAGGGGTATTAGTTTGAGGAGAGGGGTTGGGGTTTCCTCTATTACAGGAGTATAATTAGTTACTTATCCAGGGACCAGGGTGAAGGTAAACAAGATTTATAATTGGAACAATATATAACATGAATGTTTTTGAAAACATTGTATGTACAACACATTGCTATGTGCAAATAATATATCATTCTGTGCTAATATAAAGTGTGTGTGCGTCATCTATAGAACAATCTATCGAATAATTTCTCTCTCTCTCGCTGTAATAAAACTAAGTTACTAAACTACAATATAACTGTTTCTTTCACATCTTTGACAGCGTGTCTATTTATACTGACTTGATGAACTATGTGGTCTGTTCAACTTGTTTTTCTACACATTTCATAACAGACATAATAAAATAAACCTCTTTACATATAATAAACGTACGGGCTACCCAACAATCATGTCTCCCAGCCACTCTTTTATCTTTCACCATACACCTCCCATCCAGAACTAGTGAAGTAATTTTCATCTTTCCAACAAACACACATCCAACTGGTATATTGTTCAGCACATCCAATATCCACACTGTCTCTCTCCCGACTCCCATAAAGCTGTATCAATCTCCGTGTTGTCTCTCTCTCCCAATCTAATCTCAATTCTCAGTGTTGTTTCCCAAAGTCTCTCTCCCAAATCCGTCTCCTATCTCTCAGTGTTGTCGCAGTAAGACTGAGTCCTTGTAGTAGTTGGGATCGCCCAGCCGCAATGTCGTTCTCTTGTAGAAGAAATAGTAGAGGACCGATCCTGGTGAGAAGAGAACATAGGAGTTAAACAAAGTTGGTTTACTTGGAGAATCTTTTCAAACCGTAACGGGGGGGATTATGTGTGTGTACTGTGTGCAATACCTGCTCGTTGACAGACGTAAAGAATTAGGAATCCATCCTTTCCCTCATCCCAAATGTAGTAGTTCTCATCTTTACCCCATCTCAGTTTCTGGAGTGTAATGTTAAATAAATAATTGTTAATAACAATAAACAATCAAACAAAGATAATTCTTCATTTGTCTGAAAACTCATCAAATAGTTCACACTTTCACAAAATCAATGAGTTACTTACCATTGCCCATACGTGGAGACCGAGACATAGTGCCAGGTAGATGATGGTGACCACTAATGGTTAGCAATAAACTTTCTTATTAGGATGGAGACAAATCCTGCCTTGAAAACGTAGGTATTGAAGAACACAAGGAAGAGGATGATAAGGGCGAGTACTAGACACACATCTTGGACACTGGAGAAGGAAGGGAGTTAGTGATTCGAGGGTTGGGATTATTGACTTGGAGAACTGGGATATGTTATGAAGAGTAAATCAAAAAAGTGTCATGTTTGGGTTGAATAAAGTAGGTGAACCAACTTACATGTAAAGAACAAGTAGAATGAGGACATCACTCCTGAAGTGTTCTGATGCCGTGTTCAGTGTTATATCAATTAGAAGGAGAAACAGTTGTAAACCCTGCAATAACTCCATACTGTGCTACCTTCATATCCTACTAAAGATAACAATTGGGATGTGATGTAGTTTTAGATAAATACACAAACTAAAAGAAAATGTTTTTCGAAGTAGCATTATCAATAAAAGAATAAAATAATAAAACACAACAATTCACTTTCTCACTTTCCCCTTTTTGACTCCTTGTGAAACACTCTTCTTTGCACTAGGAGCTGGCACACACTCTGACACAATCTCCTGCAACCTCCCATTCTCATGAACAATGGCTAGAAAATCAAACAGGAACTTATCATAATTATGGCTCCTATGTTCATGGTCCGATATGAATCTCCTCCTTTTCTCCTTCGCTTCCTTTAGTAACTCCATGGTAACTATGAACTCTCTCTCAATCCTCTGCAGTTCGAGGGCAACTTCATCTCTATCATTAGGTTAGTTTTCAGAGTGGCCAACTCGTACACAGAGGAGGATGCAAGGGAGTCAGGAGGGAGGGATTTAATTGATGGCAGCATGATTGGTTTGCTTCTCGGTCTCTTTCTAGTATCCCTTGCTCCCTCTCCCTCCTCAATATTTGACATACTAGAGGCAGTCATCATCAGCCAGACTTTCCTCAGGTCTGTCTAGATTCGTGGTGGGCCCATAGGGGATCATCTGCGAAGAAGTGGGGTGGAACCTCGTGTTTTACTAGGTCGTCCAGATCAGGTAATGGAAGAACAGAGATATCTGATATAACCTTCTTCTCCTTACATATTGAGTACAGTCGATGAAGGGCCGCTGCTCGATGGTCAACAAGTACAGTTAGTTTCCGTTTAGCAGAATCTATCTCATCCCGAACAACAGCCATCAAATTAAACCGGATATCTTGATAGGGCGCTCCACTGGTCATACCCAGCCTCTCAGCGATGATTCTCCTAAAGTGGTCAGTCCACTGTTCCCCCTCCTTCCAGGGGCCATGGTCAATGGGGAAGGGTTTCAAACCATCCAATTCAAATAGTCTCCCATTAATCGGAACATAACTAACATAGTGAAATGTTTCCATGGCAGTCCGTCCACATGTTATTCCATCCCCTTTGTTAGGTTTCTCAGGTAGTTTGTGGCGCTCGGGTTTAGCGTAACTATTGTGAATATGAGCCAGTTTGGGCAGATTGCCAATAACATACCCCTTTGATTCTGGGTCCATCCCCTCGGTAAAATTCTTGATGCTCTTCAGTGTTGGACCAATGTGGACTCCCTGGCAGTTTAATAAAATACTGAGGAGGGCATGAGTTGCACAGGAGTTGTGGATGGACTGGTGGGCAAAGAATATTTCATTAACAATCGCTGGGTCTTCAACAAAGTTTTCATCACCAGGTTTCCTTCGTGCTCTCCTTTCTTCAATCCATTTAAACAGGAATATAAAACCGTAAACACGACCCTTAATTTCCTTACTGATATCATAAACCTCGTCAACTTGGACGCCCTCAGCACCAATCTCATGAAGTAGGAGCGTGAACAAACCAGGATCACTCTCAAGCTCAAACCACGACCCAGTT
Source organism: Hormiphora californensis (assembly GCA_020137815.1). Taxonomy (NCBI): domain Eukaryota; kingdom Metazoa; phylum Ctenophora; class Tentaculata; order Cydippida; family Pleurobrachiidae; genus Hormiphora; species Hormiphora californensis. Next base: position 684,477 of record CM035351.1, read on the forward strand.
TTTGACATATCTACGGAATGTTTTATTTTCAATTCCTGTTGTAGAAGCTAGATATGGGTAATGAGGGCTGATCTCACCTACATAAGGCCTAAGGGACAAGGGCTTATTCTGAAATTCAGCCACTCGAGAAGAAAATTAAAAACGGCTCGCTAAAAATTCGAATTTGAGAAGTTAAGTTTGGCTCCGCGCGCGGCGCAAATTCAATATGTCTCAACACAAGTTTTATGTAACGCGCGATAATTAATACGGTCACGCTGCAAGCATATTTTGAAAATTCTGGGCTGGAAGTTTTTTGTTTTTTTGTTGGTTTGCTTTTTGTAAAATCCAGACGGGGCCTAGAAAAGCACTGCCTTATCCCGCGCTAGGGTCAGTAGCGTTTGCCAAGACGGGCCTTACTAGTGCACTACCAGAAATAATCATCTTAGTTGCGTGTTAATCATATTAGAATGCAGCAATACACCAGGGGCCGAAGAAAAAAATCTGATACCTCTTTCTCCCATTTTGCAATTTTTCCCAAGATTGTAGCCCCCTACTCCACTCCAGACACAGTTTTTCAGGCACACTAGATCAAACTGATAAACGCAGATTCGCGGGTAAATGTTTCAAATTCGCAATCTGTTATCCGCGTATCTCATATCCGCGATCGAGGAAATCAATTGCAGGTAGGTGGAATCCACAGTGTCGATGCCAATCTGTGCTTCTAGTATACCAACCGTGGATACGAAGATAACTAATCACGGATTCGAAATAATTATCGACGATCCGCGAATCTGCGTCTATCAATTTCAGCTACTATGGATGACTAGAAGAATTCTTAGAAAACTGAGAGCCATTATAACTGCAATATTTGAAACACCACCGTTCAGATTACAGTGATTATCATTGTTATGAGAGTTTTTGATATTAGTTTAACTTTCAAACAAGATGCTCATAATTACTAGAAATTAGCCTCATTTTACATTATAAACAGTATGTATGATAACTCTTAGCAGCTTTATAATAATGCCCCCAGTGTAGCTCTTTCTTGCTGTTCCATCTGATTTCCATGAGGGAAGTGGTGGCCGATATAGCTGTCTTGTGTGCTGTTATAAAGATATATGGTCTGATTGTGTGTCTGATTGTGTGGCATTTCAGACTCATTTACTGACAATTACCACACCTGATTATCATTTCTTGGTAGTACTCTGCTTTTTAGATGATACCATTCATGGCAGCTTGTAAAACATTAAAAACATTATACCAATAGTTCTTGTGCCGTACAATTTCAGAGCTGCCGATATATTCTCTCTACCTCCCCCCATTATCCACCCATTACCAGTTCCGCCCAGCTCTACTACATCATGATAGTTAGCAACAAGTTCTAGTTTCAACTCTTTATACTACTTTCAACTACGCCTTCTTCCAACTTCTTCTTTCTTTCACTCGTCTTCTTTCTTTCTTTCTAGTTTCTTCATACACTTTCTCTAATCACCATCATTCATACCACTCCCTATCGTGCAGTTTCTATTTCTTCCAGCCTCTCTCATCATGTCTAGACCCCGCCAAATGTAAAGCCCTTTTGACTTCACGGGGGAATGTACCCACATCTTTACTTCGAGCAACATATAATGTTTGTAATGAGTATCGTAGCTTAACTACTAGCCAGGTAAAAAGACTTTATCACATCACGTGGACTCGTAACATGACTGTTATAAGTAGTAACCGACCGAATACTGGTCCCTGATTGGCTGATAACCAGTCACGTGACCTAAATAACGAGTTCTGATTGGTTGTTTACTTAATTCGTAACATGACTGTTATAAGGAGCTGCTTAATAGCCGCATTAAAGAAGTCTGAGCCATTGTCTGGGGGGCCCGGGCCTTCGCCCTCATGTGCACTGGACATCTCGACAACACGCAGTTGCCCCCCTATTGTACTGGTGGGAGGCATCCCTTACAAAACCCCCAACCCAACAAAACGCCCGCCCCCGGTGCACGACGACGGGCCGGCCCCTCGGATCTCCTCTCTATCTCTCCAATCTTTTCCCCTTCTCTCTCTCTCCTCTTTCTCTCGCATCTTCATCTCTCTCTCTCTCTTTCCCCTTTTCTCTCCTTTCATTAAACCCAATAGGGGTAGCAGCGCCACAACAGGTCCTTACACCGTTCACTCGTGATCACGGGCTCGCCTCCATCAAATTTGACCATAATTACGAGGGGGGGCTAATGCCTTGCAATCATTTTCGATTTTGCAGTTGTGATTATCTCTTGTCATCTTGTCAGCATTCAATGATAATAATTCCGTTTGCTTTTAGTGCCGAAGCTCAGCTTCATAATAACAGATTAATTTATCGGCGAAAGAGAGGAAGGAGAATCGGAAATTCGGAGAATTTGTGAATTTTCTTGACTTTTTTATTATTATTCAGAGACGTTTTAAAAAATTTGTCTCCTTAATCCTTCCCCCTTAAAAAAAATTTTTTTTTTTTTTTTCCCTTTTTTTCCCCCCCCCTTTTTTTTTTTTCCCCCCCCTTTTTTTTTTCCCCCCCCCTTTTTTTTCCCTTTTTCCCCCCCCTTTTAAAAATTTTTGGGTTTTTTTTGGGGGGGGGGCCCCCCCCCCTTTTTTTCCCCCCCCCCCGGGGCCCCCCCTTTTTTTGGGGGCCCCCCTTTTTTTCCCCCCCCCCTTTCCCCCCCGGGGGGGGGGGCCCCCGGGGGGGGGCCCCCCCCGGGGGGGGGGGGCCCCCCGGGGGTAAAAAAAAAGGGGGGGGGCTTCTTTTTTTTTCCCCCCCCCCCTTTTTTTCTTGTTCCCAAAAAAAGGGGGAAAAAAATTTAAACCCCCCAAAAAAAACCGGGCCCTTTCCCCGGGGGGGCCCCAAAAAATTTTAAATTTTCCAAAAGGGGGGGGGGGGGGGGCCCCCAAATTTTTCCCTTTTGGGGGGTTTTTTTCCCCCGGGTTTTTAAAAAATTTTTTTGAAATTTTTTTCCCCCCAAAAAAAAAATTTTTTTTGGGGAAAAAATAGGAAAGGAGAATCAGGAAACCCCAGAGAAATTTAAAAATTTTTAGACTTTTTAAATTTTTTTAATTTATTTTGAAACGGTTTTTTTTGGGTTCCCACCCCCTCTACTTTTTACCCTTTAGAAAGAGCAAATTCATTTTCAATTTCGGGTAGAAAGATAAAGAGAAGATCCTGATAACAAGATGTGATGATGTCATGTCCTCCGTCTCGACTCACCCTGCTACTACCTCTGTGAAGGACGACACATCTCTCTCCCAGCTAGTACCCCACTTCTCCATCGAACTTGATAAAAGTTCTCCAGTCTTCTTTGCAGGTAGGTTTGTGCAGTTTGGTGTCATGTGTGTGTTGTTGTTCTACAGTATTTGTTGCAATACAGGATGCAGGTACAGTCGGACCCCGATTTAACGGCCCCCGATTTAGCGGCACCCCGATTTAATGGCAGCATAATCTTCCCCCGATATGGGAAATTAACATTATTTGACCCCGATTTAGCGGACACCCCGATTTAACGGGCACAATCCTTTCCCCCGAGGGTACCGTTAAATCGGGGTCCGACTGTATAGGGTGATGAACAACCTGTCCCTTGCTCATATGTGTGGGTGTTGTGTATGTGATGTGAAGTGTCCTGAAACTCAGTCAGGGCTAAAACAGCTGTTTGCAGCTGGAACTGTGACAGATAGGAAGCACTGAGTGAAATTGAAATTTACAGTGCCAATAAAATCAATAGTTCTGTCTGTGTTGTGTATACCAGCACAATGTAATTCGCACATTGTTCTGTACACTTTGAAATGTGCTGGAAATCTTTTGATGATGACGGATTTCTTATTTTCTTATCCACCAATTATTTAAAGATCTTAGTATTTAACTAATGATGGATAAGTGATGAATAAGTTAGCTCTTAAATTCAAAATTGGAATGCTCATTTGAATTCGTCCAATTAATAAATGAGTCATTAACTTTTTCCATCGGAATTAGATGAATGGTCATCGTGACAATGACATAGCAGGACATTAATTTCTGACAGGAATCTCTCTCTCTCTCTCTCTCTCTCTCTCTCTCTTTCTCTCTCTCTCTCTCTCTCTCTCTTCTCTCTCTCTCTCTCATCTCCTCATCTTCTCTGTCTCTCTCTCTCTCTCCTCCTCTCTCCTCTCTCTCTCTCTCTCTCTCTCTCTCTCTCTCCCCTCTCTCTCTCTCTCCCTCTCTCTCTCTCTCTCTCTCCCCTCTCTTCTATTCTCTCTCTCTCTCTCTCTGCTCTCTCTGTCTCTCTCTCTCTCTCTTGTCTCTTGTCTCTTGTCTCTTCTCTCTCTCTCTCTCTCTCTCCTCTCTCTCTCTCTCTCTCTCTCTCTCTCTCTCTCTCTCTCTCTCTCTCTCTCTCTCTCTCTCTCTCTCTCTCTCTCTCTTCTCTCTCAGGTGAAGAGATAAAGGGACGTGTGTACGTGCACGTGAAGCACGATATCCAGATAAGAGGACTATTTCTACAGATACGAGGGGACAGTAACGTTCACTGGACTGAGAAAACACACTACGAATACAGGGTAACCATTATAGCCCTACCTTGGTTACGAAGTCACCCCTATTATTGCATATAGGGGTGACAATACCGCCTACCTAAAAATGAAAATTTACAGGACCTTCTCATGAAAAGTTATCGAAAACTTGTCTAAAACCTATCTAAAACGTATGGTACTAGTTTGTATAGTAACCAGGACCTGAATTCTACAGAAAGTAACGACCGGTAGTGATTCCACCACATGTTTAACAACAGAGGTGTGTCGCATAACTCCTTATATGGGCATAAAATTCCAATCTTGTGGAATTTATTCTGACTCGACTATAGCTTAGTTATCAATGAATCCACCTCTAATACCTTTGGAATGGCATTTTGCACATTTCTGAAGCTTTTTGTAGCCAAATTCCAGCATCTTCATAGTTTTCCAAAAACAAAAACAGTGTTAATGGCCAAAATATCGAAAAATTCCGGTATGTAATGGTAGCTCAGACAATTTCCTCGGTATGTTCAAAAAATTAGAACTTTCTGTTTTGTAGTTTGGACACAGGAATTTTTTTCCCGCCGTACAAGCGATATTATTACCCCTCCGTGAGCTAGCGCAGAGGGGGAATTTCATTACCAAAGCCCTACCAAGGGTAACTATAGAGTATGGCCCTCGATCTTCGCTAGAAACAGACACCTACCTATCCTTTTTTGCTTTTTTTATACCTATCCAGTAATTATTATTCCCAGACGAGCTGATGATCAATTAATTTTGTGAAACGATTGTTTTCCTTTTTTTGTTGAAAACTTACTTTTCTCTTTGGCATCCTAAACATTCCAAAGTCCAATCTATCATTTGGAAAATTATCAATAAATCAATGCTAAATTAATTCTCCCCTTTTTCATTCTTAGAATTCAGGTGCTATCATTTGATCCCATATTCTCCAGGCTGAACCGAAGCACTTCCGGAATTACCAGCAGTGCGTGTGTTGGACCCACTTCTTTCTGGGAAATCCCCGGATAATAGTTCCCCTACCCCGCGGTGCCCACGTGTTTGAGTTTAGTTACCTGCTACCAAGTGATATCCCGAGCAGCTTCGAGGGGAATTACGGAAATGTTAGGTAAGGATCAGGTTAGGTCCGGTAGTTGAATGATAGGTAGGTATTATTTAACTTTTAGCTCTCCTTACCTAATAGGTAAGGACTAAGAGGAGAGCTGTTATGGCCTAGTAGACCTCATTGTTGGTGAAAGCCATGTTTCTGGGGGGATGTGGCTACCAAACAGCTTTACTTTGTTGAGTAACAAGCTTTACTCATGCTGCACTGGGATGATAGTAGTGATATTGATATCACGCAATATCACGCATCATAATCCATTGATTACCACCTACCTCTAACACAATAACACTGTATACACATAATATATATTTGATGAACTCCAATCTACCAATGCATATGTAGTAATTAAACCGAGGCTCATAATTCATCGCGGTTTATTATCAGTGCATGCTAACGTCATACCTTTGTACCTACTATACTGTTTCTCTCTCTTTTTTTTTTTTAATTTCTCCCTCGCTCCCTGTTAAAGCTGTTTATTATAAATGTTGCCATTCCAAGAAAACATTTCTACCATTTGAATCCCAAATTAAAAAACAAACAAACCCAATTGTCGTCTCGTCTTCTTACTACTTCATCTTTTTAATAATTGCTCTTCCAAGCTGTAGCTATTGTCTCAACACATGTGTGTGTCACAAGCAGGAAAGTGTGTGTGTTACACTTGTGTTGATGACGACATGAAAATACAATCAAGATAACCAATTAATAAGAGATGTTCCAATCAATACTTCCTATTGTAGTTAGGTTGTGACCTAATAATATCCGACCATTGACCAATCACAAATCAACAATATCCTGCCAGATCTCCCATATCTACTAGTTCCTTTCCCCTTTTCCAGATTTCATAATGACCCTAAATTACTCCTTACCTCCTCTATAAAACCCCCTCTCCTCCCTCTTACCTCCCCTAATGGCCCTTACCCCCTCTCCCCCCAGGTACTTCCTGATGGCCCAGCTGGACTGGCCTAGCGGACAACATTTCCAACAGCGCCTCCTGTGTATAACAGTCAACTCTCTCCACGACCTGAACCAGTTAGAGGGTGCCACGTGCAGTGAAGAGAGGTTTACAGAGTACCACCAGAAGTTATTGAGGTGGACATTAAAGACAATACTTAGTGTACCAAGAAGGGGTTTTGTTCCAGGGCAGACAGTACTTGCATTTGTAAGTGTTTGGATGGGGGATGGTAGTCGGTAACACGTGTGTTATGGTAATGGGCAGTATAGTCGCTAACACGTGTGTTTTGGTAATGGGCAGTTAGGTATACTTTTGAGTTCTATCCAACTGGTTATTGAATACAGGCAATTCCATAGGGGGCGTTAGAGTTTTTAGAGAGTTATATAATGGGGTTAAGAGTTGATCATATCATGAGTCATGACTCCCATGATCGCGCTTGAGATCCGAAAGAAGGATCATTCGCCACACAGTTACTAGTTAGCTACACACATTTGTCGCCTACTATATACAGAATACATAATTTACAATTATAATGCAGCTCTAATATGTGCGGGTTATGCCTGGTAGGCGCCCAACAATTGGTGTTTAGATAGCCAATGTAACACCACAGTGTAACAGACTGTTACATATGTTTTGTAACAGTTATACCTTCACACACACGATTCCCCTATGGAATTGCCTGTATTCAGATTATACACTTGTCGTTAGAGTCTGAACAAGTTAATGTATTCCCCTTCATCCAATGATTCTCTCTCCCCCTGCAGGCCACGGTGGATAATAGGACACTTCACAGAGTAAAGGGAACGAAAGCAGAACTAATTGAAGTGTGCCGATATCTCGCTAGTGGAAAGGTATGTGTCACATTTCTAAATCCCTCCTTCTGTCACCACTCTCCCGGCCCTACTCTTCTATTTTTCGTCTAGCAACCACTGCTTATTGTTCAGCAACTATTAGTGGATGTAACACACTGCACACATTAACTGAAGCCCCCCCCCCCCGCTGAATAACGTTATGTCCTTAATTAATGTACACAGTAACACCACATGGCACATACACCGTTTATTTCTCTATAGAACTACAAGCAGTTAGCAGGTGTTATGTACTGCTTATAGACACACAGCTCAGTGCAGTGTTATTATAGACATTAATTGTGCCAGAAAACTGTTAAAAAACTGTTCAAGACTACCACTCAAAGCTTCAGAGTCTCCAGAATCTCATATCTCTTGCTCTCGTATTTTTTCTATTTTTCTAAGACGACTGACATAACACCCCTATTTCTTTATTTCCTCTCTCTATTCTCCTTCATTCCTCCTTCGTCTTACACAGCTAGTTGGGTAAAATGGGATGCAGTCTGCAGTCTGCTAATGACCCTAGGATCCCTGCTGCTGTTAGCACGAATCTAACAAAGAACCCCTCCCCCCTGATGTTTTTACTCCACCCCTTCCTTTTTCTTCTATCTTTCCCTCCAATGTCGGCATTTCATAATACCCTACCAGCTACCTAGCAAATTAACCTGTACCAAGTACTAGGCTACACCACTAGTTACCTAATTGCAGCTCCTTTCAACACTCCTACTATTGACAGGAACGGATACAAACCCTCTCTCTCACCTCTCTCTCACCCCTTACAGGAACGGATAACAAAGCGAGTTGTGGCGTCTGAAGAGAGAGGGGGAGTTCCACGAAGTTCAAAGGACACCTGGGCTATTCAACTAGATATCCCTCCTATCCCTCCATCGGGCCTGGTCTTTTGCCGCATTATACACCTTGAATATTATATAAGTAAGTTAGTTAGTTAGATTCCTTTCTGGTTCTGTTCTTCCTGGCCAATCAACTAAAAACCAACAATGATTTCTGCATTTCATAATTTTATTTTCAGAGTTAACAGTTATATCTGGGAGGTTACCAAAACAGAAACTCCAAGTTCCCTTGATAATAGGTTCAGTGCCCCTCAAAGATGACATCGACCAGTTTGAAGAAGGTAAGGGAGGATAATCCGAAATGGGGGGGGGGGACAAGCCATGCACAGTAGTAAACTAGCACCAAACTAAAACGGGGGTCAAGTCATAGCTGCAAGGGTGAAGACATTTCTTATTTTCAGGTGTTAAAATCTATTAATTTCCCATGTTCAGGTAACGATCAGATGCCAACAGAGATCTCATCAGCATTTGGCCGCAGAGGACCTTCTGTTCAGTTCGCTGAGAGTGTCTGGGGTGGTACAGAGCTGAATACAAACCAGAGGAGGGTCAGTCAGACAGGTAAACTTCTCTTGAAATACTTGGCAATACTTTAAAATGTACTGGAATAATCCTCTCTAAACCATTTGAGTTTATTAACCAATCAGTTCATGGGATGTTGATTCCCTTTCTTTCACAAAGATACCGCGTATCACCCCACCATGCTGACATATGTCTCTTTTATAATTTGTAATTTGAATCTTTCTGAGATGCATTCGGAAATAATATGCCGCGGTACCACTCCATACAGAATATTGGCAGATACCAATTTTATGATATCACTAGCACCCGTGCAATCACACTGTATCCCTTCTAGATTGGCCCCTAGTATTCTTTGTTGAGTTTACCCCAATACCCCTTACTCAACAAACACCCCGGAACTCACACACCCTCCTAATTCTTTCAGGAAACTCGTTCACTATTCTAATCACCCCCTCCCTTCCTTCAGGAAACTCGTTCACGCCCGCCTATGTGACGTACCGGAAAAGTTCACTACTGGGAGGGGCTGCTAATAGGACTCCCATGAGGCCCGACAGTGCGTAGTTAGATACTTAGTTGAGAGTGAGAGATAATAAGGGAGTCTAGTGAGAGAGAGAGATAGAAAGACAGATAGAGACTTAAAATTGAAAAACAATTTTTGAAGCAACTGGGTTGTTGGTCGTTGCGTTTTTTTCTGGTGATGACATGATAGTGGCATTCTGAATATGTTTTATGATACATAACTATTATTATTATTATTATTATGGCAACCATTTTACGACAATATGATGATTATGAAAAGTGTTATTTGATTATCAGTCCAATGGATCACAATCAAATCTCCCTAATTATCTATTTACATTCCAAGGAATTAGGAGAACGGAGAACAAATCGCAGTGGCATATTATTCGCATGAAATTAAATATTCCTATTTGTAGAATACAAAAGGATTCCTCAAAATCCTTCCACAGAATAGGACAAGAAAAGTACTTGAGTCAACATTGATAATTGATATATAACCCGTCTAAAACAATGCCTTCAGGCTTCTGCAACAATTCTCCTTCTCTGTCAATGTCTCTTTGTTCAAACCATTTCGGTATAAACAGGGTCGGGATGACAAAATTGACTGACACTTTCAATCAATCAACCAGCGGCCGGTGAATCGTCCCGATTCACCAGATTCACCCTTATTGAAGTAGCGCGCGGTGACAAAAGTGTAGATAAGTGCGCGCAACATGAGCTCTCAACAAACCATGCTTCATTCATCGTGCAGTTCCTGTCTCAGACTGGCGCCAGACCCCGATTTGATTCTCAATCTCAGATGGGGTCCACGACGCCAGACAGTTTCGGCTCCGTCTCGACGATCGCCGAGCCCAATATCTTGAAGGCCGACTGTTACACCTTTAACCCGCGTTTCACAAAACCCCTTCCAAACCAAAACAGCGATATAACGGTAGGGAACAAATTATACAACCACATTGACAAAAACACCGCATTTCTTCAAAATCTGATACATCGTTCTGAACATAGGCTACACAGTACACATGCTCTTCATGCTTTGAGTCTAGCGTTTCTTTCCCTTCAGCTTGGAAAACCGACTGGCCGGATTATAGCTCATATCCTGGAACTTACTGGCTGGCTTAGCCGCCGCGTTTATGTGTCCGTCTACACGATTTGGAATGTTCAGTCCTGTATTTCCCGCAAAGTTATTGTTCTGAGGTGCAAACTGTTGCTGTTGCTGATAACCCTGCTGCTGACCATTATTAAACTGTTGCTGGTACTGTCCCTGATTGTTTTGGAACTGATTGTTGTTGTTATACTGTTGCTGATTAAACTGTTGCTGGTTTTGGTTGAAAGGTTGCTGTTGGTTGAATTGCTGGTTGATATTTTGCGGTTGTCCCTCCTCTTGATGATACTGATCACTAATCTTCTGTAGTTCCCTATCATAAGAGTACTCCAGCTTCTCGACAAAGGCTTGCAATGCAGCATGGAAATAGGCCTTCCCTTGTCCCTTAGAGTAAAAACCGTTCTTCTGTCCCGGCAGAGCGTGAATCTAGGAGGGAATGGAATAGGGTTACTGCCGAGTTAGTACACAACGAGAAATAGTACACAACCAGAAATTACAAACCCACCCTCAGAAGTAAGCTAAACACAGTTTCTGAAATCTATCGGGGGGTGCGACATGTTAATTTTGTTAACTTTGTTAATATTAACATCGAGAAAACAGGTGATTTATTAACAAAATTAACAAAAAGTTAACAAACGTTAACAAATGCCATTTATGCCATCTAAATCACCTTTAGCGCCTGTTTTTGGTATTTAACACTTTAGGCCAGTCATATGACGTCGATATATCGCTGAAAAAGGAAGTAATTGATCTAAAAGCAATTCCACTTCCAGGGCACTCCAATGGGTCTCTACAACCACCAAAAAAATTTACCGCGGGTACCGCGATGGAGAAATCGGTCATTTCCGGGTTTATTTTGCACCTGCATAAATATAGCCTAGGACAAATGCGATATACGGTAAAAACCGTCTTTGGAAACAAGTAGAAAAGAAATCAAGGGCACTAAAGTGTGTAGCGTCCTCGCATTAGTGGGGGTAGGTGCTGGAATTAAGTCTCTATCTTATCAGGTTAATTAGATAATTGGATAATTAGATGTGCACATAGCCGTTTTATGGTTATACGGTAAAAACCATCTTTGGAATGGAGTAGAGAAAAAACCGAGGGTACTAGAGTGATCAGCGTCCTCGAATTAGTGGGGGTAGGTACCAAAATTAAGTTCCTATCTCATCGCGTTAATTAGATAATTGGATAATTAGGTATGCGCATAACCGTTTTTAGGTTACATGGCTATAGCCACTTAGGAATGGTTTAGAGACTTGTCATTGGTGCCATTTTGTAGGCAATAGCCAAGTTATTGGGGGTCGACGTCGGACTTTTAAGCTCTATATTCAACCGTTCAGCCGTTATTTGGCTTTAAAGGTGCTCAAAGTGAGCAACAAAGCGGTAAAAAGACCGATTTTGAGCACCTTTAAAGCCATATAACGGCTAAATGGTTGAATATAGAGCTTAAAAGTCCGACGTCGACCCCCCATAACTTGGCTATTGCCTACAAAATGGCACCAATGAAAAGTCTCTAAACCATTCCTAAGTGGTTATAGCCATGTAACCTAAAAACGGTTATGCACATACCTAATTATCCAATTATCTAATTAACGCGATGAGATTTTTTGGTACCTACCCCCACTAATTCGAGGACGCTGATCACTCTAGTATCCTCGGTTTTTTCTCTACTCCATTCCAAAGATGGTTTTTACCGTATAACCATAAAACGGCTATGTGCACATCTAATTATCCAATTATCTAATTAACCTGATAAGATAGAGACTTAATTCCAGCACCTACCCCCACTAATGCGAGGACGCTACACACTTTAGTGCCCTTGATTTCTTTTCTACTTGTTTCCAAAGACGGTTTTTACCGTATATCGCATTTGTCCTAGGCTATATTTATGCAGGTGCAAAATAAACCCGGAAATGACCGATTTCTCCATCGCGGTACCCGCGGTAAATTTTTTTGGTGGTTGTAGAGACCCATTGGAGTGCCCTGGAAGTGGAATCGCTTTTAGATCAATTAGTTCCATTTCACAACGTCATATGACTGGCCTACTTGTTCTGCGAGCAAAGTTGTTCCTTTTGCACGATTTGCACACTCCTAGTACTAACCTCTACTACGGCTTTTCTACAGCGATTTGTTCCATTGTGTAAATTTTAATAAAAACTAGCCAAACTAAACCGCAATTGAAGTCAATTGACCCTAATCCACCTTTTTTAAACCCTAAAAACTAATTTAGACTCATGAATTTACCATAAAACAAAAATATCCCAAAAATCAATTTTTCTAAAAAAACACAAGGATTTGTAGCGAAGCAAATTTTCAATTTTTGATCAAAAGATTGATTTTGGAAATATTTTGTTTCTTTTTCCGACAGAAACGTTGTACATCATCTTCTTTTGTTCAAAGAATCGATTATCGATGAAAAAATCACGTTAAAGTGAGATTTTATACGCTAAATTGAAATATTTGTAACTTTTGGATTTTATCGATTTTGAGCCAAAAAACATGTATGTCGGACTTTGGTTATCGGAAGAGGCCTTTTTTGGGTATATATGTGTTAGAATAGTCATTAAACTATAAAATTAAACCAGTTAAAGTCGTATTATCAACCAATGAGAACAGTGTTGCTGATTTGTTAACTTTGTTAATTTTGTTAATTAACGTTAATTAACAAAATCGAAAAAAAGAGGTGATTTATTAACAATTAACATGTCGTCCCCCCCAATCTATCAGTAATTGTTATACAAATTAACATGACCACCTCAGTATCACAATCCACAGTAAACCCAATCTGAGAACTCCATCGCACCAACCTCTGATCGGGGTATTTTCTCCAGTATATTCGTCATATCATAGTTCACATACATATCCTTCTGCCCGTTCACAACCACAGTCCTTGTTGCACTGGGGTAGCCTGCCTTGGTGACATCCACAAACTGGGGAAACGAGATTTGTTAAACACTTTCTACTAGATCGTGTTTGATACAAAAAACGAGGTCTGAAGGTCTAAAAAACGTCCGGAAAGTTCTAAAAAGTGAAGAATGTTGAATGGAACGTCCATTCTCCAAAATCAGGGTGCCGATGTAAATTGTAAAAGCCCCTCTCTGTACCTGTTTGATCTTGTCCACATCGCCCCGGGGTGATATCAAGACTGCTCCCTCTATGAAGCTGTTATTCCTACTATAGACCCCGTGTTGTAGGTAGTAGGGAAGGATCATCTCACATCCCTCCTCAACAGCAACCAGTACCAGGTTATACTCCATCTCAAACAAGGGAATGATCTGGAAGTGGGGGGGTATTGTCAATTGTGTCAAATGAAGCAGGGAATGAGGCTGGAGTGTGGAAGTGGGGGGGGGGGGGTATTAGAATTTAGGAGAGAGTGTTACAGGGGTAGTGTCGTATTGTGGTCAGTGCAGTTCAGCTGAACTTCAGGCAGGTGAGTTGGGGCAGGTCTCAGTACTGTCTCTCTTACCTCTGAGAAGAATGAGATATGATCATCTAACAAATGCAGGGGAGGATCACTCTTTCCATAACCTGGAATATCCACTGCTACAATCCTAGCCCCGTGCTCTGACATAAACTTTGCTGTGCCCAACTTTTCAAACAAATTACCTAGGGAGGAGGGGTAACATGAAGCTTAGGAAGTGTAATAACTGTGAGAAGGTATTGGCCACAGCACCAAGAAATAAACGGAAAAGTTGTAGAATCATGTCTGTCTGTCTGTCTGTCTGTCTGTCTGTCTGTCTCTACATACTGGTAGTATATTTCCCGTGGACCAATAGAACAGTATGGTTGGCCATTGTGGTTGACTCTGTCAGGGTGTACCAGACTCTCCGTCCACCCAACCTGAGTAAACAACCAATCAGAAATCGTTATTTAGGTCACGTGACTCGTTATCAGCCAATCAGGGACCACTAACCTCAGTTCCTTATACCCCTGACTCAGTAATGCCTCCTTCTTATCCACCTTACTCCCGTCCCCTCCTCCACCAGTTGTAAGCAGTAACACACTCATCAGCAGGATAAACAGAACAAACACAACGGAGTATGTTTTCAGACAGGATATACAAACTTTAGCCCGTTTTGCTGCTTTCTCTTCAGACATCAAGATACGAAAGCCATCCAAACCCTCATCTTCATCTCCCATATCTTTAGCGGCGGGGACAAGACAGTCCTGAAGTAAACAACCAATCAGAACTCGATATTTAGGTCACGTGACTCGTTATCAGCCAATCAGGGAGCAGTATTTCTAACCTTAGCAGCGGGAACTAGACAAACCTGAATCCCATAATTATCAAACTCCAACTCCTCAATAACTTCCTCCTCCTGTTCCCCTTCTTCTTCAGCAGCCTGGGGGTCTGTAAGCAGGGAATCGTCCCCCGGAACCAGGGTGTACTCTGTAAAGTGTCTGGCAAGGGACATTTGATATTAAAACACACAAGGAAAAGAGAAACGGAGTGTGTGTAGGAGGGGGAGAGAAGGGTAATAGGCACACTGTCTGATGCGGTGCAGATGAATAAGATGGGGAGAGAGAGAGAGGGGGGGGGAGAGAGGGAGAGAGGGAGAGAGAGAGAGAGAGAGAGAGAGAGAGAGAGAGAGAGAGAGAGAGAGAGAGAGAGAGAGAGAGAGAGATGGAAAATAAAGGTGTGTACACATGGGACCCCGAGGAGAAGAAAAGAAATAAGACTTTATTTACTGGTACTTGGTAGATTACCAACTAATATTAATTAATAATTCACAAATCATATTCACAAACAAAACATTTGAACAACAAGATAAAGAGATAGTTCAGAGAGTTCAGATGCCTCTCTCCAGAAGATGCAAAAAGAATCAGTAAACAAGAATTATTTGCATTATTTAACCATAATGCTGAGTTTCCCTGCCCTAGTCAGCTCATCATTCCTGATCACTTAACTGATATGTTTGGCAAACGTTGCTGGCCCCCGATAGCGCGGGATAAGGCAGCGCTTTTCAAGTGATTTTTAAAAAAACAACAAAAAAAACGCAGAACAAATTTTCCAAATTTCAAGATGCGCGGCCGATATAAAATAAATTTTGCTGCGCGTTACAGTTTATAGCCGCGCACGCCTCATAAATTTTCAATAGTTTGTGGGCGCGCATGTTACTCCGCAAACTTCAAATCGCGTGCGCCGCACGGTTGCCCCTCGCAACGAAAGTGTGACCAAAAAATGTCCCTCTACCGATTAGTTAGTATACCAAAATGTCGTTTTCGAATTCTAACCCTGCTATGCCTTTTTACAAAGTAAAAAGGCATCCGGGTGGATGCCTTCGGCATCCACCCGGGCAGGGAAAAAATAATTGGAGTTTGTGTCCTCCTTGGCCAGCCTGAAGCCTGGAGGAGATGATAGCCAGAAAGACCATTAGGAGGAGGAGAGAGCTAGTGAGCTGGGTCGATCCGAGGGAGCTCTTTCAGAGACAGAACCCGACAGCTGTGGAAAGGAGGATATTGTTAGCATGCGAGTAACCCAGGCTTGAAAGAGTCTTGCTATTCTAATATTAGGGGGGGGGGGGCATATTGGACAGCTAAAAGATCCTCACATCAATAAGGGATGATATCATTAATCAGAGTGACTTGAGAGAACCTTTCTAATAACACAAAGTAGTACTCACATCGATAAGGTCCCGGGATACATTCAGATCAGATCGTGTCCTCTTGTGGATGGGGCTGTTGGTGGTTAGTGTTCCATACTCCGCAGGTTGGACTGGTGTGGACATCCACCTCACTAGATCTCCCTCATCTACATTAACATCAGCTGGTCCATCAGCAAAGTTCCTATTAACCATCTCCGGGTCGAGAATTGAGACTCTGTTAATCAGGTCCATCAATGTGTCAATGAATACCTGTCTGTCTCCCTCAGTGAACGGCTGAAAGGGATGATGTAGGAAACAAAAAGTTGTAGAAGTAGTTTGAAAAAGGGAACTAGACACTGACAAGGCCAGGAATGGAAGGCATTGCATCAGCCCCCCCCCCCCATCAGCCCCGCATTAAGGGTACACCTGGCGTTTTTCATCATCGAGTGCCCAACCAAATGACTTCACCAGGGTTTAGGCCATACAAAATGGACTTCAAATATGCAATTTTAGCCCTAAAGTCGAATTCATATTTTTGCTACAGCCTATTTTCAAAGTGGCGTTTTTTCAATTTTTGTTGAAATTTTTAACCTCAGGACCACTTTTTTTGAGATAGAAACATTAAATTCTTGGAATTTGAAGAGAATATAAAGGTGAATAAGCCCAAAGAAGGATTTTTGAAATGGAGCTTATTTCTGGCCATGAGAACGGTTTACTTTTTTGCTTCTTTGACACGCTGGCTGAGAATGTTCCCATGCTTCATTAGAGATGAAAATCTGGAAATAGTTGCTCAAAACGATTATCTATGTGGCCCAAAAATTTTGGAACTTTCCCGCCAAAGATGTGGTGTACAGAGCTTGTTTTGTGAAACCCGTCTTTTTGAAAAAGAGGGAAATTCCATGTATCTCAAAAACGGATGATCGTAGAGACCTGGGACCAAGCTTAATCGATTCAGAAGGTCCGATTTTGGGGGGTCTTCTGAGAGACATTTTGCTCCTACTCCAACCGATTTTGCTGTAATTGCAAAAAACCAATTCTATGAAAAGAGGAAACAACTCTATTCCAGTAGCCTGCTTCGGGCTGATTTCCCCCTTACTTGCTGATACCTTTTTCGCAATTACAGCAAAAACGGTTGGAGTAGGAGCAAAATGTCTCTCAGAAGACCCCCCCAAAATCGGACCTACTACTACTACTACTACTCTGAGTGCCTGGGCTTGCCTACGGCAAGCCCACAGGGACTATCGCAAAGCGATATCGCCGGCACTGGAGAAGAGTCCCCCCCGCCCTCTCCCCTCGCATGGAACTACCATCTGGCAGGTTCACAATATAACGGGAGATTTGGAGTGGGGCTCTTCTCGGGGTTGTTCGAGTCCTGTGTGGTTATTTTTTACAGGAACGTTTATACTTTGATCTTGAACCACAGTTTCGTCTTCAATTTCAATTAATCTTTGATACGGGATATGTGAGACCTATCTGTCTGATTAGGTTCAATAAGGTTAGAAGGCTAAACTAGCAAGGATTTGTTCTCAGTCCACAGTTTTGTTTAGTATGTATATATTGGTGGCGGGTGGGGTGGTTCGGGGTGGGTGGAGGCTAATAGGGCTAGATATTTGGTTGAAAAAGGGATATTCTACTTGAAGGGGAGTGAGAAAAATAGGGCTAGATATTGGGTTGAATTCTTTTATTGACATAATACCATGTAGAACATGTGTTTAGGTACCAGATATTATCTGTATACAGCCATCTTAATTCTTGGAGCAGCAAACAGTGGCCTTCTGAATTGCTACTGAAGTAGGAACTGGATGTTGGAAATTAATCAGTTGCGTTGCTGATCACGCGATCTCTCTTGCATGCAGGGAGAGAGAAGGGAGGAATTATGAGGGGAAATATAGGTCGAGATTAAATAGTTTCTGTTTTCTCCTCTCTCTGTGAGAAAAATAGGGCTAGATATTGGGTTGAAAAAGGGATATTCTACTTGAAGGGGAGTGAGAAAAATAGGGCTAGATATTGGGTTGAATTCTTTTATTGACATAATACCATGTAGAACATGTGTTTAGGTACCAGATATTATCTGTATACAGCCATCTTAATTCTTGGAGCAGCAAACAGTGGCCTTCTGAATTGCTACTGAAGTAGGAACTGGATGTTGGAAATTAATCAGTTGCGTTGCTGATCACGCGATCTCTCTTGCATGCAGGGAGAGAGAAGGGAGGAATTATGAGGGGAAATATAGGTCGAGATTAAATAGTTTCTGTTTTCTCCTCTCTCTGTGAGAAAAATAGGGCTAGATATTGGGTTGAAAAAGGGATATTCTACTTGAAGGGGAGTGAGAAAAATAGGGCTAGATATTTGGTTGAAAAAGGGATATTCTACTTGAAGGGGAGTGAGAAAAATAGGGCTAGATATTGGGTTGAAAAAGGGATATTCTACTTGAAGGGGAGTGAGAAAAATAGGGCTAGATATTGGGTTGAAAAAGGGATATTCTACTTGAAGGGGAGTGAGAAAAATAGGGCTAGATATTTGGTTGAAAAAGGGATATTCTACTTGAAGGGGAGTGAGAAAAATAGGGCTAGATATTGGGTTGAATTCTTTTATTGACATAATACCATGTAGAACATGTGTTTAGGTACCAGATATTATCTGTATACAGCCATCTTAATTCTTGGAGCAGCAAACAGTGGCCTTCTGAATTGCTACTGAAGTAGGAACTGGATGTTGGAAATTAATCAGTTGCGTTGCTGATCACGCGATCTCTCTTGCATGCAGGGAGAGAGAAGGGAGGAATTATGAGGGGAAATATAGGTCGAGATTAAATAGTTTCTGTTTTCTCCTCTCTCTGTGAGAAAAATAGGGCTAGATATTGGGTTGAAAAAGGGATATTCTACTTGAAGGGGAGTGAGAAAAATAGGGCTAGATATTGGGTTGAAAAAGGGATATTCTACTTGAAGGGGAGTGACTGAATCGATTAAGCTTGGTCCCAGGTCTCTACGATCATCCGTTTTTGAGATACAGGGAATTTCCCTCTTATTCAAAAAGACAGGTTTCACAAAAAAAGCTCTGTACACCACATCTTTGGCGGGAAAGTTCCAAAATTTTTGGGCCACATAGATAATCGTTCTGAGCAACTATTTCCAGATTTTCATCTCTAATGAAGCATGGGAACATTCTCAGCCAGCGTGTCAAAGAAGCAAAAAAGTAAACCGTTCTCATGGCCAGAAATAAGCTCCATTTCAAAAATCCTTCTTTGGGCTTATTCACCTTTATATTCTCTTCAAATTCCAAGAATTTAATGTTTCTATCTCAAAAAAAGTGGTCCTGAGGTTAAAAATTTCAACAAAAATTGAAAAAACGCCACTTTGAAAATAGGCTGTAGCAAAAATATGAATTCGACTTTAGGGCTAAAATTGCATATTTGAGGTCCATTTTGTATGGCCTAAACCCTGGTGAAGTCATTTGGTTGGGCACTCGATGATGAAAAACGCCAGGTGTACCCTTAAATCTAGAAGCACCTATATCTGTATTCACCTGTTCGCCGTATCGGGCCCGTTCATAGACATCCAGTAGAGAGAGACACACATCTGACACTTGACCAAGTGGGGCAGCGGGGCGAGATAGAAGGAATAGGAACTCTCTGACACTCTGATCTCGCTTCTTCTCCCAGGAGGGCAGTATCTCCGATACTATCCTATCTGGGGCCGGGGGGATGAATATATACATTACTGACGGGAAGGGGGTTAATCTGATACTATCCTATTTGGGGGGGATGGGGTGAATATATACATTACGCTCCAGTTGCAGATTGGAGGCTGGCGCCAGTTTCTGGCGCCAGCCTCCAATCTGCAACTGGCGCAAGCTGGGAGAGTCCCTGTGCGCGCGAAATATCTTCGTTGACTAGCAGGGTTTTCGATGTGATTTGCATCTAGAGTGGCGCGCGCGGCAGTGTCAGCAGTGTCTGATACTATCCTATCTGGGGGGATTATTAGCTTGTTGGTTATAAAGGTGAAAGAAGGTGTTTAATGCATTAGAAGATTACAGCATGAGTGGATAATACGTCACGGAAAATTAATTGGTACATCCGACGTTTCTATAGAGATCGATCATGCATAAAGTTTCACAATCATACAAGTGTGAAATCCGTAATAAAGGACTTGGCTCGGGGTGTGGCCCATTATCTCCCACAATCAGCATACTAACTACCAAAATCACGTCAGAACAGTTTGAGGGAAATCAGGTGTGATGATGAGGCAACAAGGTGTCTCTCATTAGGGGACTACAAAGGGGAAATTATATAGGGGTCACAGTTGCATTAGTTGTGGCAATCTTGTGGGATCTCACAATAGAGCACTAAGTGACTGGGGGTTACCTAGAGATCTCACACTAGAGCCGACTAAGTGGGGTTACCTAGAGATCTCATGGAGTCCTACCACGATCCACCTCTGCTTCACATTCTCACTGATAGACTCTGACGGATCCTCCTCCTCTTGTCCGTCTAGGGAGAGGAACCGGGGCTGGACCTTTATCTCTGATACCCTCTTCATATTAACTTCTATCTCCTCCCTCATCACCTGTGGAGAGAGGGGGGGATTAGCGTGTGGGGTTAGGGGATTCTAGTATTGAGAAGGTGAACGGTAAAAGGGGGGGGGGGGGCGTTAACGATTCTAGGGACATGGTATGCATTTATTGCTTAGGTAGGGCTACAAGGAATTTGATGTCAGTGTGTTTTACCCAAACCCAAACAACAAACAGCTACAATATACCTGTCCAGCGTCCCCTCCTAATGGTGTGTGAGGAACAGGATAGTTAGCTAGTTGAATCCTTCTGTTAGTTCTGTACAGTATCAGCAGGATGAAACCACCACACTGATAAATAGAGAGAGAGGTTGTGTGAGGTGGAATTATAGGGAGTTGGGTCTTGGGATGACAACTGCACTATCACGTCCAACTAGACCGAGTAATTGAAAGTTCCATTATATGTTAGAGTTAGACAGAATACGGGCAGAATACTCACCATGATTGCGTAAACAGCAATAATCAGAATTATCTGACCGTTGATCGCCATAGCAAAGACACCAGATTCCCTAAAACTCTTCAAGATTCACTTCTTTTTACTTGTACTACAAGTTGTAGAACGCTACGTCATCTCTACATGTGTTAAGTCATGCTATGTGAGGTAATGGTTAGATCATTGAGCTGTTATCAGCAATATGGGGGGGGGGGGCGGCGTTCTATTGGGGAGGGGGATTTCGATATATCATGTATATGGACACAAGAGCCAAGATTCGCTGATATATTGAACGCTTTACCCAATTCTCACCCCTCACGCACATTCCTGTCTTATCTAATCGTGTTCCACCCCAATAAAAGCCGTAGTAAGGTTTCACATTTCACAATCTTCTTGCAAAACCCTGCAACTCTCTTATTTGAATTGTCTGAAACTCTGCAACCTCACTTTTGGGAGCTCTCTGACTCATTCTACAACTCTATCTCTCCAGTCTCAAACTGCTCGATCGAGTGAATCACAAACTCCTTTTATCAATTTGTCTGGCCAGTCAGTCTTTGCAACTTCAACTACTCACACCAGACCCGCTACACCCACCCAGCCCACAGAGGAACTACAGCAGCTCTCTTTTGGAATATCTCTCTAGGTGGCAGCACAGCCCCAGTTACAGTGCTTTATTCTTCTCTCGCTCGGTGTCACTTTTTAAAATGGGTTTTCTAAGATTGGCTTCTCCTGTTCCTTCTAGTGGTCTCTACTACTCAGGGTATGTACTTTAATTTGTAATTATTTGTTCGTGACACTATTATTGACAATGCAGAAAATACGAATCGTAAATTTAACCGAGAACATTTTCACGAATCGCAAATTTTACCGAGAAAATTTTCTCGAATCGCAAACTTAACCGAGAAAGTTTTCACGAATCGCAAATTTAACCGAGAAAATTTTCTTGAATCGTAAATTTAACCGAGAACATTTTCTCAGATCACAAATTTAACCGAGAAAATTTTCTCGAATCGCAAATTTAACCGAGAAAATTTTCTTGAATCGCAAATTTAACCGAGAAAATTTTCTCGAATCGTAAATTTAACCGAGAACATTTTCTCGAATCGCAAATTTAACCGAGAAAATTTTCTCGGATCGCAAATTTAATCGAGAAAATTTTCTCGAATCGCAAATTTAACCGAGAAAATTTTCTCGAATCGCAAATTTAACCGAGAAAATTTTTTCGAATCGTAAATTTAACCGAGAAAATTTTCTCGGATCGCAAATTTAACCGAGAAAATTTTTTCGAATCGTAAATTTAACCGAGAAAATTTTCTCGGATCGCAAATTTAATCGAGAAAATTTTCTCGAATCGCAAATTTAACCGAGAACATTTTCTCGGATTGCAAGTTTAAGCGAGAACATTTTTACGATAAACATTTGTGTCATATTTTGGAGACATTTAGAATTGTTGTGACATGTTCGTTTTGTTTGTTTGACTCCCTTCCAATGTGTTGTTGAGTAACAAGTCATGTTAGTTCCATGTACAGATACTGGTGAATGATATGCGGTGTAGATACAGTCCGCATTGAATATAGACCTCATCGTGTCTATGTGCACTTTTATTATTTATCCGAGATGAGATATTATATACTAATTTAGGCACATTATACACAGTTCATTACTCCCACCGGCACCGACACTCTCCCTCTCTCTATAAACCATTTAGCTGACCCTCCTCCCCCACTATCCAGGAGGCAGAAAGAAGAACAAGAAGGTGGTGGAGATCACACAACAACAGAACAAGAAAGTAAAACATCAAGAAGTGGTTGAAGTGATACAACAACAAGAAGAGTGTGTGGATAAAAAGAAGTGGTGCCCCTGTATGGAGGATGACTGCCACAAAGCATCCATTAGGGCCAAGTGCCCCCAGACATGCCACACGTGCGAGTCAGGGCTCTTATCCGCTAGAGAAACAAGATCGGGTGAAGGTACGTAATACGAGGACAAAACTTTTACATCATGTGCAGGAGGCGAAGTTCTTTTACTCCTTGAACCTGATTTTCTAACATCTGGTAAATAAAATCGCAACACCCCAATTCCCTCTTTAGAGATTATTCAAGCGATGTTACTGGGTGATAATGAGGAATTTGGGATAACAACTTGTGCGGGTTTCCCATATCGGAGGATGGATTGTGACTGTCTCTCTATGACATTCAAAAGAACCCTGTCATGTGATAAAGTAGACTACCTACCAGGTTAGCAGAACTACTATCAAATCGTGTATTGATTGGATGCACGATTTATAAACTCTATTCGTGTCACTTCGTTTGATAACTTAGCAGTTTCTTCCGTTATTCAGAAGAATCAGGCGCAATTTTAAACTGATCCCCCTTTCTTATTTCCAGTGTCTGAATCAGCAGTTTGTGCTAAGCATGAGGCCCATTGTTACAATCCAGAGTTACCACACGATAGAAGGATGAAACAATGCTGCAAAGCAATCCACTGCTACTTCTCAAAAACACGCTGCTAAAGATCAGAGCTATTATAATTCTCTAAAACTGTTAAATATTGGTGAAACACACTGGACCACTAAAACTCAATGTTAATTCAGTGGTTTTATATAGATGACGACATTCCCGTTATTTATTCTACAGCCTTATTGTTATACATAGAAGATATTTGAAAATGCTATTTTATTATTTTCAGCCCTGAACTTTGTCCTGAAATATAAGCTCGATAAATATCACTCTACTGTCTGATGGTATCTGTCACACGTCATTAACCACCTCTCTCTTTCTCCCTCCCTCTTTTTCTCCTAACATTAAAACACACCCATTGCACTTAATGGTCCTTGATCGATAGAGGGGGACTTCTCTTTTCACATACACATATGGTCCCTGACAGTCCTATTATAGGAGGTGCAGGGAGGAGGTTATAAACACACTGTGGACTAGGGTAATTGGGCAGCGGGCTAAAGAGTTTTTATCGTAGCTAGTCCTCATGAAAGAGAGGGTTAGCTATAGGAACCAATCAGAACTCATTATTTAGATCACGTGACTGGTTATCAGCCAATCAGGGACCAGTATTTCCTGATTCGGTCGGTTCCTGGTGAGCTATAATAATAGTTTATTACTATTAAATTGTGGGAGCACTATATAATATTATAGTTTATACTGTGGTTTGTTTCGACATGTTTCCTGCTGTAATACTTCTCCAGGGGTGGCCCCAGCACGGATTTTTTGGGGGGGTGGTGTGGCCGAAGGCCACACTTCAACTCCAAACCCAGCGACCGAGGTGCCGCGAAGCGGCGCCGAGGGAGCTGCGGCAGGGGGTTTGGGGGCGCAGCCCCCCAACGGGGTCCAGGGGCAGAGCCCTTGGTAGGGGCTAGGGGGCGAAGCCCCCGGAAAATTTGAGTTTTTGATGAATTTTAAGCAATCTAGAACAACTTTTTTTAAACAATTTTCAACGAGTTTCAGTCACAAGGGGCGAAGCCCCCGGAAATTTTGATGAATTAATACAATTTAGAACAATATTTTATCGATTTTCAGCCCTTTGTGGGGGCAATTTTTATCCCTTTTAGAAACATTTTTCAATGATGTTCAGCCCCTGGTGTGGGTAAGGGGCGAAGCCCGCGGAAAATTTTAGATTTTGATCAATTTAAAGCAATTTAGAACAATATTTTAACGATTTTCAGCCCTTGGTGTGGGTTAGGGGCGAAGCCCCCGGAAAATTTTAGATTTTAATCAATTTAAAGCAATTTAGAACACATTTTAAAGCTATTTTACCACCCCTGGCAACCCCTGTCTGAAAAGTTTTGGGGGGGTGGCCACCCCCCCACCACCCCAGGCTGGGGCCACCACCTTACCTGTAATGGCGAGGAGAAGTAACTTCTCCTCGCCATTACAGGTAAGGTGGTGTGTCTGTTTTCTTATAATCAAGTCGGTATAGTTCCTTTCTACTCTATAGTCCACTCCCTCCCCAGGTGCCTGGCCAGTGGCCAGTACATGATGATGATCAAACTAAATGGATACACAACTGTTGTTCTACCCTTTCTCTCAATCAAATACTCTCAATTCAATACTCCCCCCAGGGTGTCTGTCTGTGGACAAAATGGTATTTGGTTGTGATACAAGTGATGGATACAGTCAACTATCTTGTAGTTGTCTCTCAAGTGCATTCACAGATAAAACATGCAGTCCTAATATCAATGGTAATTTAGGAGCAGGGGTGGGAATTATCAATTATGTCCCGCTAAATATCTCTAATTATGTCTCTAATTATGTCACATGACCCGATACTATATATCTTTCAGCTACAAAGAGGAGCTGCGCCTACTACGAGCATTACTGTTTCAATGGCTATCCCAGTAAAGTGTTGCAAGGCGCTCAAGTGCTATTCCGCACTAAAGGGGTGCTGATTAACAACCAGAGTTAGTAGTCATGGGAACGGTGAACAACACTGACCCGACCAGAGGAGAGATATATACCCTGATTTAAAATATTCGCTTTGAATTCTTTTAACATCAAAAAACCTCTTGTTTTGAAATTTTGAAAACTCGATAACTCATTCACATTTCTGAAGCGTCTGCATAGTGTGGGGCCTAACTACGGACAATCACTGTCAGGCCAATGTTCTGACCACAGTTCTCGCGTTATATTATTTGAGAGAAATGAGAATAGGGTCAGGCCAAAATTCCGACAGGACAATCATCACGAAGAATGATAATATTCATTATGAATCCTACTATAACCGGTGTTAATTACCTAATTAATGGGTAATTATTACTACTACTTGCAGCCCACTACAAGGTGGCCCATAGAATATGAGACCGGGGGGACGAGCCGTACCTCCGAAACGGTGATAGTTGTGCAAAAACACATACAAGCCCAGTGTCAAAAAAAAACACGAATATGCGAATCTAATTTCCAATGCTTTTAGAGAAAATAATGCCAAAATAATGCCAAGCCTAGTTCCCCAATCACACACATTTGTCTGTAAATTACAGTGTAATGTGAACCCAAAACAAGAAATTATACAGCTGTTTCTCCCCTCACTCTCTCCCTCTCTCCTCTATTCTTCTCTCTCTTTCTCTCTATCTATCTCTCTCTCCCTCTAATTAGCTCGTGCTAATAAGGTACTGTATGGTAGGTATCAGATTTCATGGGATTCTGAGATTCTAAGGCATTATTTTTGCGCGTTAATTGGGACTCTGAGGGACTCTGGGGCATTATTGGGACTCTGGGGGCATTATTGGGACTCCAGAATCCAAATAATGCCCTCCTTAGTTTATCACTCATAACTGTTTTTTAGCTTAAAAACGATTCTACGAGATAGACAAGCATTAAAAGGGTCATATAAAATAAAATAGGGAGAGTTAATATGTCACAAATTAGAACAATTAACCTATTTTATAATTAACTTAATTAAAAAATTAAATTATTAAAAAATTTTTCTTCAAAATTCGCCAGATTTTGATTCAAAATGATAGGGAATGGTTCCCTGGGGCTCTATAAAATCATTCCTAGCACTAAATTCATACAAAATTGACAAATTTTAA
Organism: Hormiphora californensis; assembly: GCA_020137815.1. Taxonomy (NCBI): domain Eukaryota; kingdom Metazoa; phylum Ctenophora; class Tentaculata; order Cydippida; family Pleurobrachiidae; genus Hormiphora; species Hormiphora californensis. The sequence continues at coordinate 710,995 of CM035351.1, forward strand.
CAGAGTCTCAAGATGGCATTATTAGGCATTATTTAAACAGATGCCCGAATAAACGAATTAACTGTTAACTAATATCTTCTATGTACTATCTAATATTGCCAACACTTTTTAGTTAGAAAATAATGCCTTTTTTAAGAAATTTTCAGAGTCTAATGCCTTTCGAAATAAGTTGACACTGGGCATACAAGTACATGCTCAATTTAATTTTTATGGTGCTCATTGGAAATTCAATCTAAACAAAATGGCTCACTCTCGGGAAATTAGAGTCCTTAATTCATTAATGAACGTGTAAATAAATAAAAATGATCTTTTGAAAAAAACACATAATTTGCTTACCAAGGAATTGTCTCAGCACGTTTTTGTACAGCTCGTCTACTTGTCCCCCGGCCTCATAATTTGTGGGCCACCTTGTATGTATATATAATAACCTTGAAAGACAATCCACTGCTACTTTTCCAAAACCCACTGCTAAATACTTTTCCAAAATACACAGAGCTATTCTTTCTAAAACTGTTGAATATTTGTGAAACACACTAGACTAATATTAATTCAGTGGTTTATAGATCATTCCCGTTATTTATTCTACAGCCTAATTTGTTATACAGTCGAACCCCGATTTACCAGGCACCCCGATTTACCAATCAAAACCCTTCCCCCCGGGGTCCGACTGTTCAAGAGATATTTGAAAAAGTTATTTTATTATTTTCAGCCCACTATATCATAACCTTGTTTTTTGAATATTAGCTCGACAAAGATGACCCCACTGTCTGATATCTGTCACAGGTCATTACTCTCTCTCTCTCTTTCTCCCTCCCCCCTCTCTCTTCACATTAAACACTCCCACTGCAGATATGGTCCCTGATCGATAGAGAGGGGTGTGACCGAGGACACAGATGGCTCCTGATAAGACGTGGGAGGAGGTATAACGGCTCTAAACACACTGTGGACCAGGGTAATTGGGCAGCGGGCTAAAGAGTTGAGTCCTCATGGGAGGGAAGAGACACAGAGTGACAGAGCTGAGTGAGTGGGCTATATAATAGTTTATTACTGTTGAATTGTGTGTTGTGAGTCTGCACGTTCATTTCGTCATGTTTGCCGCTGTAATACTTCTCCTTGCCATTACAGGTAACTAGTTGTAAGAGGTGTTGTACAAGTCTTGTAGGTCTGTGGCGGTGAGTCTATTTTTTCTATGAAATTCACGGGTGGATTCCCATTTCTCAACAATCCATCATTTACTCTAGTTCAGTGCCCCTTTTACCACGTCTCTATTATACTGTCCCATCCTTGCCTTGCTCGATCCTCTTTTCGTGCGCTCCGGAGGGTTAAAACAAGGTACGTCCCCAATTCAACACCCAGGCTAGCCTAACTCTTTTCCCCAGGGTGCCTGTCCCAGAACAGGATGTTATCAACTTGTGATACAAGTGACGGATACAGTCAACTATCCTGCAGCTGTCTCTCCAGTTCATTCATAGCTAAAACATGCAGTTACAGTCTCAAAGGTAATTTAGGGGGGGGGGGTATATTTGAGTGACCACTTATTCAACACGGTGTTTTTGGTGGGAATTATGTCACATTATCCACTAAAATTTACTATTTGAGCCAGGCATCGCAAAAGTGATTTGCAATGCAAATTACCCGAGCTACAGTAATACGCGATACTGTCAGTATCAAACCAAACCAAACCCGCTAAATATCTCTAATTGTGTCACATGACCCGCTAAATATCTTTCTTTCTCCAATCCAATCCAAATCATAAATATCTTTCAGCTGCCAAGAGGAGCTGCGCCTACTACGAGCATTACTGTTTGAATGGCTATCCCAGTAAATGTTGCAAGGCGCTCAAGTGCTATTCCGCAGCAAAGGGATGCTGAACATGCTGACCCAATCAGAAGAGAGATACAAAGCAATGCTGAAACATGACCTGATTTAAAATTCTCTTCTTTTACCATCAACAAACTTCTTTTGATGTTTTGTAATGTTTTATAAAAATCAATAACTCATTTACACTTCTGAAGCGTCTGCCTATAAAACGCCACTGACATCATGCTATCATCAAAGACTGATTATCCATTATGACTCCTACTCTATCGGCTGATAATCGGTAATAATTAACTAATGAACATACAGTTGATCGGTTGAACTATCAACTATACAGTATACGCCTTCGATTAGCGTCGCGGCCGATTAGCCCATGTACCTGCGACTAACTATCAAATCTTCAAAGGTGTGTTGTCACTTTTAACTTATAGATTTAGCAGACTCTCAAATCTTTGTTATACTAAATGAATGAAGCTACGCTGCCTCCCACAGCCGCACCGCACCAAGCCTTCGGCCCAGTACAGAGAGGACTCAATCTTACTCTTATGCGAGACTCTCAAATCTAGATTCTATAGAGGTGTATAATTGTAGTTTTAAGAGTGGTGCTTGGGTGCTTGTTAGTTATTGGGCATGTTGCGGCGTTGTTAGGGCGTGTTGCTAGGGACGCGTTATATGCTTTGGCCCATGTGTGTGTTATCGTATCCGATACGTCAGTAGAGCGGTACGTAGGTAAATTATAATTCGGGCACGTGAAAACGGAGAGGGAGAGGGGGAGACAGAGAGAGAGGGGGGAGAGAGGGAGATTAAGAGACTGTATTGAGGGATCCTATAGCTCCGTTCAGACTTGTGCCCACTGCACTATTTCTATAATTTTTGCTACTCTCCGATCTATTCACTGTATTATTCTTTCTTTCTTTCTCTCTCGTTCTATTTCCACCACCTATAGATATATCTATCTCTCTAATCCCTATTTATCTCTGTGTATGCCCCCACCCCCTCTCTCTCTCTCTCTCCCTCCTCTCTCTCTCTCTACCTATCTCTCTCTCTCTCCCCTCTCTCTCCCCCTCTCTCTCTCTCCCCCTCTCTTTGATCCCTGTTCTAGCTATATAACAGAGATATAAGTGGTGTCCGCCATTATCATCACCCTCCTCCCCCTGCTCCTCCTAAGAGTAAGAGAGCAGGAAACGACAGAGCTCTCTGTTTTGGTGCACTGTCATATTTGTGTTCTCTTCTTCTTACCCCCCTGAGCAATATTATAGAGGAGAGAATATGAAGGCGACTGCTCTACTACTCCTATCATCAATCCTGATTATTCTAGTTTCAGGTATTATAGTTAGTCAGTTTGTCAATTTAGTAGTCTGCTGTAGTTGTGTTTTGAAATAATTAATTGTTTTTCTACTGAATTCGCTAATTGATTCTTTTACAGGTGGTACAACGTGCCATAGAGATCCTAAAACTTTGAGTTGTTCATGTTTGAGTATGGAATTGAAAAGAAGAAATTGTCCCCCTTTCACAGACTCAATACTAGGTAAGCGTTTGTCATTCAGTAGGGTGATTGTTTCCTTTTTTTGTATCCTCCCCAAAGATTGTTGTAGTGTGAGCTAAACAAATACTTTCCTGATTTATCTTTAAAACACTACCCTTTGATACTGCTATATCTCCATCTAAACCCCCCTGCAGTAGTATATACTATCACATGATCCTTACTCCCACGAATCCTCCTCCCCCTTGTTACTCAACAACCTCCCCCTTGTTACCGCTTGTAACTCAACAACATCCCCCAGCTAAGCGGTGTGTAGAGTACAACAGTCGATGTAACAAGAAAGCTCTGAGTCTATCGGAACCAGTATGCTGCAAAGCTCTCCACTGCTATAGAGTAAGAATGGAATGTGTGTGAACCCCCGCCACCGGACTGAACTATCCACCGAACTCTCTTCCCCAAACATTTTTTCAGCGAATCTTAGCCCATTTATTAAATTATACTTCTTTTCAATAAATTAATAAAAAGTAAATGAGTTTGAGAATATAATTGCGCCAACAGTTAAAAGAGTATCCACTTATCACCAAGAGTTTTTGGACATGGAGCCATTAGAAAACTTGTACTTTTTACCTTTTTTAGGCTTCATTAGCAACTCTTTGTCCCTCTTCCTCTTTTTCCTTATTTGGTTTCTAGAGGTCCAGTTCCTCTTGTTGCCAGTAGTAATGGCCTCCTCGCCCATCACCTCGTCGTCTACTGTTTCTGGGGGGGGGGGGGATAAATATTAGTCTACTGTGTCTGGGGGGGGAGTAATAGTAGTCTACTGTGTCTGAATCAGGGGGGTCCACTAATGGTACTGTCTTGCAATAAGTAGTATCCCAAATACGAATGAAAACGCGGAGGTTTAAACACCTCCTCGTTTTCATTCCTAGTGCAGCCCCCGTGACTCATCCCGGTAAACCACTCTCAGTGTATAATGTATATACGAGTTACGACATAGCTAGAGGTCTAAATCATAGATCATACGACGCAATATAAAATATTTTTTGCGGTACAAAAACTAAGTTCAATCAGCCGGGTGGTGGTGGGCTTACCGGTGGTAGTAGCAGCAGGGGTCTCTGTCACCACCTCCTCCTCAGCTTTACTCTTCTTATACTCTACAAGATACTCATTGAGGTTGCCCTTTTCCAGCAGCTGGTTCAGACTGGCACGTTCTTTCAGTTCATATCTCTCCCTTTTGATGGCTCTGAACGCCCTCTTTTTCTTACTCCTGATACTGTGGCCCATTCTATTGTAGGTTGGGGTGGAGAGAGAGAGAGAGAGAGAGAGAGAGAGAGAGAGAGAGAGAGAGAGAGAGAGAGAGAGAGAGAGAGAGAGAGAGAGAGAGAGAGAGAGAGAGAGAGAGAGAGAGAGAGAGAGAAAGATAGAAAGAGAGATAGAGATAGAAAGAGAGGAGAAAATAATAAAGCTGATAAAGTGATGCCTGATAGGGAAGATAATTGGCGGAGCACGGAAGCATCTTAGCCTGCTGCAAATGGTGCTAAGTGTAATTAATACCGCAACAAATTCAAAACAGGAATGGCCCTATAATATTATGTTTAATACCGGAAATAATAGGAAATAATAGGCGCTTCGAAGTTCGAACCTAATCCTTATTCCGCAATAGCCTAATCTGGGGGAGGGGGGCCTAATTTTTATTTCTACTGACCGCTAAGTAGAGGGTGAGGGAAACCTAAATTGGGAGGACTGAGAGTGGGAGGGGGTAGAATGAACTAATATTTTTAGCGGGGGGGGGGGGGGGGGTTGTAGCCATCACATTGCTAAACAATTCCATTAGCTAGAGAGGGAAGTATGGGTTAGGGAAAATATAAAGCTTTGATTTGTTAATAAATCATCTCAAAAGCAGGGTCAAATCAAACAACCCTGTGCTTCAATTAAATCACAAATAAGAACTGGACATTATGTCCCAATGTTTATTACACACTCAAATAAAACGTAAAAACTCCTAAAAATGGAGTGATTTATCTCCATGGCGACCTGCACCAAAAACATGTGAAAATGGGGAGATAATCAATAATCATATGGGAAGGCTATACTCTCTTTTTGACAGGGAGTTCAAATCATGGAATTATTGAGCTCCCTGCTCCTTGCAATAGGGGGGGGATGTTGTGTGGGGAGTGCTCTAATTTGCTCCCTGCTCCTTGCAATAGAGGGAAATGTAATGCGGGGAGTGCTCTAATTTTGGGGAACTCCTTGCAATAGGGGGGATGTTGTGTGGGGAGTGCTCTAATTCCCCCGCCTCCCTGCTCCTTGCAATAGGGGGAAATGTTGTGTGGGGAGTGCTCTAATTTGCAGAGCTCCTTGCAGTAAAGGGATATGTTGTGTGGGGAGTGCTCTAATTTTGTGGAACTCGACGGAAATCAGAGCGGAATTCACGAAGGGCTAGTTCTGCACGTTGGAGGCGCTGTTCAACAGATGACAGCCTATTCTCTATCTCAGAGACGTCACCTGCAATCAAGCAAGAGTTAGTTAGTTGTTATAGTCACAATGTTAGAGGGAGATTTAAATTTGGTTGCACCTTTGTAGAGCGCCCCGGCAAGGGAGGGGTAACTTTGTTACCAATGAATATGGTCTAATAATATCTAGACCGTATAACTGGGGGAATTAGCTACTCCCCACTCTACTCACTCTGAGATGCAGGGGAGGGAGAGCAGATCCAGACGATGGCCTTGGCTAGCTGCCAGCTCATGAGGAGGACCATTGACTGGATGGGGTATTGGAGAATATAGTTGACCACAACGAGCAGTATTCCTCCTAGGTAGAGGACTGAGTGGAGCATAGCAGGTAGACCATACACACTCTTAATGCACACCTGGGAGAGGATGGAGGAGGGTGTTAGAGTTCTGTGTTTGTTTAGTACCAGCGAGTTATCTGCATCAAACCTCACCACTTCTACCCCAAATAACGGTATAATGCTCTAAATGACTATTACCATTAGTAGGGAGAGAGTGAAGCACGTCCAAAGGGAGAAGATCCTGACAAGGAATGTAGAGAGCAAGAGAAACACTCCACACAAACCCAGGGCGATTTGTTTCTGGTTTTCAGGTGTGATATTCAGGTTGCCCACTGTGTGAAATAGTGTCGGGGTTAGTGTGACGAATTACTATAGGTTGTCAGTGATATTACACTGAATAATGCCACTGAGATCCTAGCCTGCCTTACAAATTGATCCGAATCGCAACATGACAGAGACAGGCAAGTCAGATTGGAAGATGTGTTAGTGCGCGCAACTCAAATGCTGACAATGACATCTCGCGCGAGGGTGGTTCTCCGCGCGCTCCTGTTTAGATTACAGAAAAGTGCGACATCCTCGGACCACACTCTGACATTTCACATCTGCCGCAGACGGCGTGGAAACAAAGAAACTTACAGTCGATCCCAAAAACATCAGAGTATATGGCTGTAATTTCTCCATCAGCCATGGATTTTATCTTAAGAAGAGCAGAACCCCACGAATCTTGGTCTCCCACCAGCTCCAGTTTCGCTATTTTCTCTTGGAACTTTTCAGTTAACACCTGAAGAAGTGTGTGGTTAACAACAGATCACTATTCCCATAAGAAGAGTTGAGCTATATAGTGACTCACTATGTAGTAAGTATATATCACAACCCTTCTTATGGGAATCCCTGGGTTCTCGAGGTCCGCTGCTTTCTCAGAGTAAACAATTAGCTGTACTTTTTCCACCCTCCCACCTGAGCAGAGTTCCGTACAGAGTTGAGACCTGTAGCGAACATATCTTGAAAGTCACCACCAGCAGAGTTAGCATTGGCCAGAAGGAGACAAGATGTCAGGGTACCACACCACAGAACTAATACTGCCACGGACTTCATTCTTGCTAAAAAGGGAGAGAGAGTGAAGGGGTAGTTGTTATGGTGATGTAACATTTAATTTTGGATGAGAGTTGGGGATCCTACTTTTCTCTGGGGGGGGGGGGGGAGGAGAGGGAGAGATAGAGGGACGAGGGTATAGCTGAGGAGTGTAGGAGTGTGGGAAATCAAGTTATGGATACACCCCACTAAACGGTGCACAGCTAATGGCATACACTATGTGAAACCCGCCAAGGATTCGGTGTGTTGTGAGTGTGTTCTAAGTTAGGGTTATTTGCTGAGAGTATGAGTGTGTTTATGGGAAGTAAACGGAAGTAAACATCCTAGTAATCAAAGCAAAAGCTAAGAAATTCTCTACACACGTTTACACATGTTACGCAATATATATATATAACAAAAATTCTCATTGAGTGAGCGCGGAGAGAGAGCGCGGCGAGCGGAGCGCGCGCGCGCGAGCGCCGAGAGGCGAGGCTCTCCTCCGCTTCGAGCTCTCTCTAGGCGCGCGCTCTCGCGCTCGCGCGATCTCCGCTCCGCGCTCTCTCTCTCTCTCTCCCTCTCGCTCTCTCTCTCTCTCTCTCTCTCTCTCTCTCTCTCTCTCTCTCTCTCTCTCTCTCTCTCTCTCTCTCTCTCTCACTCCCAAAACTATAACAACAGAAAGGACACACTATCCCACTACATTTCAAAACACAAAATCACCCACTCTTAGGAGTTCCACACACCTCACACACAGTCTTCGAAGCCTGGTTGATCAGGGTACACACAGAGCAGTTCCAGGTGTCCCCTCCTGGGGCTGCTGTCAGGTCAGTATCCACTGCTAAGATCTGCTCCAAAGTCAACCATATTGGACTCTCTTTAAATGCCTGGACAACACCCCTATCTCCTGTACGGATAGCATTGCAGATATCGGTCATGTGCTCACGGAACTGACAACGTATCATTGGTACATAGGAACAGGAGCACATTAATATCAGATAGAGACTCCAAGAACTTTTCATCAGGCTGAGCTCGATAGTACTGCTTGAAGATCTCTAGATCCACCGCCCTCCGGTGGAAAACAGGGAACTCTCCAGCTCCACCGGGCATTAGGGGTTCCTTCTGACCATCTTTTGGGGTTCCAGCAGGTAACTGTAGTAGCAGGTAATCAACAGGTAGCGGCCGGGCCTCTTTAGTCACCACATTACCATACTCGTCCTTCTCTCTGAAGAACACATCAGGAACATACTGTTCTGCGCTACTTTGTTTCACATAGGCCATCCCAGGGTGCTCCCTTGCAGGTTGAAGGATGTTGTCCCGAACTAGAGCCATACACTGGTTAGAAACCTGGTAGGCGAACATCTCAATTGTATTAGCAGTATTCCCAGATACACACACTGTGGTAAACTTGCTGCCAAACCGACCATCTCTACTGACATCAGAGGGAGATGGGTAGTTGTTTTGGAAGTGGGCAGCGTGTATACACTCCTGGGCAGAAAGGAAGTAGGTATCCTTGTTCCGGAGAGACCGGACTGTTCCATCAGCTCGACTCAGTGCTTGTAGATCCGTGAATATCCACCCCACACAGGTGAGACCCAGACCCCGTGCTATTTCATCTACTACAGGCTGGTACGGATCCTCAAGGAACTCAATTGATTTGGGGTCAGTGTTCTGGGGAGGTTCATAGATGAAACTCACAATAGACTTGATACCCAGAGGAACGTGAGTCTCCACATCATATCGGCCATATAGAAACCCAACTCTCTGATGACCTGTCTCCCTCCAGTACCCGATAAACCTCTCAACTATAGAGGCAGATTCGAACTCGATAAAATCGCAGTGCCTGTATTCTTGCTGGTTGAGGGTGACAGCAGGGGGCTGACACTGTGTACAGATACCTTCAGGCCAGGGTGGGTGCTTCACACATCCAGGTTTGATTTTACAGTCCATGTCCTCCATTTGTACAAACCTCCCATTAGAACCACCCCTTTTCTTCTTCAGATGGCTGTAATACGAGAGGTACTTGATCTTGTTCTCGGATAGGTAGTCAGCGTCATAGGGTTCAAGCGGGCTGCAGTGAACACACCTTCCTTTGTCGTTGTGGTTACACAGCAGGGGGTTCCTGGGTCGCTCTATCAGTCCATCACTTCTGGCTAACTTCCTATCGACCTCATCAAGTACTACACTCTCCATTGGTGTAGACACAGTAGAGGATGTTGGGCTGGTTATAGAGGAGGCAGCAGAGGAAGGGAGGGTATCAACTCGGGTTTTAATAAACAACATGTCTCCATGGTTTAGCTTCATTGCTTTTAGAGTCTGTCTGGTACGATGGTTCCCGAGGGGGTTCTTATCACGGAGGTCTCTGTAGAGGGACAGTCGCTCCAGGGGTATGGAACATTTCTCGCTGAGCTGTCGAACAAGCTCGGAAAAGGCGCATGAAGAATCAATGGTAACTCTCTCAGTTCCATTCGAGGATCGTACCCTCAGAATCATATTCATCGCCCTGAATGAGTTGAATTAGTTATATTTCAAAATGTGAAACAAAATCGACGCTACTGAGTCCAGGGGCAGGGATGAGGGATACAAGAAAACTACCTGTAGTACTTCGCCCCACTGGAGTGTGAGGGATACAAGCCTTCTGTAATTTTAGACACTAAAAAGATAGGGACGGCGTGGCCCCTCAACCCCCACCAGGAATTGCAGACCCAGGACTCAGGAGTCAGGACTTAAATCAAAATTACGATCACCTTCAGAGTTCAGTTTAGTCTTTACGTTAGAATCTAAAAATTTGATATGTATTTTTTACCTCCTTTTCGTGCAATGGGACACGGAACACGACTCGACACGGCCAAAGGGGCGAGAGATGAGGAAAGAAAGCGAAAAAGCGAGAACAGGAAAGGAAACAATAAATTAATTAATTCACGGTCTTGATAATTCTTCTTATCCTCTTCTTATTCACTTCACGTAACAAGCTCAGTGCGCAGAAAAAGGGCGCCGTTACGATCTGGATGTTTGGAGGCCTGTTTACAGGTGCGCGCTGCCAAAAAAGTTGATTCACTAAAATGGCTCTACCCGCCAAACCACTCAACCGTTTTGGCTGATTCAAAGTTTACCTGGTAGGGTATGTCAAGGCCTAACCCCAACCCAAACCCCAACCCTAACCCTAACCCTACTTTAGCCCTAACCCTAAAAAACCGTTTGTCAGCACTCCCAAAACACCCAGATTTTAACGCTGGCCGCAGAAAAAGCGAGAAGGTCGAGCACAAGGTTTACAAACTGAGAACACGACTGTGCGGGTGTACCAGTATAGTGTTGTGTTGGCACACGGAGAAGGTGGGAGAGGGACACAACAAGAGTGGCTTCACAATCCACCACTCCTGGTACACCACGCACGTCCCATGCGACTTATAAACATAAATAAATAAATAAATAAATAGTAACTAAAATCTCATCATTTTACGTTAAAAGTTCAACTTCGTGCATATTGATGGGCACGATCTTCCTCCTGTTCCCTCTAAGGGCGATCAGACAGGCCCTCAAAAGTCCGAATCTCAGCCTTGTTCTGAAGTGGCTGAAAAAGCGAGAACAAAAACTTTAAAAAAGACCGCGACAAAATTTGTAAAAAAAAAGTATAAAAGAACAGTCGCGCGCGGCAGCGCTTAAGTAATTTTTCGCGCGTTACAATGAATTTAAAAATTTAAAACTTTTAAAATTTAAAAAGTTTTTAAAAAGTTTCAAATTTTACAGCTGGTTAAGCTGTCACGTTTTAACCCAAAACTTAACGTCTCTGGAAGACTTCTAAAGAGTTGTATTATCCCAAACTACGAGAGGGGCCTGTAGCATATGCCAACTGAAGACACAAGTCAACAACAAGCGATCCGTAAAATTCAAGCCTCCAGGAGGCTCACAGGAGACTCTCTGGGGGCTCACTGGGGGCTCACCTGCATGACAGCATTGAGACGAAAGCACCCATAGTAGGAGACACACCGATATCACGGCGGCGGACGCATGAAGATCACACGTGATCAGGGTTTGTCGCCTGCTACTGGTTGCTGTTATCTCATGCTGTGGAGTGTCTCCTGTGGGCTGTGAGGCTCCCAGGACCCAGAGGCCTTCGATTTTAAATATTTTTATAGATTGCTTTCTGCTTTCGAATTCGAACTCTTTTTCGGATAACATCCACCAACAACAGATAACCTTTAAAAACGAGTAGGTATATTGGCTATGGCCTATCAGGCATCAGCAGGGCGACCGAGGGATGTAACTAACCATGGGTTCATGAATTCAAATCATTGCAATGGTTTGAAATCATGAACCCAACTGTGGCCTTTTGGCTGTTACTGCACTGGGCTTGTATTTTTCATACTCATACCTAGAGAACACCGGGTGTGCAGTAGTTCCCTTTACCTTGGCAGCCCTCCCAAGACACTAGTTTTTCAATGTCCTAGTAAATTAATGAATGGGGTGTGTAGAGCTGCACAGCTGTAGTACTAGGAGAATATACGAACATGTTGCATGTGATCCAGGTAAAATAAATTAACATGATACCCCACCTTCACCGGATATCAGTTCAATATGTACAGAATCAATTAGATAGACAGATTGTGAAAAATCTTCCCCTCTCACTCTCTCTCTCTTAGTCTCATTGTCCATATCTCTCTCATTCTCACCGAGATATTCTCATTAGTCTTTTCTCCTCCCGCTGCCTGACCAGAAACACGTTTTAAAGAATAGTTTGGCACTATTAAAAAACCTTGACATGGTCTCGGAGATACCATCTGCGATTGAGTCGCACATTTGTGTGATGCGATGCCCTACCCCGGCAGTTGGTCTGTCTCTCCTCCGCTCCTGCTGTCTGAAGTACCTCTCTTTGTCCTCGCTAATGTCTGATAGACTGGTGGGAGCACCAAACCGGGAACTGTTATCTTTATCAGTCTGAGAGAGGGAGGTGGTTAGTGATTTTGGTTAGTGAGGGAGATGATCAGGTGATTAGGTAATTGTTATAGAGGATGGTAGAGAGGGAGGGAGTAATTGTGGGAGCCGGGAAGGGGGTTGATAGTAATTATGAGATTCATTGTAACAAAAATAGATGTCGACATGGCCTAGACATGGCGTCTTCAGAGAAAGAGTTATTGTGGAAAGAGAAGAGGCCTCTTGAGGGGTTGATATAGCTAGAGATGGCGAGGACATGTGTCTGGATAATTTGTATGAGAAGGAGGATCTATTGTCCGGTGTAGTGGACCTTGACACACATGCTGCACCTGTCAAGACAACAATGCACTACCTCAAGAGAGAGAGAGAGAGGGTCCTGATAGTGCTCTAATATGAGCGAGGGATAATTATAGAACGGCGAGACATGTCAGCATAATAGAGTTTATTGTGTCCTATAATTTCGAGCTAGGCTAAATGTCACAAGTCCGATCTTTGATGCGCATTACAGACTGGTGTAATTGATGAATCGACAAATTCACTGGTTCCTATAATAGTGTCGCGACATGTGCTATTGATTTGTTCACTATATTGTGCTGGAATCATTGGTGCATCAGGATCTAATTCTTTTCGGTTGGTGACCAAGTTGTTGGAGTTAGATATTCAGATCATATATCCGGTGTTATTTATTTGTATTACTAGATGCTAGCATGGTATATGGCAATCTTAATGTCCCTTGATGCTAGTAGTAGTGGAATGATGAGCATGTCTATAACTGTATCATCACGGCCTCACGCAGCCACACTACTGATCTCTTATGTGACGATAAGCAATCTTGATGTCTTCCTAGTCCTCCTACTGATATATGTATAATCATAATATATTTCATGTATGTATTTATATACCCCATATGTCCCGAAATAGTCCCTAACAGAGTCTCAAATTAATCCTGTAATAGTGGCCAGGGCCCCAAAATAATCTTAATGTACCCTTAGTCCCAAAATAGTCTTGTAACAATGTACTTGTACTATAAAGATGCTGACCCACCATCTACTAGTAGTATGAGAGCTGTCCTCTATACTGCACTTGTAGTGTGAACGCTCATGTTGTGATATCTTTCTACACGTCTTGATTATCAGCATACTATGTTGGTCAACTATATAATGCCACAAGGTGTTATGTTAATACAGTACCCTAGTCAGAATATAATACGTATTATTTTCAACAATACGTATTAAATACACGCGCAAATATGTATTTAATACGTATTAAATACGTATTATAAGCCGAAAATACAGAAAAGCCGCGCATTTAGCACTTGAGCCGCGCCATTAAACGTCCAAGCTGAGGCTGAAAGTCGCGTTGGATGAACCTAGAGCGCGGGAAAAACAGCAGCAATTCGTAGAAGGGACCAGCTGCAAGAAGAAGAAGAAGAAGAAGAAGAGGAAGAAGAGGAAGAAGAAGAAGAATCTAAAACAGGTCCCTGTCCCACTACAGCTCTGCCACGAATTGCTACTGTCTTCCCCCGTCTTCTAAAACAGGTCCCTGTCCCACTACAGCTCTGCCACGAATTGCTACTGTCTTCCTCCGTCTTCTAAAACAGGTCCCTGTCCCACTACAGCTCTGCCACGAATTGCTACTGTCTTCCCCCGCCTTCTAAAACAGGTCCCTGTCCCACTACAGCTCTGCCACGAATTGCTACTGTGTTCCTCCGTCTTCTAAAACAGGTCCCTGTCCCACTACAGCTCTGCCACGAATTGCTACTGTCTTCCCCCGTCTTCTAAAACAGGTCCCTGTCCCAATACAGCTCTGCCACGAATTGCTACTGTCTTCCTCCGTCTTCTAAAACAGGTCCCTGTCCCACTACAGCTCTGCCACGAATTGCTACTGTCTTCCCCCGCCTTCTAAAACAGGTCCCTGTCCCACTACAGCTCTGCCACGAATTGCTACTGTGTTCCTCCGTCTTCTAAAACAGGTCCCTGTCCCAATACAGCTCTGCCACGAATTGCTACTGTCTTCCTCCGTCTTCTAAAACAGGTCCCTGTCCCACTACAGCTCTGCCACGAATTGCTACTGTCTTCCCCCGCCTTCTAAAACAGGTCCCTGTCCCACTACAGCTCTGCCACAAATTGCTACTGTGTTCCCCCGCCTTCTAAAACAGATCCCTGTCCCACTATAACAGCTCTGCCACGAATTGCTACTGTCTTCCCCCGCCTTCTAAAACAGGTCCCTGTCCCACTACAGCTCTGCCACGAATTGCTACTGTGTTCCCCCGCCTTCTAAAACAGGTCCCTGTCCTAATACAGCTCTTCCACGAATTGCTACTGTCTTCCCCCGCCTTCTAAAACAGGTCCCTGTCCCAGTACAGCTCTGCCACGAATTGCTACTGTGATCCTCCGCCTTCTAAAACAGGTCCCTGTCCCAGTACAGCTCTGCCACGAATTGCTACTGTCTTCCCCCGCCATCTAAAACAGGTCCCTTTCCCACTACAGCTCTGCCACGAATTGCTACTGTCTTCCCCCGCCTTCTAAAACAGGTCCCTGTCCCACTACAGCTCTGCCACGAATTGCTACTGTCTTCCCCCGTCTTCTAAAACAGGTCCCTGTCCCAATACAGCTCTGCCACGAATTGCTACTGTCTTCCCCCGCCTTCTAAAACAGGTCCCTGTCCCAGTACAGCTCTGCCACGAATTGCTACTGTGTTCCCCCGCCTTCTAAAACAGGTCACTGTCCCAATACAGCTCTGCCTGCCACGAATTGCTACTGTCTTCCCCCGTCTTCTAAAACAGGTCCCTGTCCCACTATAACAGCTCTGCCACGAATTGCTACTGTCTTCCCCGCCTTCTAAAATAGGTCCCTGTCCCAGTACAGCTCTGCCACGAATTGCTACTGTGATCCTCCGCCTTCTAAAACAGGTCCCTGTCCCAATACAGCTCTGCCGCGAATTGCTACTGTGTTCACTGTTCCCCCGCCTTCTAAAACAGGTCCCTGTCCCAGTACAGCTCTGCCACGAATTGCTACTGTCTTCCCCCGCCATCTAAAACAGGGGAAGACAGTAGCAATTCGTGGCAGAGCTGTATTGGGACAGGGACCTGTTTTAGAAGGCGGAGGAACACAGTAGCAATTCGTGGCAGAGCTGTATTGGGACAGGGACCTGTTTTAGAAGACGGAGGAACACAGTAGCAATTCGTGGCAGAGCTGTATTGGGACAGGGACCTGTTTTAGAAGGCGGAGGAACACAGTAGCAATTCGTGGCAGAGCTGTATTGGGACAGGGACCTGTTTTAGAAGACGGAGGAACACAGTAGCAATTCGTGGCAGAGCTGTATTGGGACAGGGACCTGTTTTAGAAGGCGGGGGAAGACAGTAGCAATTCGTGGCAGAGCTGTATTGGGACAGGGACCTGTTTTAGAAGGCGGGGAAGACAGTAGCAATTCGTGGCAGAGCTGTAGTGGGACAGGGACCTGTTTTAAAAGACGGAGGAACACAGTAGCAATTCGTGGCAGAGCTGAATTGGGATAGGGACCTGTTTTAGAAGGCGGAGGAACACAGTAGCAATTCGTGGCAGAGCTGTATTGGGACAGGAACCTGTTTTAGAAGGTGGGGGAACACAGTAGCAATTCGTGGCAGAGCTGTATTGGGACAGGGACCTATTTTAGAAGGCGGGGAACACAGTAGCAATTCGTCGCAGAGCTGTACTGGGACAGGGACCTGTTTTAGAAGGCGGGGGAACACAGTAGCAATTCGTGGCAGAGCTGTACTGGGACAGGGACCTGTTTTAGAAGGCGGGGGAACACAGTAGCAATTCGTGGCAGGCAGAGCTGTATTGGGACAGGGACCTGTTTTAGAAGACGGAGGAACACAGTAGCACTTCGCGGCAGAGCTGTATTGGGACATGTGGCAGGGTGAGGCTGTATGTCGTATCTGTAACGCGCTTTTGACCTAAAATTGGGTCGGAAGTTGTGCGGCTCGCGATGGTAGCACTTGCTAAATGCGCGGATTTTCTGTATTTTTGGCTTATAATACGTATTTAATACGTATTAAATACATATTTGCGCGTGTATTTAATACGTATTGTTGGAAATAATACGTATTATATTCTGACTAGGGTAATGCTGCACATGAGTGCTCCCTTATAACTATACTATTAGTGTGCGTATCCCATTAGTAAGCCCCCCTCACATTATAAGGACTCCTTGAATGAGCCGTGCACACACGTCTCTTGTTGAAAGATCGTTGTAAAACGGTGAAGGAACGACAACAATTTAATTAAATTTTATCAAAAATGTGGCGATCTCGAATAGTAGTATCATTATGGTAGATTATATACCTCGCTCTAGCTTATTATAGCTCTCTCACTTTGTGATCTCGATCCCTCTATATTCCTACTTTCCCTCTTGTATAGTGATATTTCAGGCGCCATTCTTTATAATACATGTAATATGCATCACAAAATTTCTTGCAGCACTAGAGAGTATACCGTATAGGACATGCAGTTGCCAGTTATGGTTGTGATATCTTGGTGGAAGTACCATGGAACCAATATAGTTATACCGTAGGTCATGTTATGCACTTATGAATTGTTCGGTTCTAGCCCTCCTTTAATTTATGTTTGCATGGCGCAGAGAGATAGAGAGGGTCGAACAAGGCAAACATGGTTATACCTATAGGTCATGATATAAGTCTGATCTAAGAACTTGTGAAGATAAATTTTGATAAATTATCAGATTATCTGATAAGAGCCTCTTGGCTATAAAGAAAATTAGCTATGAGGAACCTCGGATATGTTTAGGTCTGCTCTACGGGACCTGTTTCGACCAATCACAGCTCAGAACAGCTCTTATGACACACGGGTCACGGGTATGCACTGGAGCTGTTCTGTGCTATGATTGGTTGAAACAGGTCACGCTGTGTGTTGATCTGAACATTCCCGAGGTTCCACATTAACACCATGGAACCCCCCTCTGGCCTATGATAATGGAGCTTACTGTATGTTTGCTGGTGTGTTTGTGAGATTGAAGGTTGTTCCTCCATTCATCATCAGACACTGACGAGTCATCTGTGTAGTTGTAGGTGGTCCGAGATTTGCGGTATGGTGACGTCACCTGGTCTTGGTCTCTGATCTGCGTGGTGTGAGGGGGGGGGGGGGTTAGTATAGAGTAGTACTAGTAATACGTGGTGTAATGACATCACTTGATCTTGGTCTCTGATCTGCGTGGTGTGGTGTGGGGGGTTAGTACTAGTAGTGTAGTACGTGGTGTGGTGGTGTGATGATTATAATTTGTTCACCACTGGTGAACAAATCATAATTATTATTATGTTCTTGCTCGCTATATATGTGGTCTAGTTGGCATTGCGCAATACGTGTAATAGTACTGTGTGTTAGTACTCTGTTGACTACTACCAGTAGTCCAATATTGTAGGCTCCTTATTGAGTGAACCCAATTTACCCGTCATGGGTTGTTGAGTAACTGCTCTCAGATAACTCATTAATTAGTGGGTATCCATGTCGCCTTCATGCACTTGGCCTCATTATTTCCTAGTTCGAAATAGTCGAAAATCAAACTGCACAGTTTCGTGTTTTCATTAGTCATTACAACTAAAACTCCACCTAAAGTCTAAACCCTAATGTAACCTACCCTATTTCTGTCTTGTTCCTGATAATTGAGATATTTGGGTCGTTCCATGCTCCGACTAGCTTGGTCCTCCTCTCTCATCGCCAACACACTACTGTCGAACTGACTTCTCCTCCGGGTAGCAGGGATATACTCTTCCGCTGCAGTAGGAGAGGAGGAGGGGGTTAATAGAGAGAGAGGGAGAGTAGCCGGGATATACTCTTCCGCTGCAGTAGGAGAGGAGGGGGTTAGAAGATAGAGAGATCGGGGTTATGTAGCCGGGATATACTCTTCCGCTGGACAAGATAGAGGGGGTTAGAGACAGGAGATAGGAGATAGGATCAGATAGGAGAGGAGAGGGTTATGTGGTAAAGAGAGGGAATTGTATCGATCCTATTGAGATATGGGATTTTGGGATATATGGGAAACTCTAATTGAGAGTTCACAATATTCGTTTAGTAAACTCTAATTTATTTTTAACGTTTACACAGTAGCACTCAGCGTTGTATTGTTCATACTATTATTTTTTATAGGGGGGTGCAACAGCACAAACTCAGCGAGCTCTTTGTTGTGCTGGAGGTCGAGTAAGGTAGGAGACTATAAACAAGTCAAAAGGCCAATGTGATGCCATTGTTAATGATAAATAATATTCATAGACAGGAATAGTTTTTTGATTCACTCTATTATTTCTCTCTCTATTATTTCTCTCTCACTAATCTCTCTCACTATCCTCTCGCTCTCTAAGGGGGGGGACGACCTCATTGTATAACGTACTACTGGGCACGTTGCTTGGAGTGCGAATCAATGTGTGATTGCATTACTTTGTAGGTCAAACCTCCGTTCTCTCTCTCTCTCTCTCTCTCTATCTCTCTCTCTCTCTCTCTCTATCTCTCTCTTCTCTCTCTCTCTCTCTCTCTCTCTTCTCTCTCTCCTCCCTCTTCCCTCCCTGCTGGTCTATTTTACCCTGACAATATCTTTCTCTCCGTCTTGTTTACAATTGCACGGTTTACTTGCACACCGCACGACTAGTCGCGACTTGATTAGAAGAATGGAGATTCATTACCCGTACTCATAGCCATTATTTCTCTCTATTCTCTCTCCTTCCCTCCTTATCTTCCCCTCGCTTCTCTCTCTCTCTCTCTCTCTTTCTCAAATAATTTTTCTTAAAAAAGCTTTGCCCGGTAGCAAATTCGTTTGAGAAAAATCCTGAAATAATTTCCCGTTACTTTCTGGGAGCCAAACTTCTAAATTATCTTATTTCATCAAAATAGGCCGTTTTTTTTGGCCCTTTGCTGCCTCTCCAAAACACAGTAAAAATGTGATTTTAAAAAAAAACACAGTTTATGATAGTAGATTGTTGAAACCCAAGAATTTAGGGGTTAGGGAGAGAGAGCGGAGGGGGACAAAAAATTAAAAAAAATTAGAATGAGAGAGGAAAAATAGAATGGGGGAAAGGAGAAAAAAAATAATAGAAAAGAGCAAATTAAAAAAAAAATGATAAGAAAAGGGGGGATAAGGGGGGCTAGCAAGAGAGAAAAGGGAGGGGCGAAAGGGAGAAAATCGGGGGAAAGAGGGGGGGGGGATAGAGGGGAAGGGGGGGGGCCGAGAGGGGGGGGAGAGGGGGAGAGAGAAGGGGGGGGGAGCGGGGGGGGCAAGGGGGGGGGGGGGGGGAGGGGGGGGGGGGAAGGAACCCCGGGCCCGGGAAAAGGGGGAAAAGAGAGAGAGAGAGAGAGCGGAAAATTGCCCGAGAAAGTTAAAAAGGGCCCAATCCTTACTGTTTATTTTTCTTCATTTATTGTCTTTAAAAATTCCCCCCGTTGCAGTGAGAAAGGCAAAAGGGGAAATTGGGGGAGAGATAAAAACGTCAGGGATGTATATTTTACTTTAGGGGGGGGGTACGAAAAGCCCGGGAAAATGTTTTGCATCATCGGATTTAAAATTTCATCCTGTTTAAATCGATATTTTATATATCTCTTGGAGCTAATACAGCTGGAGTGCTGCATTGTCGAAGGTATAGGGAGTAGGTAGTAGTCATAGTATCCTTAGGGGGAACCCACCCCCAGTGGGTTAATCCCCTTCCAAATTTTCTTTTTTTTTAAAAATTATCTAGCGGAACATGAAACCGCGAACGAGCCGGAAGCATTTTTTTCGCACAATTAATTGAAGTGTCGTAATAAATCGATCGATTAACATGATTAATTCTCACGGGAAATATCATTAACGATACTTAATTACTGGAAAGGGGCTCATTAGTAGGCCCCAAAAATTAACAGGTTTTTTAAAAAAGTTGATTTGTGTCCTTTTAATCCTTTAAAATTAAAGTAAAAAGTGGCGCCCGTGTTTTTTTCACAAAACTTGTGGAAAATTTAACGGGGGGGTACCACCCGGGCCATTTGGGACGGTATCGAAAATTTTTCCCAATTTTTTGTCCGGCATTAGTTTGGGCGTAATAGTTCATTTTCAAACTTTCATAAAAATTTTCCCCTACAGAAAAATCTGTACATTGTGGATTTAAAGGGTCTTTCATCGGGTTCACGTCAAAAAATAGCCGGGGTCCCCAAAATTTTTTGGGGTTTTAACCCTTTTCGTGACGCGAGATTGGGAAAAAAATTAATTTTAAAAAACGGCCCAAAAAGGGTGAGAGAGAGTTTTTTTCTTTGGGGGTTTCTAGTTGGGTTTTTGCGCGCCCCCACTTGGGAAAAAACTCTCTTTCTCTCACTTTGGGGTTTTTTTGGGATTTGTCGATACTCCCCGTCACAGTTTTGTTTTTGATTTGAAAAGATTTATATAAACGTACAAATTTCACATTAAATAAATACCCCCACGATCTTACTAATAGTTTAGAGCTAGGCGCGAGTGCTTTCGTCTTAAAAACCTCATTTTTAAAAAATTTAAAAAAGTAGTATAAGGCAAAACACATCTTTATATTGTA
Source organism: Hormiphora californensis (assembly GCA_020137815.1). NCBI lineage: Eukaryota > Metazoa > Ctenophora > Tentaculata > Cydippida > Pleurobrachiidae > Hormiphora > Hormiphora californensis. Next base: position 731,623 of record CM035351.1, read on the forward strand.
AGTTAAATTATTCATCATTTAAAAATAACAATTATACTTAAAACTTACCCTTGATCCCAATCCCCACCTCCCTCCCCATGAAACCTACCCCCAATTTAAAGTCATGTCGACTGTTGGGTAGATTTTAAAAAATCGTTATAATTCACATCGTGGTGCGGGGCACCATCTTGTTTAAACTGTTCAACACCACCCCAAACCTTCAATTGGGACAATGTAATATGGCGGAAAAAAGGACAGGTAGAGACACCAAAATTTGGTACCCCGGCTATTTTTTGACGCTGAACACGATGCAAGCATCCATTTCAATCCACAATGTACAGATTTTTCTGTAGAGCAATTTTATAAAAGTAGAAATAATGAACATATTACGTAATAACTAATGAACGCGACAGAATTGGAAATTTTCGATACCTTACCAATGGTCCTGGTGGTACTCCCCGTTCATCCACTAAGTTTTGTGAGAAAACACGGCGCGCCACTCTTACTTTAAGGGATTTCCTCTCTCAATAGTACAAGCCCTGAATTTCATGGGGTGGGTAAGTGGCTGTCTGGCGGCGCCGACCCGATCTGAGCCCACTCAGGTAGACAGGTGGTACAAGAGTTGAAATTGTAGTGGGTGGTCCGATGGCATGGTATTTAGAACTTAAATGGGTAGTTCTAAGAACCACCAACATTATAAAATGTATAGCGGCTCGTTAGAAGATACTGATCAATTCCGAGAATTTAGCCAATTTCCCCAACTCTTTATCATGTTCACTCAGTCTCAGACCCCGATTTACTGGGATGCTTGGAGGTTTTGCTCGGGATGCTAAGTGCTTTGTCTGGTTACGGGGGGGGGGGGGGGGGGTTGCCGGATATCGGGGCTTTTGCCGGTATATGGGGGGGGGGGGTCCTATCACTGTAGTTTTACCTTTTTAAAGGGTTTCTACCCCGGGTGGCTCTGGTTGATTTGCCTTCAATAGCCCAATTTCTCCCTTTCCTTTTATGTTATGGTTGGAGGAAGAGGAAGAGGATGAGGAAGAGGAGGATGAGGATGATGTTTTCTGTTCCCCGTTCTTCTCACACCTAACCCTGGGGGGATTTTTTGAGGTGGGAGGGGAAGATAGAAAGAGAGAAGGGGGGTTTGAAGTACATGTGGATATGGAAGTGAGTATGATATGGGTCGCAAAGGCAGGGGGAAGGGAGAGAGATAGGGGAGAGAAAAAGGGGTTATAGCGAGAAAGGGAGAGAGAAAAAGGCTGCGGAAAGGGGGAGAAAAAAAAGGGAGAAAGTAGAAAAAGAGAAAAAGGGTAGAGATATTAAAACCTCTTTCCCCTTTTCTTTTTCCCCCCTTGATAAGTCAAACTGTACCTGCGGGGGAGATTGAAAAAAAACAGGGCCCTGCCCCCGGGAAAGAATTTGACAAATAAATTAAAGTGGGGTGGGGGGGGGGAAAAAAAGCGGGGGGAAAAAAAGCGAGGAAAAAGAAGGGGAGAGGGGGAAAAGGGATTAGGGGCCAAAAGGGCTTCCATAAAAATCATTTTTAAATTGTTGGTGCCGGGGGGGAATTGGCTTTTGAAAGTTAAGGGGGGGGCCCCGAGTTTAAATTTTTTTTAGCTTTTTTTTCCAGCAAACCCAAACACAAACTTCATCCGGGCTTCTTCAAACTTGGGGATTTCCCAACCCCTTTTTTTCCTTAGTTTAACACTATTGTATCCCTTCTTTTTTTACCCTTCTCTCTTTCACCCTGTCTTTTCATTCACATATTCGTTGTTATTTTTTCTTTTTGACGTTAATTTTTAACCCAAACCCCCAGTTTTACTTCCGCAAAATTTAAAGTTTGAAATTTCTAGACCTTTGGGTTGCTTTTTTGTCTAGTGCATTTTTTCCCTTTTTCCTAACCTCTACCCCTCCTTTTTTTTGTTTTAAACACATGGGGAGGTTTAGGCAAAAATCCTCTTTCCCTCCCTTCCCCTTTTTTTCCCCACCCCCCCTCTCCCCCATTCCCCCCCCCTGCCCCTCTATAGTAAACCCCCTATTTTCTACAGTTTACAGGGAACCCCCCCACCCCCTACTTCCCCCCCCAAAAGCTTTTTTTGCTACCCTAAAAACACCTCTTTTCCCTCTCCCCCATTTACAAAACCCCCCTGTCCCCCCCCATTAACCTTCAGATTTCCCAAATTAAAGTCCCCTTTTTTTTCCCCCCCTTTTAAAATTTCCCAAAAGCTTAAAAATTCCTGACTTTTACATCAAGCCTTGTGGTACACGGTATTAGAACCACTGCTTCTTTAAAGATGCCGACAATTTTGGGAAAATTTATCCCCATGCAAACCATTTTTGGTTCCCACATTTTTCTAAAGTTTTTAAAAAAAAAACCCCCGCATAACCGATCTATTGGTCGAATGGGGAAAATCACACCTTTTGCCATTTTTACGGAAAAAATTTTCAAACTTACCCCTTCTTAGCCTCTTTGTATTGTTTATCAGCGATGTATCTTTTTGTATCTTCCTGCCATAGTCCCCTTTTCCCTTCTTTTTGTCTTCTTCTTAAACCCCAAAACTTAACCAATAGTTCAATTTTGGTTGAATTTTCTGTATTTTTTGGGAAATCGGTACCATTCACATGTCTTTTGTTATTTTGTCATGAGCAAATATAAGGGGTAGGGGTGGGAATTATGTTAGAAGGGGGTTTAGGGGGAAAGGGGGGTTGGTTGTTAGGGTAATTATAGGGCCTTATTGATCTGGCTTCAGGTATAGGGCTATGTAAGAGGAATACCGTGTGAGGGGAAGTGGAGGACATGTTCAATAGGATGATACGGTAGGGATTTAAGATTATTATAAATAACCTTTATAAACCCGTCCAGGTAACTTATTTTTCCCCAAAGCCCTAGCTATTTTATGATGGGGGGGAAAATGGAGAATAAAGGGGGGCGAGCCGAAGAGACAGTAGAAGACGAGACTGAAGGGGAGAAGGGGGGGATAGGAAAGAGAGATGGGGAAAGAAGAGGGAATGGAAAAAAGAAACGAAGAGGGAAAGAGAGAGACGATAATTATTGAAGGGTTAGATTAGAAGTTGATGAGCCAGGGATGTGTTTGTATATTAATACTGCACTTATTAATTTACTTCTCTCACCATATGAGGTATGAGTGCTTGATCAAGCTTGTTTAATTTATTAGCGGCAGTCAATGAAATCACAAGTAAAAGGTTTTTGTGGTGAAAAGGGGAGAGAAAGGGGAAAAGAGAAGAGGGGAGAGGCAGAGCAATGGCCCGGCTATTTTTTATTTTTTCATGGCCCCCTAGTACGACCTGCATTTTTTCTCTTCTTACAAAATATAGTTAAATTTCTCTATGATTTTTTTTTAAAGATTGACTTTTCCTGATAGGAAAAATGCTAATGAAAAGAACTTTTCACTGATTTAGTTCTCTGATTTATCATCATTTATTTGTGGGAAGGGAAGGATGTGTGGGGTCAGGGCGGGGGAGGTCAGAAACCCTTGAGGTTTAATTAATTTTTAAATTTAATTTAAGGTATTAATTAGGTAAAAAAAAACCGTATAGAAATAACAAACCCTCAAAACAGCTCCACTCATTTCGTTTTACTTAGTAATCTCGATCCTGCCCCAATCTCATCTACCCCTCACTCTCTCACTCTCTTTCTCTCTTTCTCTCTCTCTCTCTCTCTCTCTCCCTCCGCTCCTTCCCTCCCTGGGCTCTCTCCCTCTCAATATTTTCTCTTTCTCTCCCTCTCTTTTCTTTCTCCTCTCTCCTTCCTCCTCTCTCCTCTATCTCTTCTCTTTTCTCTCTTCTGATTTTTCTCGGGGGGGCCAAAAGTTTTCTCTACTGTCGCTCGAATCAAATTCACTGACCAATATTGAGTGGGAGAGGGAGAGACATCAGAGAGAGAAAGAGAGTGTGTGAGAGAGAGAGAGAGAGAAAGAGAGTGTGTGTGAGAGAGGGAGGGGAAAATTTCTTTTTGAAACATCGGCTATAGTTTATTATACTAGAAACTATTTATACCAATTTTAGTCCTAAGATTTTGACGGCATAACTGTTAGACCATATCAGACGACCTTTTAAATTCTTTTAGACCATCAGGCGACCTTTTAAAATTTTGTACTAAAGCGTTATCCACTTGTGGTTTTTTTATTTTCCTCGTTTATATTGCTTTTTTAATACTTTTTCCCCTACACCCTCCCTCTTCCTCCCTTCTCCCTCTTTATTCCCCTCTCTCTCCCTTCCCAATCCTGTCTGTTTTAATTATCTGTAAAAACATTTCCCCTCCATACCAAATTGTTAGTAGTATCACAAATACCACACGCATAACAAAAGCTGATTTTACATCTATGAGCAAAGTTAACCACTGACCGGGATGCCCTTGATGCAGTTTTAATAATGGCCTCTGCTGCCGTCTCCCCTCCTTCATTTCCCCACCTTGTCCTCCTCCTTCTCGCCCTCCTGATCTCCTCCCCCTTCCAGGTCTCCTCGTCCTTGTCCGCCTGAGGGGTGTATCTTGGGGGCGGGGGGCTCTGACGTCAAAACCTCTCCCCTCATCAAACCTAAATCCTTTTTTTAGCTCGCTTTGCAAGGGTTCTGTTTTGGTAGTTAGCCCGCTCACTCTCCAGATACTGCCAATTATCGTCCCGGGGTTGTTCTGGTTTTAGCATGGTATTACCTACCACCATGGTGCCACCCCTCATAGTTCCACCATTGTTCACATTAACATACCGACCTGCCTGGGTCTCTTGGCCGGGTGTTATCCACCCTGATTACCCCACCCTGGGCACTACTTTTAGCAGTTCCACCCTTCCAGGTGCTGCCCTTCCAGGTGCTACCCTTCCCCATCTTCTTCTTCTTTCCACTGCTACTGCTGCTACTGCTACTGCTTGTAAAGGTTGTTGGGTAATGGGGGACACTTCCTCTGTTAGTCCAATAGTCTATATCAACAGGGTCGTATGACTGGCTATGAACCTGGGGTCCTTTATCTTTGGTAGGTAGAACGTCGAACTGGGTCGTGTTCTTTAAGGCCCATTTTTTCCCCTCTCCTACCCCGAAACCCCTTCTTTTTTAGTTTCTTTTTTTCTTTTCTTTTTCCCAACTCCCCTTGAGCCCGTTTGGAATTTTCCCCCGAAACGCCCCTTTAAACCCTTCTTTTCCTGCGGGGGGGGGGGTGGGGGAGGGGTGGGGGCTCCTCTTTTTAAAAAAAATATCCACTAAAACCCCCAAAAAAATTTTCCTCTTAAACCCAAAACATGTACCATCACACTTCGGGGGGATAAAAACAATTTTGCCCGTGTTGGGGTGCACCTTAACGATACACCTCGGGGGTGGCAGAAAAAAGTTTTTGAAAAGGGGGTTGAAAGAGAGAAGGGGGTTAGAAAAAGGGGGGCAGGGGGAAGGGGGGAAACAGAAAAGAGGGGGGGATAGGGGAAGAGGGATAGAGGAAGGGGGGAAGAGAGGGAAAAA
>CM035351.1:742064-744502 GCA_020137815.1 Hormiphora californensis
AACGTTATACTGTATGACTTAGCAACCGATATGATACAGTGTATCATATCGGTTGCTAAGTTAGGCTGTTGCAGATACTTAGAACGTATCGGTTACTAAATAACTTATATTTAACCTTTAAATATAATTTAAGTTCTCTCTCTATCTAATATACCACCTCCTCTAGTATATCCTCCTCTAATATCTCTTATCCACGTTTTAAGTTTTCTAAAACTATTCTTAGAGCATCAAACTGCACACATTGATAGTAGCTGTCCTTAATAAGTACCTGTTGTCAATGCTAGTTGTTACTACTACTGGATCTGGAGCTGCTGCTAAGTTGAACAATTAATAACTGCCTCAAAAAATATATTCTTGTACGTTTCAGATCTTTGAACATGAATCAAGTTCTTATTTTGCTGCATGGTTATCACATGACAGCTGATCTATAAAGCGTGTAAAATCTATAAATATATCTAGTCCTTGACATATTATTAATATGTACAGCTTATTATTATATCCTTATAAGTGTTGTCTGGCACCTGCCAAAATATACTATCTGATATTTGTGGCATGTTGCCAACTCTTGATCCCCTGATATAATAACCTATCTCTATCATATCATCATATCCACCATAATACTAGCTTATGTTTATCTGATATGAGGAGGATTTATATCTGATCTATGTTAGCTAGTTCTGAGAAGCGGGTGGAATAGGCCACCCTTCATGCTAGATTGCTTGATGAGATTTCCTGGGACTTCTAGGATCAGGATAAGAAGTAATTAGGAGATCATAATAATAGAGGTATCAAGGAGGCAACTGGGAACTATTGTAATAATATACTAGTAGAGGGATCATAGAGGGGAAATGTTGGATTATAGACCCCGCTGGCTGAAATAGACGCACGGCGCGCTCAAACAATTTGCACTGGTCTATTGGGCCGTGCACTGCCGTGAGTTTGTGTCTCGATAGACGCACGCCCTCTGACAGATTTGTGTAAAGATCACAAAGAATCACTGGAAACACGATAAAATGACTTGGTAACTCAAGAGGGAGTGTGTGTACAACATACAACGCTCTCTGTCTAGATTTGGCGCCCGCCAGTCTGTTGCAACTGTTGCTCATGACCCACAATTAACTGTAATCTCTCTCTGCATTCCACGCTTTGAAACTGTTACAACGATTGTTACGAGTGTGTAGGAATGTAGAGAGGCACTCTGTAGCTTCATTTCCAACTGTTTGACCCGTTTTGTGTGAGCTCTCTCTGTGTCAACCACCTAATTTGTGCTTGTTTTGCTTCTAGGTGCCCGCCAGCGGGGTCTATAGAACACAACTCCCTCCCTTACGTGCAGATATACCTGTAAACCCCTCGCTGACGCTCGGGATTTACAGGGCTGTAACGCACGGGTCCCTTCGGGACCCGTGCATTACAGCTCAATAGACGCACTGCTCTGCAGTGCGTCTATTGAATAGATGCCCGCGCGGGAGGGAGTTATGTACTATGTAAACCATGCCAATCATCATTATTGTAGGGGTATCCGTATAGGTTCCATATCGTTTGATGACCTACCTAGCTCTGTATAGATACTATCTCGATCAGTGTCTACCAATATGAGTATAGAGCCCCCCCCCCCCCGATACTTATTTAATATCGTTGTGCAGCTCTGCCAAGATATGGGGCAACCCCAGATATGCAATGCTTCCCGTCGTTACAGCTGATCAAACCCCAATCTGATCATAGCTGCAGTAGTACTTATAGAGTTGCTATTATGTACTTGTAGCATCTCTCCCTGTGATCACTGCTGCCAGTCATGACTTGATAATTAGCTCATGTGCAGTGTGAGAACCATTTGCTAGTTACTCTCCTCTATTGTGAGGGTTATGAGCTTGTGGGTTATAAGTCTTTTAGTTTTACTTGATCATAACATCCATGTGAATAGGTTATTGAGATGTTGATTTCTTAATCCTAACCCGCTTTTAGTCCAAACCTATTCCCAAGAAAAGTCTTGTCACTTCCCTCTCGAGGGTTCACGCCCTAACCCCACGTGCTCTAAAGCTCAATCATGTTCATACTGGCCGGGGCTTCCGGTCAGCCGTCGCCACTTTCTGTCTGTCACACTATTGTGTAATGGCACAGTCTCGCGTGTGGCACATGGAGCAGCTTCACGTGTTTTGTTATCTAATAGCCTAGTCCCCTCTATTGTTCTTGTGGGTAGTGGCCCTATTTTGCTGCAATTGTGTGTTCTACATGATCCATGAGATCCTAGATGTGCTGAAGTGAGATTTTAGAGAAATATTTCCCGAACCTACCCCTAACACGGTCGCTTGTAGTGGGAAAACGGTAATGGAAAACGAAGATACAGTAAGACGACGCGCAACCTTGACCAATCAGGGCGCTAGTACGTGCTGACACATGAACTTTTTGCCGCGCGTTATGCACCGTGCACGTCTCCTTAC
>CM035351.1:744602-891150 GCA_020137815.1 Hormiphora californensis
ACCCCAAGAAAAAAAAAAGGGCCCCCCAAAAAAAAAAATTTTGGGGAAAAAAAGAAAACGGGGAAAAAAATTTTAAAAAATTTTTTTCCTTTTTCCCCCCCCCTTTTTTTTTCCCCCCCCCCCCCCCCCCTTTTTTCCCCCCCCTTTTTTCCCCCTTTTCCCCTTTTTTTTTTTTCCCCCTTTTTTTTCCCCTTTTTTTTTTCTCCTTCTCTCCCCCTTTTTTCCTTCTCCTCCTCCTTCTCTCTTCTTCTCTCTCTCTCTCTCTCTCCCTCTCTCTCTTCTCCCCCCCTTTTTCCCCCCCACTCACCGTAAAAAAGGTTGAGTAGATCCACGGTAACCCCAAAAAGCGCTCGGTAGCCCCCTATACACTTGACTGGGTTTAAATCCCAAAGAAGAAACCAAAACTCCAACACACAAAGGGTAAAGGCCCTCCCCCCCACCTTTCCCCCTCAAGGAGATGGGAGTCAAGACCCAGAAAATTTAAATGTAAAAATTTTGGTTGGGTAAAATTTTTTGGGGGGTTTTTAAAAAAAAAAAAACTTGTGAGGGGGGCGGCAGATCAAAGGGGCCCAATGTGATATTACCTCCGGTGGGTAGACAAGGAAAGAATCGGATGTGAGATCCCGTTTTGTTTATAATTAAAACACTGTGTCCCGCCAGGGGGAAAATTTGGTTTTTTCTAATCCCCAGGTTAAAAGGTAACTTTCCAGTCGGGGGGTTCTGGGAAAAAAGTTTGCCGGGCCAGGTATCCCTACCCAAACAGACTTGGGGGGCAAAAATTAATTCGTTTTCCTGAAGAAAACCCCCCCAATAGAATCGTTATTTTGGTCACGGATAGTTATCAGCCAAACAGGGCAAAATATTTCAGGGGCCCCAAACCACAAACAGATTTGGGGGCAAAACTTAATTTTTTCCGTAAAACATTTGAACATTTCCGTCCAAATTGAAATACACTAAAAAATGTCATTAAAATTTTTTTAAAAAGAAACCCAGGATAGAAAACACTTATTAGTATTGTCTAAAAACCTAAACCTTTCATTTATTGGGGTGGTCCCATTAGTCTTGGGGAGAGTTTAGGTACCAAGGAACGGGTCACCAGAAATTTGCTCCCCCACAGCACCACCCCACCCAAAAGGGCCCCATAATTTGGGGGTTTTCCCCCGGGGGGTGAATGGGAGTTAGTTTCCCCCAAACTATCTTTTCCTGGGGAAAAAGGTTTTTTATTTTGGTCTAGGGGCCCAAAAAATTTTATTTTTTTAAAAAATTTCCTTTCAAAAAAATTCAATTTTTCACAAAACTTCCGGCCTTCCAAAGTGTTTTTGGCGGGTACGATCTTCAGAAGAAATGGCGAGGTTTTGTCGGACTTGCTGGGGCGGAGAATAACATTCTTTAAGGGGGCGTTGCACACAAACAGTGGAGTCTCAAATCTCCTTGTACCCCGTGTTGGTAATTTTAGCAGGATTGGGCGATGATAGTTCTTGACACCCGTCCTTCCAGCGAAGTGGTTTGTCCTATATCCGGAGGTTATCTAGGTAGGACGTTCCAAGGTCGGGGTTTCTTAACACGTCTCGGGGGACTCAAAAACAGACTTGGTGTTCAAAACTTAACTTACCGGTACCTGAAGAATTATCCTCTTTCCTTAGACTCGTTATTTAGGTCATTTGGAGAGGGGCAGTAGTATCAGCCAACAGAGGCAAGTATTTCTAGTACCCATCACATATCAGATTTGGGTGGCAAACCTTAAGTTTGTTCGTCAAACTTGTTGATCGAACTTCCTTCCATTACTGTTCAGAGTACCAGCAAACAGTCGTAGTGTAGCAATGATTGATGTCTCTAACCTGAGAAAGTCCGCAGTACAAGCCCTGTCACCTGGACCTCCATGGCGCCAGCTGGAGAAGGTACGATCCATCTCCGTGTTGAAAAAGTTTGTAGTACAATAGCAGGATCAGTTGAACAAAGGGTGTGATCAGCAGCGAGCTGGAGCAACAAAACTGATAAGCGATATGTGAGAAGTGGAAGATATGTGAGAAGTGGAGCGATATGTGAGAAGTCATGATATAACAACAATGGTTGGAGATATCAAGATGTACTTGACACGATCTTCTTCACCGGAATGTAGCCAATACCGGCCACCACAACTCTTTCGACTCATTATTTAAATTTAACTTACGGGTGTTCAAAAGTGAGAAGTTTATCAATTTCTTCTACAAAATCTTCCTCAGGGATATCCTTTACTTTAACGTAGCTTTTTACCCAAACCTGCATGAGATGTGTGTGTAGGGAAATACTAGGAAGTAGAAAATGACACGATCTAAAGAGAGCTGAAAAATATACGTGTACTATAACAGAAAACCATCCCCAGAGAATTAGCGAACCAAACCTTGGGTGTTAGTTGGAACTTTCTACACACAGCCTCAATGTTTTGGGTTCCTACTTCAGGGGGTGAGAACGGTCCACCTGTCTTGGGGTCTGAGACAAAGAGGGGGAGTTTTAGAGACAATCTGAGACAAAGAGGGGAGTTTTAGAGACAATCTGAGACAAAGAGGGGAGTTTTAGAGAGCACTTCGGATCACATTATCTGAACATAATACAGAAAACTGGCCACAGCTCCAAGGCTATCATACCAAATTATTTTCCTAACCTTGAAGGTCCGATAGGTTGAGAAGTTTCCCAGTTTTAGTGAGGTACTCTGACACTTTGTTAACCTTGTTAATGTCTCTATCTGGAACATTGGCATTCACTACCACAACTCTACTCTTTACTTCTCCTTCCTGTAAATAGTGAGAGAATTAGATGAAGAAATAAAGAGAGGACACTCTGCACTTCTCCCTCCTGTAAATATTAGAGGGGCAGAAAGCTTCAGAGTGAGAAAGAAGCAGAAGAAGAGATAATAAAGGAATAATAAGGGGACATCGCACTCCTTCCTACCCTCCTCGTCACATCTCTTCACGCCTCCTCCTTCCTCCTATAATTTCTAACCCCCCTCACCTCGACTATGGTATAGTTTGTAGAGTCACTGGTTGTCTTGTCAAAGTTAAACTTGTTAGCCCCAGCTTTCAGAATATAGTCAGTGGAGTCGGGGGCGTCATTGTGTACAACCGTAGCCAGTTCTTCATAGGTCTCTGCCACCTTTCTAAACTCGTATTTCTCCTGTGTGATTGGGGACATGTTAATTATTACCTCACGAACCTTGAGTCAGTCTCTTGACTCATGAATGATCTACAACACCACTTTTAGCTGTGATTAGTACGGACCAGGAACCGACCGAAACAATTAAACAACCAATCACAACTCGTTATTTAGGTCACGTGACTGGTTATCAGCCAATCAGGGACCAGTATTTCCTGATTCGGTCGGTTCCTGGTACGGACACAGCGAGGGACGGAGTCACGTACATGTTCAATATGAACTTCACGTTTTCCCCCACACATTTTATCAATGAATCATAATTCAATTAATATTGCTGTCACTTACCAGATTGTCAGTAGTTCCCCACGTCACGCACACACAGATTATTCTCTGTAGTTTCTTGAGGAATTCTGTGTGAGCGGTAGGAAGTCTGAAATAGGTTCCGCCTGAGAACCAGCCCAGATTGCGACCCTCCAACTTCTCGAGGATTTCTTGGTCGGATTTAGCAGGTAGGGGAGTCGCTCCTCTGTTGAACAACTGCCACAGGGTACAACCAAACACGTACCTGTGGGGATGTGAGGGGAGGGATTAGATCATGTATGGTGAGATGTAATATAAGTAGTAATTGGTGGTATTTAGTGTTTTGGTGGTATACAGTGTTTTGGTGGTAGTTGGTAGGGTAACAGAGATAGTGGTGGTATAGTTTGGTGGTAATAAGTGGGGTAAGATGAGAGAGTATAAATCAGGTTTGGAATGAATGGGTTGATCAATGTTCACATGCAGAATGAGAGCTTGTGATGACACAAGGTGAGGAGCTGTAATCACACAGTGTGAGGGGGAGTGTGAGCTGTAAGATCTGTACATCACACACACCCTATTACCTATCAACTTCCCTACACCACGGGATGCTAGACACCACCATAGCTCTGTGCAACCACCGTGCAGTATGGGCCATCTCAGTTACATCTCCATATTCCTTCAACACCAGCCCATTATGGATGTCCCTCTTCTTCATTAGTTTTGGCAAGATTCCAACAAAACCCAGCTTCACCAGCCCAGTCGGGGTCAGGATGGCGTTGTGTAGAGCGGGGAGGCCGTGTGTGATGTTGAGAGAGTGGAGGTATTTGATACCCCTGCAGATTTGCAGACCGAATTGGAACAAGTGAACAGGTTCTAGTTGGCTGGGTGCCATGACACCAATATGTCTGTCTAGAGGGACACCACATTCCTCCTCTACTAGGCAGGTCAGATCACCATCTCTCATCGCACCCAGGATACCCACTATGTGATCACGTGACAGGTCACGTGACAACAACTCCTTCACATGTTCAATAAGTGGGACCTGTATAATCCTCCTGTAATCCTTGTTGTGAGCCACTATCCGGGTCACTCTGACTCTCTTATGAGGGAGAACAATAGCTCCCCTGTGTACAGTGTAGAGATAGTGATGTGACACGCTACTTGGATCAAGTGTCACACACACAGAGGTCAAGTTACACTCTCCTTTAGTTTTAGCTACCATCTCGGCCAGGTGAAACTGTTCTATATCAGCCTCAGTTATGAAGTTGTCCTCTAATTTCCGAACTGCACCAGTTTTCTCAGTTATCTCTATTCGAGAGAATAACTTTGCGAGGGATAGGTAGCTCTGATGTTTATCAATATGATATTTCCCGGACATTACCAATATCTTCTTCTCCAGGACCTTCTCCCCAACAGAGAGGAACAAATGAAACTGCTTCAGTAACTTACTAAATTCCTTGCTAACATGATTCTCAGTCACCACTACCAGAAACTTCCTCTCGTTTCCTGGAAACCTCAGAATCCTCTCAGCCTCCTTGCTATCCTCCACCCTTCTAACAACAGGAGGGAGCCCAGCTAGGGTGTAGTTGTGAACCCCATCTGGGCAGATAAACCTGGGATCGTGGTATAGCAGGGTCTCCAGTACTACATCATCACTAACTTTGTGATCTATCACCAGGTCCCCTGGGATGGCCCTCTTATAAGCAATATCCATTAGGGTCAGGAAGGTTTCCTGTTGGTTTCTATTGGCCAGGACCAGCTCCATCTTGTTTTGTTGAGTGTTGGAGTGGGTGTCAAGAAGAATGGAATGTTGTTTAAAGGAAAACGTTACATTAACCAGGGAGGAGTACGGGATGATGACATCATCGTGCTGAACCAACCCTTCTTTAGTTATTGTTATAGTACCATTCTTCTCACAGGTGAAGGAGAGACTGGGTCCTGCACACTTTCTAACCTCCTCAATAACTCTCTGTTTTGCTGCTGATATACCACCTCCCTCACTGGAATACACCTTCTTTAACTCACTGTTAACAGCAGCAACTAACTCTCTCCTCTCATCTTTGGATGGACCCAGCAGAATATCCAGCTGTGTAGGTGTCACCTGTCGCAGGTTTAGGGTGGCGCATTTAACTGCCAGGATTAGAGGAAGCACTTCACTGGAGATCGGATCACATGTCGCCATTAGATCCGTTACACTCTGATGAAACACGTAATCAAGTGTTTCAGGAGAGGAATGTCTGAGGTCGTCCAGAGAGAGCAGCTGCTCCACGATACGATACACAAATGGTCCCTTGAGATTAGTATCTAGTCCCTTCTTCAGATAAGGGAGACACAGGTGTGGTCCACACCCCAGGGAAGTCATGGGGAAGATATCAGGGGGTAGGCGGAGGTAGTCAGCAAACTGTCTCATTACGTCATAACGAGTTGATTTCCTGCTCACTTGGTCTATAGGGACCTGGCCAGCTAGCCCCACTAGAACCACCATGACTGCAGCTTGGGGGGAAGTATAGGGTTACTGAAAGGGAGAACTAACTGTGTGTGGGTGCAGTGTGTGTGTAGTGAGTGGGTGGAGATAAGGGAGGGGGGGGGGGTAATAACATATATAACATAGCATGCAGATGCAATAGCATTGAGTTGTTACCTGTCCCACGTTTCTTGTAATTTCTCCTCAGGACACTCGTGCAGCATTTTGATCCGCTTAGCACTGAACCACCCACCCAGGTAGGTGTCCAGAGTGGAGGGGGAGTGGAATCCACCAGTATGATGAGGTTTAGCGGTCAGAATTAGAGATGACAGGAAACCAACCTTGCCTAGTTTTACAGTTGTGTAACTAGGGTCTATATACACGTTACACAGGGCAGGAAACCCATGAGTTATATCCCGGTCATGCAGGAACAATAGCGCTGATTTTATCTGGTTCCCAAAGTCCCATAGTTGTTCGTGACTGTAATTCCGGACAAAGGTATCTGCAAACCGGTGCCCAAACTGTTCATATACCACAAACACAGAAGTTGAATTGAGAGCTACTCCATGACATCTGAGGATATTTTCATGGGCATACTCTAATCTTGACAACTCCCCCAACCTTGTCAGCGCTCTGGCCACCTCATCCTTGGCAGCTCCTATACGAATATCTGAAACACCTGACCGAGTGGAAATCACCCTCCGGGTCCAGCCACCTGCCCTGTAGTGTAGCGTAAAGAGGTCCTGTGTCACCTGTACTAGGAACAAGGCTGATTGAGTGGATAGAGAGGTGGTGGGAGAGTTTGTGAACCTCATTATCGAATTCTAAAACAGGTCTCCTCTTATCCAGGATGATTTCCTCTGTTACGATCTGAGTCGGTTTTACTGGTAACTTTTCCTTTGAATCAAGTATAATTATCTGAGAGACAAGGTCATCCAAACTCCGATACTCAGTCTTACTCTTGCCCTTCTCCTCTACCCAAAATAGTCCGTGACCCGTTTTGATTTTGATGACATGGACCTTAGAGGAGTTGAGCACGATACACATGGGCACATAGGAAGGGTTCTGCATCTTTGCGAATATGTACCATCCTACCCGGTACCCCGAGTTGTCGGAGAAGCAGGGTACCATTCCTGACACTCAGTTGTTTCTCCAACAGTGGGGACTGGGTCAGAAGATTGTAATTGTTTGAAGCACTCTGAGTCTGGTTGACTACATTGTAGCTAACTGCGTAGGGGATCGAAGGAGGGTGAGGGTTCTAGAACCTACTTTGTGTGGTGTGTGTTGTCTGTAGAAGAAATCAAGAAGGTCAGACAGGATTGGAGGTCGTTTCCCTGCATAGTGACCTCTATAACACACTGATCCAGCAAGGACCAACTCAAATGACCTCTTCTTGATGTACCTCACAATCGCTATGTCTGTGTACAATATGTTCTTTATAAATGCTTTCCGCCACACCAGCTCAATACACTCCCGTGACATTCTCATTGTGGCCTCAGGGTAACTCTCCTCAATAGAGTGGGTTATCTTGACTGAGATATTGTGAGACCGAACAGAGAGACACACCACATCACCAACTTTGTTAACAAACATCATTTGTAACTCGTGAACGGGTAAATCCTTCTTGACTGTACTGCCAATACTCTTCATGATTTGGGCATTGTTCTCCTTTATAAAAGAGGGGTTGTGGTGCTCGAACATTTTAACACATCTGCCCATGAAGACGTCTGTGAGGGGTAGGTTTAGTTTCCGGAGAGTAATTAACACCAGAAGGCTGAGGGAGGAAATGAGCCAGGGAGCGTAGTTTGATGGCGCGTCTTGGGAGGACATGATTCTCAACAAATCTGATTTACTTTGAAGATAAATATAGTTGAAAGTCTCGGGATCGGTGTGAAGCATATCAGTCACATTGTCAGGTTTCAGGACCCTAAACACAAACTTGAAATCATGATCTGTGACAGGAATCTGCTGGTTGTAAGGTAGGAAAAACTGTTCAAGTGATTCATTTGCAAGTGTGCAAGATCTGAAACTGTTACTGGAAATTCTCAGCACCTTGGCACACGATTGTAACAAATTGAAGACTGATTGGTAGTATATTACACTACTTTTTTCTCCTACATTCTCCAGGGATCCTTTGTAGACGAAGTGAAGTCCATTATAAAACTGTATCGTGGCAACTGAGAGCTTCAAATGAGGTTTAACGTTAGCCTTCAAATGAGTGCTCATGAACTGTTTGAACTCATCAACAACAGCCATGACTTAATGTAATAACTGATAACTGGAGCTCAGGAGTATCTTTTCATCGGTGAAATAGTGCTTTGGGTGAAATTGGAGGAATCCAAGGTGTCCATACTGGGAAATTAAGTGTTATTTATGCGTTATGTGGTATGCTACACTCCATAATAAAGCCCGAAGGCGGGAATAAGGAAATTACGGTTTCTCCAACAAAAAAAAACGCAAACCGAAACGAAAATTTCAACTTTGAAATTTTGAAGTTGCGAAAGCCGCGCCGGGGTATGCGCGCGTTTTTCTAAGTTTTGCGCGTTACATCGAGCCGCGCCGCGCGTCAATTGAATCGACATTTTCCAGATCCAACCAGAAAATTTGATCGCCAAATTTTAAAATCAGAAACAAACTTTTAACTTTGCCTTTCTTGAGATCGTGAGGCTTATTTCGTGAAAATGGGTGGCGTTCATCTCACTCCCAAGTTTGTAGGCCATGTAAGTTCTTCTTAAACATCTTCTTGATGTCTAGGATTCCTCGTAATGCCTCAAATGACCGATTCAAACACTAAATTCCCCGTTCAGAACATCCCGTTCTTCCCGAAAGGGGCTCAGCCTCGACGGTATTTCCTAACTCTGGCTTTGATCGGAAGCTCCTACCCCTTCATTGTTTACAACATGTTCAAGTGGAAGCTGAACAATGATATCACCTGGTAAACTGGTTGCCATCTCTGTACAAAGTTACCCCCAAGAACTCTTTCGTGTGTGATTTATTTTCCTTTCCCTAGATAATGTATAAATTATTTCCTAATCGCCTCATTTTGTACTGTCGAGTGTGATGAAGTATACCACTGTTTGAATATCTTACCCTCTATCACACCCCACAGTGTACTGTGTACCCCGGCTTTCGCCAAGGGTGTTGTAGCCATCACTAACCGCTCCCACTTCCACTCCATCACTAACCCCTGTCACCTTGTTGTAGCGTGTGTAGCACAGCATCACAATGGTCGCCAGCAAGAAATCCAAGAAGGCTATGGAGTCCATCAACTCCCGACTTGCACTTGTCATGAAGAGTGGAAAGTTCACCATCGGATACAGGAGTACCCTCAAGTCAATCCGACAGGGCAAGAGCAAACTGATTATCATCGCTAATAACACCCCTGCTTTAAGGAAGAGCGAGATTGAGTACTACTGCATGTTGGCCAAGGTACGTGTGTTAACTAGATGAATTTAATTGTTGATAGTGTCTGTTTGTTCTGGGATGGAGCTCTGTAATGGGAGCAAAGAAATCCTAGTAACCCTGATTTGTATTTATAGGTTGGTGTCCACCACTACACTGGCAACAACATCGACCTTGGAACCGCCTGCGGAAAGTACTTCAGAGTTGGTGCTCTCTGCATCACAGACCCCGGCGATTCAGACATCATCCGATCTATGCCTACCAACGCGGAATAGAATTTTGATTTTTGACCTGTTTTTAACTTATTTAAAAACATCTGACTTTGCTTTACTCGTGTCCCCATCTACCACACCCCATCTACCTAACTAACTATGTGATGCCCCCGCGCCTTAGCTTGTGAATCTCACTCTTCCCCCTGTTAAAATATGTATCCCAACCCCCACTTTAATCTAACCAAACTTCAATCTACCTAGCTCCCCCCCCCTTATTGAACCTCCCCTGGCCCTGTTAAAATGTAGCCCAATATATGCTACCCCCATACTAACAATGATATATTCCCTCCTTTAGCGCTTCATAGTATGTTTGATGGAGGCTTCAAAAGTAAACCAGTAGTAGCACTCCGGGGATCCAGTTCCAACGCACCCCGTAACGTTGTTGAAGCAAACAGGAGGAAAAGAGAGACTCGTGATACACAAAGAAGGGGAGATAATGCTGTGTTACAGCTACAGACGCTATTGAGAGGGTGGAGGCTGAGGGGGAGGTTAAGGGAGGAGTGTCGAGTGAGGCATGATCAGACTACATACCCTGATAATATCCGGCCCTTGCTGTATTGTTATAACCCTACAGTTGACCATACTAGACTGGTGGGGCTGTGCTCCAGATTAGATAATGGTACTGGTGGTGGAGAGTTCAGTAGAGCCACCCTCTCCTACAGAATAATACAGGACATACATCAGCAGGTGGTTGTACAGGGTGTTACTACCAAACCTGACCTTGTTGAAACACTAAACAATAGAACTGCACCACACAGGTCTGATGTGACGTTCAAACTACTTGTGGCTATATTGGATAAACACCAACACCCAGCACTTGTGACATTGTTAAAGACAGTGGTCAGTGTGGAGTTAGTGATACCTGAGATAGTCCTGAACCCTTCCCTGTCTAACCACACCAAGATACTTCAATCTCTCTCCCTAGAAGGTTGTGATCCGGCTGTACTGGTAACATCTCACACACCCCTTATCTGTTCCTGTCTAGATAGTGACTTCAACTCTACACTAGAGCGTGTAGTTGGGTTATTGAGACATGCCGCCCTATCCTCTGATCTACTACTGGGTGTTCTACAGGCCCACAGACCAGTATTTAGATCTGATGGGGAGGATGACAGTTCGAGTGAAGAGGAAGATGATAGGGAGAGGTATAACTTCAACTGTCTAACAGACATGGAGCTATCTGTTGAGTTAGTGTTTGTGATAATAGCTAAATATCGGATACCTGTGGCACGGTGTGGGCCTCTAATTCAACTCGCCTTCAATACCACCTACCTGAGGTCTCTATTAGCTGAGATAATGGGGGGTGAGTTGGTAGCTGCGGTGGTCCAGGGTCGGTCTCTTACCTCTACTGAGTACAGGATGTTCGTACCTCGTGTCACTGTTCTATCAGCCCTTCTAACTAGTTACATCTCTTCAACACATGATAGTGACATATTGGAGGAGAGACTGCTAACAAGAGACCAACTAATAACCCTGTGTATAACAGCACGGGACCTATCACTAGCCCTTGCCTCTATGGATCTAATAGCTATATCAGGTCCTCTAAAGGTCCGGTCTGCCTTCCTGACTGCTTCCAGACATACCTCAGTACCTGGTGGGTTAGAGGCTGCACACTGGGTTGAATGCTGGGTACAGGTGACTGCACTAGCTAGAGAGCTCTATAGACGGAGTACTAGGCTCAGTGTGGAGGTAGAGTGGAGGAGAGATGATGTTAGTGTGAGCGAGGAATGTATCTGTCTCTTTTTAGAAGAGGAAGCAGCAACCAGTAACGTGAGTTTGGCAGTTGTTAAGGAACTGTATGTGTTACAACGTGTCCCTTTCACCATCCCCTTTAAGAGTCGTGTATCTCTCTTCCATAAGATATTGGATAAGGATGTTCTGAGTACCAGAGGTGCACATGATCAATTCAACACCTCAGCATCGGTCCAGGCTTCTATCAGACGGGACTTTGTTTATGAGGATGCCTTTATACAACTAGCAGAGAGCAGAGCTCCTAACTTGAAACACAGGCTAACAGTTAAACTGATCAACTTTACTGGACTAGATGAGGCAGGGGTGGATGGGGGAGGGCTGTTTAAAGAGTTTGTCAGTTGTTTCGTTAGAGAAGCATTCAACCCTAACAGAGGATTCTTCATTGAGACAGAGGGGTTGTTACACCCTAACCCAATGGCTATAACACTGTATCCTGACTACAAGAAACACTACTATCTGATAGGGAGAGTGTTGGGTAAAGCTATATACGAGAAGTTATTGGTCGACCTGCCCCTAGCCCCGTACTTTCTGGAGCAGCTCCTAGGGTCAACTGCTGATATAAACTACCTCCGCTCCCTAGATCCCACCCTATACAGAACCCTACTCTCACTCCGCAGTTATACAGCTCAAGAGATAGCAGATCTGGAATTAGGGTTTGTAGTAGATGAGAACACTCTGGGGAAGACAGCTAACATTGAACTAAAACCTGGTGGTAGTGGTATCAAGGTGACTAAAGATAATGTCATCGAGTATATCCATCTAGTAGGCTGATCACAGGTTAAACAGACAGACTAGATCCCACTGCCGTGCCTTCACCTGAGGGGCTGTACAGTGTACTAAGTGTAGAGTGGTTGGGTATGTTTAGTTTTGCTAGAGCTACACCTCCTGATATGCTGGCAGTGAGAGTGATATAGATCCTAGCTGATCTCCGTGCCAACACTGTGTATTATGGGATATACAAAGAGGACCACCAATGTGTTGAAATATTCTGGGAGGTTCTAAGGTGATCTGAGTCCTAAACAGCGGCGACTCTTCCTGGCATTTGTAACTAGCAGTGACAGGACACCAGTTATTAGGGTTTGGTAGTTTGAAACCCTCTATTTGCAGTACACAGTGCAGGGGAAGAGGAGGACAGATTACCGACTGCTAGTACCTGTATGAACCTTCTGAAACTGCCTGAGTATAGGAGTTACTGAGGTTATGAAGTCTAAACTTGTTTATGTGATCGAGTCAGGGGCTGGGTTTGAGTTGAGCTAGTGAGACGGACTAAATGTTTTGGGGATGTTTGATATGTGTATTTTGCAGTGAAATTAAAGAGAGAAGTGTGGTATCTCTATGAAGTAGTTTATTGAAATAAGGTGATATGTTCTTGTGTAACTTTTGTACAGTGTAACGTTGTGTTCAAATTGTGTTCTATTTCAGATCTATTTTTAGAAATACACATGTCTTCCATTTCCACCCGATCTTACATGTTCCCACGTCCTCAAAATTAGCCCTTACACTAAAACTAAACCAACTGCTGTCTAGTTTATAACTGTCATCGTCCCTAATCCCTCTAACCCCCTTCCTTAGTCCTTCCTCCTCCTCCATAATCCTAACAACACCCCCTCCTCCCATTTACCTCCCACACCATGCCCCAACAACCCCTCCCTCAGTTCCTACTTCCTAATTAACTAACAACCTCCTTTGTAGCCACACCATGCCCCAACACCCCACCCCTCAGTTCCTAATAATCTAACCACTATTTTCCCATCTAGTCACACCATGCCCCAACACCCCCTTCCCTAGACCCCTCTTTTCAGTTCAACTACAACTAACACCCCTCCCTCTCCTTTGTAGCCACACCATGGTCAACATCCCCAAGGTGCGGAAGACGTTCTGCAAGTACTCGGAATGCAAGAAGCACACCCAACACAAGGTGACTCAGTACAAAGCGGGCAAAAGGAACAAGAAGGCTCTGGGTGAGAGGCGTTACCGAATGAAACAGATGGGATTCGGAGGACAGACCAAGCCCGTGTTCCGAAAGAATGCCAAGACCACGAAGAAGCAGGTCCTCAGGATGGAATGTCAAACATGTCACAAGAAGAAGCAGGTGACACTGAAGCGGTGCAAGCATTTCGAGTTGGGTGGACAAAAGAAGAGGAAGGGGCAAATGATCCAGTTCTAGGAGTTGTGTGTCAATTGACCGTTTTTTATTTATCCTACACTGAAAATATACCGTGCTTCAGTTTTCTCTCCAATCTCTCACTGAGCTGTGCTGTTACAACTTGTCTCACTGTGACCTTTGCAGCAGCGAGACAAGTTGTGTCCCATGAAATGCTAGACAATGTCACAGAATTATCGGGTCTTGTATGTAGCGCGCGAGTATTCTAGCATGTTACTGCGAACGAGATGTTCAGCAATTCTTGCGAGTGTTTCCAGTGCGCGCGCACCCTACCAACAACCCCATCCTCTTTCCCCCCCCCCCCCCCCCATTTTACACTGTCCCCCACTTCAATCTGTCCCTTGTCAGTGCCTCACCCTGTCCCCTCTGTTTCTCTAGCAATAGATCATGACAGAGGAAGATATCACTGAGGAGCGGATTCGCGGCATGAAAGTTGTTGAGTTAAAAGCAGAGCTTGAAAAGAAGGGATTATCTAAGAATGGAGCCAAGGCCGCCCTTGCAAATCGTCTAATCGAGGTATGAAATTTAGTTATTGTTAGGGGTGGGGGTAGTGTTTGTGTCAGTAAACAGATATTAGAATTGTTGCTTGCCTTGATACAGAACCTACAAAGCGAAATAGCTGCTGAAAAAGAAGAGGAAGAGATGGAGGGGGAAGGGAAAGAGAACGGTGTGACAGAAAACGAGGCCATGGAAACTACTGATGAACAACCAGAGATGGTGGAAGAAGAAAGTGTTCAGCAAGAAGAAACAACAACAACAGCTACTGCTGGGGTGGAACAAGTGGTAGATGAACCTATGGAGGCCACAGAAGAGACATCAGCAGTAGTACCTGATGTAGAGCCTACTTCAGTGGAGCCTGAATCAGTCTCTATAGCAGAGGAGCCTGAGTCGGGTGCCACTGAAGTAGAGCCTGAATCAAGTTCTACTGTAGAGTCAGGTGGTGAACCTGCTGCTGTTCCGTCTACTACTACTGCAACTGAATGTACTGAAACAGCAACTGAAAGTGCCACTACAGCTGAAGTTCTACCTACTAGCAAGACTACTACTGAAGCTGAAAAAACTGAAGGTAAATCCCAAGGTGATCATAGTTATTCTTTGTACATAGTGAAGTTATAAAAGTAGACATTGTCGTTTCCCATAAACTAAGTAGTTGCTTCAGATTTAGGAATGTTTTTTCCTTTGATTCAAGTTTCTTGTTAAACTTTTTTTGAAAAGATTTCCAGCCGGGTATTTCCCCCTCTTCTCCAAGCCATATATTGTGTGTGTACAGGGCTCATCTCTAACCCTGTGAAACTCAGACAGCAATTTGGAGCCCCTTCCCCTGGAGCCTCCTGCTGAGGAGCTAGACTACGAGGAGACCGACATAAAGGATGATCTGGTATCATTTGACATAGAAGATGCAGATATAGCTGCTGTAGAACAACCTACCCCTGCTGGTGGTGATGGTGGTGCTGGTCCTGCTACTACTGCCATATCTGGAGATGACGATGAGGTGACTGTGGTGGCTGTAAAGAGCGGGGATACAAAAGAAAGAGGACGAAGGGTAATCACGCTAATTTTATCCGTTTAAATTGATAGGCATAGTACAGTTGTTATTAAAATCACGTTTTTGTAGTCATCGCAAGGTCAACAACATACATTTCCCCATTTTGCTTGAATTTTGAAAACAAAAAAATACAATAATTTTGAAACTACAACTGATAATGAGACGCTGGTAAGACGGGAACGACTACAACTACTGCAACAGACTGCTTATATTTCATCACTCCACACGATTTTTTTGCCGTATCACTAAAGCGTTTTACCATCACCCCTATCTTCCCGTCATCTCTCTCTCTCTCTCTTTCTTTCTCTCTTTCTCTCTCTCTCTCTCTCTCTCTCTCTCTCTCTCTCTCTCTCTCTCTCTCTCTAGTTTCTCTGCTGTTCTCTCTCTAAAAATCCTGCAACACGGCGCATGTAGCCTTGTTCATATTTGCTAGGTTTAATTAAGATATATTCAGGATTTATAAAATGTGTACTTGTGCCCCTTTTTGTGTGCGACTGTGCTGCTACCACGACATCAAGTTCAACCCCCACTCCCCCCTCAGGCACCCTGACATTTTGAAGATGGTGTGGATTAGCAACCTGACTAAAGAAACACGGGCACTGGATCTGAAAACTTGCTTTGGATTACATGGAAAGGTTAGTTTCATCTCCACAATAATGGAAATATGGCGCCCTACCCCCTTCCCTAGCTGTCTGACAATTCCCTACTGACTCAATTTCCTCGTCCTAAATTCCCCTTTTTTCCACTACCAGGTTATGAGTGCTAAAGTAGTGATGAACCCGAACTCAAAGGATGCCAAGTGTTTTGGTCTTGTGACAATGGATAAAGAATCGGAGGCTACAGTGTGTTTAGAGAAGCTGCAGGGATACAAAATACACGATATGGAGATACAAGTGTCACGGGTAGGTGCATTAGAGATTGGGGATAGCACGCCAAATCATTGGGGATTGAGTAATTTGTTGCTTGGGGATAATTTTCCTGTTTCCCCCACCTTGAATGTGGTCCTATTTTGATCCATGTTTCCCTCCGGGTTCCCTCCACAGCCCAAGAAAGACAACGCAGTGTTGAGAAAAATGCGCCAGACACAGAACCGACCTTCAGGGTTGAGACCGAGAATCAAATCTCCTGAGGAGAAATCTTCTAGTAAAGGTGACAATTCTCTCCTTCCATGATGAATGTTAACAGTTTACATCAGATATCACTACAATTGAGCTTGTCTCTATCATTTTATTAACACGCCCCCCCCCCCTCCTGCTCAGAGAGGTCTGCAACACGAAGAGTTGTATCAGGATCAGGCACGATATCTGTCAACATTAAACCATCTGAGCGGGATGAGAGAGGAGGACGAAGATCATCACCTCGCCGGAAATCTCCCTCCCGCTCCTCAAGGAGGTCCCCTGGCCGCCGGTCCTCACCTGGTAGAAGAAGGAGCCCAGGAGGAAAAAGAAGATCCCCAATCAGGGCCCCACGGAGATCTCCCTCGCCCCGTAGGAGGTCCCCAGGAGGTAGACGCTCCTCCCCTCGTAAATCATCTCCAGGACGATCTGGGAGGGCACGATCTCCCAGCCGCCGTTCTCCTAGAAGATCCTCACCTAGGAAAACTTCTCCCAGGAGATCGGAACCCAGGAAAGCCTCACCCCGCCGTTCTTCCCCCTCACGACGTCACTCTCCTGGTAGACGCCCTTCCTCTCAGCGTACCAGTGTAACTGCTAGAATCTCTCCAGGACCTACTATTACAAGTGCCCCAAGGTCCCCACGAGCTGGTATCACTAGTGCAGGTAGCAGCAGCAGAAGATCTCCAGAGAGACGTCGATCCCCGGAGAGACGTCGATCCCCTGAGAGACGTAGATCATCACCTCATGGACGGAGCAGCAGTAGAAGATCCCCACCTGGTCGACGTGGCAGTTCACCACGGAGATCCCCTAAACGGGTCAGGAGGTCCCCAGAGAGGAGATCCCACCGCTCACCAGATAGAGGCAGCAGTAGAGATATGGAGCTGAAGATGTTGAGGGAACAAACAGCGAAACAAGAACAAGCTATCAAGGCACTAATGAAGGGAAATGTTGGTAATATTGGGGATGTGCTGGGCAACTCTCTCACTGAGAAACTTGCCTCTGATCTTAAAGCTGCTCTTGTTAAACAGCTCGCTAGTTCTGTAAAGAGTATCAACCCTGCTGCAGCCCCTCCCCCTTCATCCTCCTCCAGAAAGGAGAGCCATCATCATGGGGGACACAGGGCTCCAGCACCATTACCACCCCAGAGACCCCCAGTACCCCATGCAGCTCCAATGCCGGCATTCAACCCTCTAATGGTGTCGCACAAGGAGCAGGAGGCTCCCTATTCTCACACAGTGAGGAGCAGTGCAGCACCACCCCAGTCCTCCAGAAGGAGTTACCCAGTGGCCAGGGAGGAGCCCCACCCACCTCCCTCTAGGAACACCAGACCTCCCTTCACTAACGCCCTCCCTCCCCCGGTATCTGCATCCCGTCCCAACTACACCAACGCTGCACCCCACAGAGGGGGTGATCCTGGGTATGCCAGACAGGGTATCCCTGATCCCTCCTACCCGCCAACCCGGGGAGCACCAGTGTCAGCAGGAGGTGGTGGAGGTGGTGGGACTCCTAACCAGATATCTGATCTGTTGAAATCTCTCCAAGGTGTGAAAGAGATGGTGAACAAACAACAACCTCATCCTCCCTTCTCCTCACCCAAATCCCAGCCTCAACAGATGCGAGGTATGCCACCTCAACACCAACCTCAACAACACCAGCAGCCTCCACAACAATACAAGACCCAGGGTGGTATGGGAGGGTACGGGCAGCAACAGCAGCAGCCACCCCAGCAACAGTTCAATGTTCCTGGTCCTATCAACATCCAGCAGGGTAATGGTCCACCCATGCAATGGCAACCACCCCCACACTTTAGTAACCAAGGAGGGTACCCACCTGTCAACCAGCAATTCAGGAGATGAGGAAGAGGGAGGTAGTAGTATGTTGTTGAGAACTTAGTGGATGAAGTGAACACTCCGAGATGAAGATGAACTCGAAATGGATTTTGTTGAGCGAGAAATTATTGAAAATTGCTGACTCGTTTAAATGTATTCAAAAGATTAATTTTTCCACTGCAATTAAGAAACTGAGTTTCAATTGGCCAAAAAAGGATATTGTTATTGGTCGAGAAAGGATATTGAAACCCCAGTCATGCCAGGAGGGTGTTTCTCCCAGATAGTTCCAGAAGTCCACGGGACAATGACCGGTCGAATGGTCGACAGAGCACGTCTCCAATCACAGCACCACGTATTGAAAAGACCGCGCGGTGTTGTCTATAAAATCAGTACCGCGCGCTACGCCAAACTGAGTGGCGGCAAATCAAGGGACACACTTCACATCGTTGAGTGCTGAGAACTGAGAAGGGTTCTGAAGAATTATGTAACCTGTAGTTTTAATCAGGATTTATCTACGTGTGACCTAACCCTCATACGAGAGATGGGGTTTATCCCCTCATGAGGGTAAGGCCGATGGAATTGTGACACGTTGTTTACAGACACACATGAGACACATTAGCTTTAGTTTCTGTCAGGAATAAATAGCTGGACCCTTAGTAGGTTTAAAAACAGTCTTCGATAACCATAACACACTCTCTCAGATAATACACACACAGTTCCCACAGTGTTTTCAATTAACCTATTATTCTCATCTTACTAAACAATAAACCTGTAACACATCAGTAAACTATAAACTCCCTGCTTTACAAATCCTTCTCAACTCGACTCCTAAGTCCTTCCAATTGATCTACAATCTTGGCGGGTGTATCATGAGGTATCTGTTCCGAAAAGTATTTCTCAATAGCGCCACACTCTGCCTTCCATTCATCCTTGTCCAAGTCGGAACAGTTCCCCCATGTCGACAGTGCCTAGACCATCCGTGTTGATAGTTCCTGGGGAGAGATAGATTGGTATTAAGGTGTTGGTGTAGGGAGGAGGAGAAACAAAGGGGATTCAGTCAGGCCTTGGCGAGAGAAAATATGATGTGAATAATAAAAGTGTGAATATCATAGTAAAAAGATTCGGGATTATGTTGTTCTAACTCTTCCTTTACATATTTTGTAGAAAAGAGGGTCGAGCTAGGCAATGATTATGTAAGATATCTGCACTATGCAGTGTGGTACCATAACAAATATCTTTATGTTTACTTTACACTACCAGCTAGCACCTCCTTTGATCTTCTTCTCTCTCCAATCTCCCCTATCTTCTCTCTCCCTATCTTCATCCTAAACTTCCCACCTCTCTCCTCTCTTTCCCGCTCTCTCTCTCTCTCTTCTCTCACCCAAGCTCTGTTTTCTTTGTCTCAAGTGAGCCCTCAGGCCTGGTTGTTGTATCGAAGTTTGCGTGTACAACCCAATTAGAACAACATTCGGGCCTCTCCCAATTAGAAAAACACTCGGGCCAATCCCAATTAGAAAAACGTTCCGGCCTCTCTTCCTAGTGAAACATTATCACGTCCTAGTACAGGGTGTGTATTGAGGCTTTTTCTGGAGGCCTTATTGAGCCCGCAGCTCATGTTCAGACTAGTCATGTTGCAGAAATCAAGCACAACTTCCAAAGCCGGGGGGGGGGGGGGGGGGTGCAGCCCCAAAAAAATTCAAACTTTTTCCGAAACCCAGGGTATGGTTGGTTTTTTTTGGTCGTTTTTGGTCGTTTTTGGTCGTTTTTGGTTGAAATTTCTTTGATTTTTTTTGGTCGTTTTTGATTTTTTTTGGTCGTTTTTGATTTTTTTTGATCGTTTTTGATTTTTTTGATCGTTTTTTATTTTTTTTGAATTTTTTTGATCGTTTTTGAATTTTTTTGATCGTTTTTGATTTTTTTTGATTGTTTAATGTTGAACAAAAAGTTCAAAAAAAATCAAAAACGATCAAATGAAATCAAAAACGATCAAAAAAATTCAAAAAAAATAAAAAACGATCAAAAAAAATCAAAAACCCCCCCCCAAAGCCAATTTAGGGATTTAAAAACCGAGACTATTCATCGAATTTTAATCCCTATTAGTATCCGTAATCCGTATATATTATCCCCATGGTATAGATTGTTAACCTCCACGGATTAGTTCACTCCCAGACTCACCATCCTTTGGTAGTAGTCCAACAGGTGATGTGACACTGTTATCTGATCCTGTAGTCCTGTCAAAGATCCACTCCAAAACCCTGCTGTTCTCTCCAAATCCAGGCCAGATAAACTTACCATCTTGTTTCTTAAACCAGTTAACATGGAATATCTGGGAGGGAGTGGGGGACAGTGTTAGATGCAATATCATGTGGAAACGGAGCTGATAACAGTGAAATGAAACAGAAAACTAAACACTCCCTTGGGGGTTATACAGCAGCAGCAGATAACCGGTTAAAACGGGTATAAATAAGCCCCTAGTACCTGGGGTAGCTGTAGGCCAGGTTCCTAAGACGTCTTTAACAAACAAACAAACAAACCTGGGGTAGCTGTAGGCCAGGTTTATCAGCGAAGCTCAACCAATGGTTGATATACTCTCCAAAGTTGTACCCAAAGAAGGGTCGCATTGCAAAGGGGTCGTGCATGATCATCTTACCACCGTGCTCAGCTGCAGCTGTTGCTTCTGACCTGGGGAGGGGGAGGTGTTAGTAGAAGGAGGGGAGGAATTCGTAGAGTTCGTAGAGGGAGTGGGGGTTAGTAGAGGGAGGGGGAATTGTTACAGGGGGGATCAGGGAAGTTTGAAGAGAAAGAACAGTAGTCAATACAATGGAGGGTCAGTGTTCAATGTATTGTGGTATGTGTAAGGAGACATGTTGAGAGCTGGGAGACGGAGAGGGTTGAGAGCACACAATGCTCTAGATTTGATTGCATATAGGCCATGGACAACTGCAGTAGTAGCAGCAGCAGCATGTCGTGCTGCCGAGAGAGATGTGTGTGTCCGGTGTCGTACGGTCAGAATGTCATGGAGAACATGATGTAAATGATAAGAGAGATAAATAATGAGAAAGAGAGAGAAAAAAGGACGAGAAAGAGAAAGGTAGAAAGAGACGCTCGTCTGTTGGTGCAGAGATGTTAAAATATTTCCGTGAGAGATAGACATCACCCAATGAGTAATGACATAAGATGAAATTATAATATACGTATAGACTTCTAGAAAATTCTGAGAGAGAGTTAGGGAGAGATAGAGAGAGAGATACTTACTTTTGATACTTTTGAGTTGTTCGTCATGATACATCAGGTCATCCCAGGAACTCGGACCACCGTTTATTGAAACTGGCTCCAACACACCAGTCAGACAAAGAGTTTCTGTTTGGTGCTTGATATCCAGGTGTAGGGGGACGGTCTGGGATA
Organism: Hormiphora californensis; assembly: GCA_020137815.1. Taxonomy (NCBI): domain Eukaryota; kingdom Metazoa; phylum Ctenophora; class Tentaculata; order Cydippida; family Pleurobrachiidae; genus Hormiphora; species Hormiphora californensis. The sequence goes on from CM035351.1 coordinate 765,981, forward strand.
TCACGGAGAAGGAGGTCCAGCTTACATTTAAATAAATCAGGGTCCTCGATCTCCCTCAGATCATCCGGGAGACAATTCCACAGTCTAGGACCAATGGAACCGAAGGAAGAGCTATACAGTGTGCCAGTTCTTTTGCTCTTCACCCGTGACAGGTCAGGTATCTCTGCTTTGACACCGTGGCGGGAGGTACGGTTGAAGCTAATATCGGTTTCATTCGGTATCAGCCCACGGTATGTCTTGTGCATGACCAGCACTGCATACCTATCCCGTCGTCTTTGCAAAGACATCAAGTCGAGGGCTTTTAGGCGCTGCCAGTAGTCAAGGTCCTTCATACCGGAGATCTTCGCTGTGAAGCCCCGCTGAACAGACTCGAGCAGTTGGATGTCACCGACAGTTTGCGGGCTCCACAATGGAGAGCAGTACTCCATCAAGCTTCTGACCAGGGTTTTATAAACAGCGATCATCAGCTCAGGGTCCCGACTGGAGAACACCCCGAACACCCACTGTGCCATGCATCTTCCTCGCTTGGCCAGATTGACGAGGTGTGGTCTCCAGGATAAGTCACTGGAAACTTTTATTCCCAGATCCCTTACATGATCCGAAGGTGAGATTTGTGCACCGCCACTGGTGGTGTACTCAATGCCCGCCATAGGAAAGAGATTCATCTGGGAGTTTGGGTTGTGTCTGTGGGTCAGAAGGACATATTTGTCTTCGTTTAGGACCATATTGTTCGTCCTTGACCATAACATCACTCGATCCAGATCCTGCTGCAGCTTTACCATGTCAGTCTCAGCAGATATCTCCATCGCCGCTCTCGAGTCGTCAGCGAAGAAGCTGAGTAAGGCATCTTTCACTACTCCCTCAAGATCATTGATAAAGATTAAGAAGAGGAGCGGTGCTAACACACTTCCCTGGGGTACACCGCTTATTATCGTAGCGATCTCAGATTGTGAGCCGTCAAGCACCACTTTCTGTTTCCTATCGGTCAGGAAAGATTCCATCCATTCAACAATCTGAGGGTGGACTCCATACCGCCTCAGTTTAGCGAGCAGTAAACCAATGTCCACACGGTCAAAAGCTCGACTATAGTCGAGATACACAGTGTCTACATCTTTTTCACCGCATAAGGCTTTCATAACCCAGTCTATGTGGCCAAGAAGCTGGGTCAAACACGATCGTCCTTTGCGGAAGCCATGTTGTTTTTTTGAAAAAAGGCCATTTTTTTCAAAATGTTCAACCATATGGGCCCTGACGATCCGCTCGAACAGTTTTATTACATGGCTCGTCAGTGTGACAGGTCTGTAATTTTTTGTGCTCGACTTGTCCCCCTTTTTGTAGAGGGGTACAATGTGACCCATTTTGTAGTATTCCGGGACTTTCCTTAGTCGAAGTGAGTCACGCCACATGAGTCCCAGAGGTTTCACCAGTACCTCTGCACACTCTTTAAGGATCCGGGAGGGGATTCCATCCGGTCCGGGTGAGGAAGATACTTCCAGGTCCTTACACACTTTAATGATATCATCATCGTGGAGTTCAATACCCTCGTCCAACCATGAAAGTTCAGGCTTATCGAAGGTTGGCTCCTCGGTCTCAGGGTTGTTCGGGTCACTGAAAACCCTACAGAATTCACTTTGAAAAGCGTCTGCGATCTCTTTGGGATCAGTTGCCATCGAACCATCCTCCTTAGTGATTAGAGGAATGGTCGACTTTCCCTTTGCAAAAGATTTTGCAAAAGAGTAGAAGTACCGCGGGTCCGACTTCATCTTCAGTACTGCCCGTCGCTCGCGGTCATCTTTCCTAGCCAGTACCAGGTCTTTGATCTCTAGGCAGACCTGAGAGAGATGCTCCTCTACTTCTTCTGAGAGAGAGAGAGAGAGAGAGAGAGAGAGAGAGAGAGAGAGAGAGAGAGAGAGAGAGAGAGAGAGAGAGAGAGAGAGAGAGAGAGAGAGAGAGAGAGAGAGAGAGAGAGAGAGAGAGAGAGAGAGAGAGAGAGAGAGAGAGAGAGAGAGAGAGAAGGAAAATGATAGCCTCTGTAATTTAAAAAAATTATGCGAGTAAAACATGGACAGAGAAATTATTCAGAGAACAGAATTCTAAGGAACATGTAGAGTAGGAAGAGAAGGAAATAACTTGTAAAACTGGTTAGCACCGTTATTTTAGTCTCCTTCTATCTCTCTCTTTCCTTCTCTCTGTTCCAAAAGTTACTGTCCCGCCCACTGCCACTCATGTTCAGTGTTTACCCAACTCAATATCTCTCAGTTTGCCACTAATTGAACTGATCCCCATTGCCACTAATTGCTAATAGTTCCACTACCCACTAATTGAACAAACCTCATTGCAGCACCTAGGAAAACTCCGTGTTCCCAATTCAGTGCCTCCATAACAAGGGGTACAGTGGTGGGACGTCGGCCCCCAAACAGGATGGCTGAGATGGGCACACCAGCGGGGTCCTCCCAAGCGGGGTCCATTACTGGGCACTGCTCACTAGGGGTACAGAACCTGGAGAGATGGGTGTTGTAAGCTTGTGGAAACAAATAATGGTGCCAAATAGTGGATTCAACAATATCTCGATCTTATTAGAGTTGGTTCAACTATATGTTTTACCTAGAGTTGGGGTGGGATGAAGGTTTTCCTGATTCCTTTGTCCAGTTTTCCTGTCCCAAGCCATGACGTCACGGATAGTCCAGTCAGGTCTACCTCGTCCTCCAGACCCCTCCCAGTAAATACCTCCAGTCACTCGTCTCGGCAACATTTGTAAACACTGTGTTCTTGGTAATCGGTTCTCCATGGCTTGGGGATTCGTCCTGTGAGGGGGGGGGGGAGGGGGTTAGTTTGGGATTCGTCCTGCGAGGAGAGAGGGGATTGGTTTTCGGGATAGAGCTTGGGAGAAAGAAGAGGGTGTTAGTTTTTGGGATAGAGCTTGGGAGAAAGAAGAGGGGGTTAGTTTGGGATTACATTATTTTAGTCATGGGAAAGAGAGAGGGGTTAGTTCGAGGGGGGCAATAAAGGAGAAAGAAGAGGGGGTTAGTTTGGGATTACTTTAGTCATGGGAAAGAGAGGGGGTTAGTTCGAGGGGGGGGGGGCAATAAAGGGGGGGGGGGGGTGCAGCCCCAAAAAAATTCAAACTTTTTCCGAAACCCAGGGTATGGTTGGTTTTTTTTTGGTTTTTTTTTGTTGAAATTTCTTTGATTTTTTTGATCTTTTTTTTGATCTTTTTTTTAATTGTTTAATGTTGAACAAAAAAGTTTTAAAAAAATCAAAAACGATCCAATAAAATAAAAAACGATCAAAAAAATTTAAAAAAATCAAAAACGATAAAAAAAATCAAAAAAGATCAAATAAAATCAAAAACGATTAAAAAAATTCAAAAAAAAATCAAAAACGATCAAAAAATTTAAAAAAATCAAAAACGATAAAAAAAATCAAAAAAGATCAAATAAAATAAAAAACGATAAAAAAAATTCAAAAAAAATCAAAAACGATCAAAAAAAATTTTAAAAATCAAAAAAAATCAAAAAAGATCAAAAAAAATCAAAAAAAATTTTAAAAAATCAAAAACGACCAAAAAAAATCAACACTTTTGAAAATCCAGGGTATGGTTGGTTTTTTTTGGGCTGCACCCCCCCCCCCCCAATAAAAGAAGAAAAACAGGGATCTGTAATCTTAGTCTGCACTTGGTAGCATGACAATTCGAACTGCACACTACATACATGACATAGTACATCTCTAGTTTGTGTGTGTGTGTGTGTGTGTGTGTGTGTGTGTGTGTGTGTGTGTGTGTTTGTGTGTGTGTGTGTGTGGAGAGAAACATGTTCTAGATTATTCTCTCTCCTAATAGTGTGCAAGCGGAGCATTCTAGAATGCTTGATGTCTGGAGAAGTGGTTTCCTGATACACAAGTTATGTATTTTCTAGATTTACAAAGATTTACAAGATTTACAATTAGTGACTAGTGAGAGAGAGAGAGAGAGAGAGAGAGCGGGGTAGAAACAATGAAATTGATCTATAAAACTCACGCATAAGAGGTTCCGGGAGCAACTCCAAAGAATCCATTCTCAGGGTTGATGGCCCTCAGTACACCCTGATCATCAAACCTCATCCAGGCAATGTCATCCCCTACACACTCAACCTTCCATCCCGGGCAGGGTAGGGTTTCATCATAGCCAGATTAGTTTTACCACAGGCTGATGGGAAGGCAGCTGCAATGTACCTCTTCACACCCTCGGGGTTGGTGATTCCAAGAATCAACATGTGCTCCGCTAACCAGCCCTCTTTCTTAGCAAGGATGGATCCCAGTCGGAGGGCAAAACACTTCTTGCCTAGCAGAGAGTTACCTCCGTACCCACTTCCAAAACTAATGATCTCGTTGTTCTGGGGGAAGTGTGTGATGACTGTCTCCTCAGGGTTACAAGGCCAGGGCACATCCTCTCTGCCGTTACTCAGGGGGTATCCTACAGAGTGGAGACACTTGACAAAGTCTCCATCCCCCAGGGTTTCCAGAACCTTTCCTCCCATCCGGGTCATGACCCTCATACTGGATACCACGTAGGGGCTGTCTGTTAGTTCAATACCAATCTTGGAGAGAGGGGATCCAACTGGACCCATTGAGAATGGAATCACGTACATAGTTCGACCTGAAAGAATAGACGAACAAATATTGTGTACAAATCAATTGTGGTTACTGTGGACGAACAAATATTGTGTACAAATCAATTGTGGTTACTGATAGCTCAACTAGACCACTTACCCTCCATGCAACCATCGAATTTCTTGTTCAACTGTTCCATCATCTTGTCAGGATCCTCCCATTTCCCCAGTGTACCATCCACCCCCTCTGCAGTCTCGGGGATGGCCTCCCTCCGCTCGGGGGTGCAAATCAGGGTCTTACTCTCCACTCGGGCCACATCCTTCGGGTCCGTTCGAGCCAGAAAACTGTGGGGAGGGGGATTAGAAAGGAGATAGCAAAAGGGTCGGAGGAGGTTAGATACGTTTTCGAAGGGATAGAAAAGAAGAGAGGGATTGGATGGGAGATATTGTGAATGTCTACAGAAAGTTCAAGAGTGTATTAAATGCTTGATAAAATTAAAGAAAGCTGCGGGCCCCCTGTGGTAGCTGAGAGCAGTGTAAACTAGAACATTAGCTGGTGATATCATTAGCTGGTGATATCATTTGTTGTGGCTCTAGAAGTTCTAGAACGTTCGGAGAGAGGTAGACGATACATGAAAATGAGATGGAACTCAGAGGCAGGGAAGGTAAGAGAAAGATTAGATAGAGTGAGAGAGACGATAGAAATACTGAGACTGAGAGACTGAGACTGAGAGAAACCTTTTCAGAAATCTTAGAAAGATACAAGATGTAACTTACCAGTTTTCATACTTGGACAGTTTTGACCAAGTGCCCTTCTCAATCAACAGATTAGAAAGGCTCGCTGCTTCTGAGGCGGACCCATCACAAATGTGCACAGCCGAGGGCTTGCACAACTTTACCTGAGAATGAGGGTGGTTTTAGAGGGAGAGATAGATCTGGGGAGTGTGGTGGAGTAGTTTTAGAGGGAGAGAGAGGTAGAGGGGGAATGAAAGAAGAGGCAGTGTGGTTAGTGTAAATGAAGCGAGAGAGAGAGAGACGAGATGATGCACAGCAAGCAGGAGCTGTGAACTTTTTTCAGCACGCAATCACACCCAACTTCGTTGACGTGTAACTACAAACAAGCAAAGTGTACAAATAGTAGGGCAGATTTGTTTTGCATCCGAAAGAGAGTGAAAACCATTTCGGTCTCCCAACATCTATATATCAGATATTCAGTGAACACAGACATTACATCCATTGAATTCAGACGATACATACAGACTGACAAACATACAGACGTTTCCTGCTGGGGCCGATTACACACAGTGTTTCCCATACACCCGGATTACAACTACACACAGTGTCTCACACACCCCTATTACAGTGTGTCACCCAATGTCAGACCCACCCAACCCTATTACAGTGTGTCGAACACAATGTGGGACCCACCTTTTCCTCTATGTATTGCCGAGCTTTGGAAGACAGGAGGTCTGCACTGCCATAACTCACACTGAGTGCTCGGGTGCACCTAGAAAAGGGATGGGGTGTTGGGTGAAACTGGCCTACCTGATCTCTTGGCCACAAGTTTGAAATATAATGAGATGCAAATTTAATTATAAATTCCATAAAATCATAACGAAACCAGAGAGAGGGTTATAATGAATATATTTAGAGCTTACTTACCGAAGTAGAACACTTCGATTCACTCTGCAAGGAAAGATAGTGTTTTAGCGGGGGTGTAAAAGAGTTTTAAGAGGAGTTATGTATTTACTATGTTTTTTAGACTACAATTGAAACAAGTAGCGGGGTGTAAGATGGGTTTAATAATAGGGTAGAGGAGTTCTGAATTTGCTATGTTTTTAAACTACAATTGACAACAAATCTTTGATCTTACCTGAGAAGGCAAATGCTTGGCATTTCAAGTTCTGCTCTTGTGAGGGTCCAGCCTAGCTAGATTAATGAATGAATTAAGCGTCGGGGTAAAGCTGCGTCAAGTAAATTCAAAACCTATTGTTTAGACAAAAAAACGGAGTTGGTCATAGAGACAATAAATTACCAACACACGCTTTCTGTCCTTCTGGCCAGTGGCCTCTTTCACAGACTACAGAGTAATCTGTGGTGTAATTTATGTTTTTCCCTCTTTTTCTCAAGAAAAAAAAACGATACCGTGGAGAGGTCTCAGAAATCAAAATAGGGATCTCAGAAAATTTCTGACAACGTTGCTGGCCCCCGATTACGTTGCTGGGCCCCGATTAAGGCAGCGCTTTTCAAGACAGAAATCAAAACGCCAAAAAAAGAATTTGATCACCGAAAAATGAAGGTCGCGACTTGCCGAAATTTGAAGCGCGCGATGCAAAACAGCTGAATTTCTGCAGTGTTGTTATCCCCAACTCGCGCGTTCCATTTTGCGCGTGATTTAGCATCGTAAGTAAGAGTTTTTTGATACTCGAGCAAGGGGGGGTGGTATGGCGGCCAACATCGGCCTGAATATTGAAAAGCGCTGCCTTATCCCGCGCTATCGGGGGCCAGCAACGTTTGCCAAGCCTGAATATAAATAGGTGTAGACACTTAACAATGATAAAAACTGTAATAAATTAAATATAAGATGAGTCTATTGCCCCACTTGATATAGCTGCTCGTCCCTGTTGCCCTCGCCCCTCAATCTACCCCGATGCCCCCTGATGGAAACAGTTATTGATCGCACCATGGCGAAAGATAGCCTGAGTCGAAGATAACGGATGCATTGGTCGTAGGTGTATCCCGTTTTCTTAGCTTTCTTATCGGCTAGCTGTTTCAGTGTCTTTTTGAATTCCCGACCGAGACCCCCCGTCGTGGACATTACCAGAGGTGTAAATGAAGATTTTTCCACTTCAATGACCCGATGAAGGTAGCCAGTCTTTTTCTCCCTCTCATGTTTTTCATACACTTTAGAGATTTCCTGGTTAGAGTTGGATGCCACCCTAGGATTAAATACCCTCACATCAAAATAGGTGTTATCCATGCTAGATAATAATTTCCAAAATGTTAGTCCGATAATTGTTTTCTCCCTACTCCTCCTACAGTTTTTGAGCTAGACCCCTGAAAATTTGTACACTGGTACTTTGGACCAAGGCGGGTGTAAGTACGGGCTCAGATTTTTGATCCGATCTTTACAACAGTGACGTCACGGGGTGACGTCATTGCGCCAAAAATACTTACATTTTTCAAACGCTTCTAAGACCCTGAAAACGGCTCTAAATCAAAAAACTAACGCAATAGTGGGGAAAGAGAATCGTTTGAACTTCATTTTACATGATATCGATTTCCCGTAACTCAATGTTTAAGGGTCGTAAATCGCGTCGGGAAAGTTAAAAATGCCAAAAATACGATATTTTTCACCGTAGCCACCCAAAATCTTATCCAATCGATATGAAACTTGGTCGTTATGTGAACTTTAATGTCCTTTGGCCAGGGGTTCCCGGAAAACGGATTGGCAAGATGAGAACTGACCGGAGTTCTTATAATTCTAAATTCACGAATTTGGAATTTTTCGTCGACTTTTTTTGGCGACATAAAACGCGAGGAAATTTTCAATGAATTTTAAAATTTTACACTGCGCGCGTAATTCTAGGTTCCGCGCGCGGCGTAAAAAAGCAGCGCTTTTTTGAAAAAATTCGCGCGTTACAGTAAATGATTTACCAATTACCATTTACCAGGTCACGGGTTCCCAGCAAACGGGTACTCTAGTCCATGCTAGACCAGAAATCACGAGCAAAAAAAAAAGTCAATTAAAAAAGTCGCGACGATCCTTACGCCTCACGTATGTGGTTTGCGTGATGCTCTGATGGCTCATCTCTGACTCTGAGGGTTATCAAATAGTCTTTACGTTGACGATTGGCATGCCCATTGGCCCACTGCGCTGGAGATCCAGCGCATGCATCTGCATCCCTGGGTAGTACGGTTGTTTTTGACGGGTACATGGTACATGGTACATGGTATCCTCTGCATATATTCTTTACTGCAGAAGACATGGCATTAATGCTAGTTTAAACTGCTTAAACGAAATTTTTCATTTCATTCCGTTTCAATGTGAAACCCAGGAAAACCAGGCATAATCCACGTGTCACTATGTTAACCCTCGCCCCATTTTAGAATGTTTCTCATCCTACTCGCCCTACTACTTGGTACAGTTTCCACCCAACTGGTGGTCAACACTACACTACCCAACAAAGAGGACTATGCAGCTTTATACCAAGTCGCTGTGTCCGCTTATTTCGATGAAAACGATTACACCAAGGCCCAGCAATATCTTGAACTTGCTATCGCTGATAAACGGTAGGAATATGTGTGTTATAATGTTGCTATGGTAACCACACATAAGCGATCAAATCTCTGATATTTTATCTATAATATCTTTCCCGATTCATTACTCCTTTTATCTCTTTTTCAATTTCTCTCTCTCTCTCTCTCCAGGTACCGAGATGTGATGCTGCTAAAATGCCACAAAAGGTGCTCCCCATCTACTGATGCTGGATCCACCAATGAGTTGTTTATGTTTGGTTTCGTGCGACAGGAAAAGTGTACTAAGAAGTGTATGAAAGAACTATTCGGGGAACCACTCTCTCTTCCTCTTTATGTGAGTGAGAGGTTTATCTTACTTGACATTCTCTATCTCGAGTTTATCTTACTTACTTGTCTATCTATACAGTTCAATAAAATATCTCTAACCCTATATAGTGTATCTCACTGCACAGTGTGATCCTATTCAATCTTCTAGGTAATCAAGGATTTCAAGACCCGGAAGCCGTACAGTTTCCTCCACTATTCATACTACATGATGGGTGATCTGAGCAGGGCACTGGAAGCTGCTACAACTCATCTCTCTCACAACCCTAGTGATGAGACTATGAAGGGTAATGTGGCCTACTACAAATCCCAAGTAGGGGAGGATGGAGGGGATGTAGTGGTCCCCCCTCACGAGACGCCCGATAGTAAGGAGCTGTACAGGAGGGGAGGGGCAGCTTATAACAGTGTGGATTATCCAGCAGCTAAAGAGGCCCTTTCTGCTGCACTTACAGGTAAACAAACATCCCTTCACCCTAGTAGTATACCTCCCTTTCTAATATTAAATGATGTTCAATGGTGTTCCTTCAACTCACAAACTAATCCACAGAGTACATGAGAGAAGTGGGGAAGTGTAAAATCTTCTGTGAGACTGGACATGACAGATATGAAGCAAGGAAGATACCAGATCTTAGTGAATACAGTACCTTCCAAGAACAACTACTAGCTCTTTATCAGAGGGTGGTGGAATGCAGGAACAGGTGCCCCACTCGACATGATAATGATCCTTCCTTGAAGTTAACCGAGGACTTCCTACCCTCCATTCTGAACTATTTGCAGTTCAGTGAGTTTCAGACTGGGGATGTAGAGGGGGCGGCAAGGACAGCTGCATTTCTATCTTCAACTTGTACCCGGTTAGTCAGCAATTAAATACTTTCAATTAGTTAGTTACAGTTTTAACTAGCACTTATATATATATATAAGTGCAAGTTAAAACTAACTAAGTATATATACTGGTACTCGTTCGGCCCTGGAGGTTTACTAATTACTTTCTTTAACCCCTCCTCGTCTACTAGGTGACCAGAAAATGACGGGTAACCTCAAGTACTACCTGGAGCAGTTGAATCTAACTAAAGCACCTGTTGATTCAGCAGCAACCGAGTGGATCAAAGAGCGCCAACTAGATCAGGTATGTAGTTCACAGGGTGCTGTACTTGGATAAAGAATTATTTTCAAGTGCTGAAAGCATAATGACTCATGAGTTTTGTTTTTTGATTCAAATTCTCCCCCTCTTTATCAGGAAGTGCTAGCTACTCTGGTGGGCAAGAGAGAGATCAGACGAAGACTAAAGGAGAAGCACAGTTTTGTGTTGGGAGATCTTGGTTTGGTATCTGAGCTAAATCCAGACAAGCAGATCCTTTGGAAGAACCTGTATTAATACAAACACTGTGAACATTTTATACTGTTTTATATTATTTCAAGGGATTTATATTTTCTAGATAACTTTATTATTTTTTCAGGGGTTTTGTACAATATTGTTTATGTATTTTTCTTTACTTAGAGATATAGCATCCCGTCGTCCAACACTAAACTCTTCGAACTCTGGTAGGGTTCTCTCCATCACCACACCTTGATCTACCGAACCCTCACAGAGTGGTGTGGTAAACCACGCCATGCCTCCAGAGCCCTTCCACCACTTCTCCTCTCCCCCGACTCTAACTGAATTTGGGGACTACATGAAGGACAACATACCATGTACCTTTGGAAACTGGATATCAGCTGGCTGGCCTGCCCTCTCTGACTGGGTTGTTGATGGCAGACCTAATTATGGGCTCCTGAGGGACCGGTTTGGACATTGTAAAGCTCCCGTAACTAGTTTCAGTAATACAGGTGATCCTGTATGTGAGGAGGGGTCAGTTTCAGAGTTCTTGGATTACTGGGCTACCCTCCCTCAAGATCATGTAGTAGATACATTCCCCTCATCCCCATCTCCCTCCATCCCTCGGTACCTTAAAGACTGGCATTTTGCCAGGGACTCACCAGACCCAGTTTACACTGTTCCATCCTACTTCTCGGACGATTGGCTGAACAAATATTGGTCACAAAGGGATGATGTGACTGATGATTATAAGTTTTCCTACTTTGGTCCCGCGGGATCCTTTACCCCTCTTCATGCTGATGTGTTCCGCTCATTCAGTTGGTCAGTGAACCTGTGTGGTAGTAAGAAGTGGTTGATACTGTGGCCAGGGGAGGAGAAGAAACTAGCCCCGGGTCAGTGGTGTGTTGAGGAGGAGGGGAGAGCTATTGTAGAGGATGAGGGTTCCAGTTATAGTCTAAAGGAAGGAATGCGGAATGTAAAGGAGGTGGGTTCCAGTAGTAGTTTACAGTACACTATTATACACCAGGGCCCTGGGGAGGGTATATTTGTACCTAGTGGTTGGTGGCACCAAGTCCTAAACACCCGTCACACCATCTCTATCAACCACAACTGGGCCAACATGCACTGTGCTCCCCGGATGTGGGACTACCTCCAGGCAGAACTAGGCGAGGTGGAGCGGGAGATATGGGATGTGAGGGAGTTGTGTAGTGATCAGGAGTGGGATGATCAGTGTCAGTTGGTATTGAGAGCCAACATTGGGTGGAGTTTTAAAGAGTTTAAAGAGTTTGTGAAGTGTAATGCGAGTAGAGGAGATGATTTTATACACTATAATTTAGATGATGTTCAACTGTTTTTAAGTACTTTACCAACTTGAATAAGATATATATTTTTCTACATATTATATTTACTGTTGCATATTTCTTCATCTAACGTGTTCTTACTTGGTTAAATGTTAATCTCCCTCCCCCCCCACCAATATGATAGACCCTTGTAAACTTGTTTCACTTTGTAGACCCCTGTAATACAGATATTTAGGAATCGGCGATTCTTCTCGATTTCTTCTCGATCTTGATTCGATCTTTAGGGAATAACTAAAGATCGAGATCGAGAAGAAATCGAGAACAATTGCTGGTTCCTAAATATCACCCCCCCCCTCTACTAGTTAATGTCGTATGGACGAGACAGAAGAAGATGTGTACTGTGTGTGTCGTGGCCCCTACTCCAAGCACCGCTTTATGATAGAGTGCTACTCCTGCAAGGAGTGGTTTCACGGTGATTGTGTGGGTGTTAGTGAGAGTGATGCTGATAACATAGAGGACTACTACTGCTCACAGTGCCAGGTCCATCATGGTCCACCCAAACTAAAGGGAGAGAAGCTCAGTCATGTTCCTGCCGGGTTCGAGGGCAGGTTGAAACATGCTATCGTGAGGAACTTCTATGAGTCCCTTGATACAGGCAGGTTCCTGAATTCTAACCACGTGGTAAGCTACTTGACATGTGGTGGAATATCCCCTGAGTTTGTATTCCAAACTGCTCTCCAGCGACCTGTATTATTGCAGTCAATAGAGGGCTCTGGGCTGGTAGTACCACCCATATCCTCAGCCAAACAGGTGGACCTTGGGTCCTGTCATGTTCTAGCAGTTCACGATGTGTTTGAAAACGAAGAAAAGATGTGTAAATTCTCATCCTGGACACATCATTTTGATAGGGGTAGCAGCAGCACTGTTTCCATTGTTGATAGAGTGGATATAGCGGGGAGCAAGCTAGCACGAGCTATGAAGCAACCCCGGTTTCTGAAGGAGTTTGATTTGTTAGAATCGTCCTGGCCAACAGATCTTGATGAGGATGATTTCATGTTTGAGCGGCCCAAACCTGCCCTATTTCTCTCCATGGGGGATGCTGGTGCTTATTCAGATTTCCAGTTGGCCATGGCGGGTTCTGCTACCTGGCTATACAACGTGTTAGGATGCCGGACCTACTACCTCATCCCTCCCTCCCCTGACAACCTCAAACTGTTCGAGGAGCGATCGAAAGTATCAACTATTGACTATCGGTTCTTTGGGGATCTAGCTAGTGCTTGCTACAAGCTAAGTACTAGGGAGGGTGAGATGGTGTTGATACCCGCTGGTTGGATATACGCCTCTCACCTGACTACCAAGAGTATTGTTGTGTTTGGGGAATTCTCCAATATATTCTCCCTCACTACCCACATCCAGTGTCACGGTATGCAGAGGAGACTGAATATGTTGAACAATGCTAGGTGGAGTAGGTTTGAAGCGATGGTGTGGTGTGGAGCGGAGACCCTCCAACACTTCCTCTCAGACCGGTCATTCCCCCACTCTACCGTGGGTCTAGTGGCATCTGCTAAGGGGCTGGTGGCAGTACTCAGAAAGTGGATATCCAAGAAGGAAGAACATCTTCACGCTCAGGAGATACCTCCCCACATCAACCCAACCAAGCTGATCAACTCAATAACATCATCACTGGGCCGTGTTAACAGACAAAACAAATCAACTGGGGGGAGGGTGACACCTCTCAAGATATCAGTCAGATCACCATCCACACCTTCCCCTAAAACAACACGAACCCCAACACCCCCAATCCATCCCCCTCCTCCTAAACTCAGATCCATCCCTACACCACCACTAACAAGGTTCAGTTCATCTCCTCCTCCCCATCCCCCACCTAGTAGTATCGACCCACCGCATTACCCCTCATCAACTGGTGGTGGAGAGAAACTATCCATCAAGGTGAGGAGGTCCCTGCTACAGATGAGCGATGAGAGTGAAGGGAGCCCGTCACCTGAGAAAGAACCTATAAAACTCCGCCTACCCTAAACTAATTCTATCAGATATAACAAAAGATGAGCTACCTCCCCCTCCTCCTCCTGAACCTAATATTGCAGTAACACCTGATATTATACCACCAGCGACTCCTGATATAATCCCACCAGAGCACTCCCGACTATAATCCCACCAGAGCAGCTAACTGTAACTAAAAGTGGCAGAAAGCGGAGAAGACCCCGGTCCCTGGCTGGTTTTGTTGACTCCAGTAATTTCAGGCAGAACCTCTGTCAGGAAGAGGAGGAAGTGTTTCATCACTTTGTGGAAGAAAGACAACCCTTCGCCCCTGAATGCCATGGATCCCCTATGTTGCGTGTCAAGCTGCCCGTACCCTCTACACCCCCAGTTACATTAAAAGTCCCTAGCTCTCTCACAACACCAGTCACCTTGAAGGTCCCCTACAAACCTCACAACACCAGTCACCTTGAAGGTCCCTACAACACCAGGTGGGGGCGGTATAATGACAACTCCAACCACGACCCCCTCCCGGACCCCCATTACTACACCAAACCGGAAGGGACTGAAAACTCCTAAACAGAGACTTGGCAAACTTCTGAAAATAGACAAATCTTTTATAAGGAGATAGTATTGGAGAGACACAGGAGATATATTCTAGCCCTCCAATAGGGTGCGATAGTATTGGAGAAGAGACATGTGTAGTATTTGAGACACAGGAGACAGAGATAGTTACATGTGTGTATTAAAACACCGAGGGGGACCTAGTTGTATGTAAAATCATGTATAAAACCGTTATATTGGTCCCGTATTATACCGTATGTTATATACACGCTGTAAATTAAAAATATGCTACAAGTAATAATATATGAAGGGGCTGTTATAGAAGTCGCCAATAACTTTGCGGGGATGAAGGTATTTTATCACTAAACTTAACAGATCGTTTTATCTTTCATTTTAAACTGTTTTAATGTTAAAATACACGATGGTGTGCTTACTGAATACCACTCCCACTATTATCCCACTCTTATCCCACTATCCAAATTGATTCTCGTTACTGCCCAACTCCATACGTCTCTATCATCAGTATCTCTCTCTCTCTCTCTAAAGTCCCTCCATCTCTCTTTGATATGAAGTCTATCTATCACTCCCGCCCCCTCCCGATTACTCCTTTTTAGGATGTGCCTAATAGACGGACAGAACATTCTCTCTCCCTAATTAAAGTAACAAACTCCCTCCCTCTCTCTCTCCATAATTAAAATAACAAACTCTCTCACTCTCCCTAGGATGTGTCTGATAGACGGACAGAATATTCTAGTTACTGGAGGAGGAGCAGGGATAGGACGTGCAGTGGCTCTAGCCCTAGCACGAGCACACGCTAACGTCTATGTTATAGGCCGTACCCAGACTAAACTAGACACCTTGGTAGAAGAATGCCCCTCCATCACAGTCAAGTGTCTAGATGTAACGGCAGGTGAGTAGAACTTCGCTCCCAGTAAAAGGCTGCAGTAAAAGGCTGCAGTAAAAGGCTGCAGTAAAAGGCTGCAGTAAAAGGCTGCAGTAAAAGGCTGCAGTAAAAGGCTGCAGTAAAAGGCTGCAGTAAAAGGCTGCAGAAAAAGGCTGCAGTAAAAGGCTGCAGTAAAAGGCTGCAGTAAAAGGCTGCAATAATGATGTAATAATTACGGTTTGCTGAAGACACTAAAAATAGACTCAGACAGTGATTATATGCAATGGGTTGTTATTAATTGAAAGTGCGTCTGAGTGATGTAGTACAGTAGTATACCTAATCTAGAGACTAAGAGTCATTGCAGGAGTGATTTTAGAATAATTTTATTTGTTTATTTGACATTTGGACAAAGTTGAAAACACTTAAATTTGAGAGAATGTAAATACAATTACGGGATAATAATACTGCAAGATCGAGCTTCTGCTAGAGCACCCCTATCAATCTCGGTCCATCAGCAGTGCTCGAAATATTTCAGTAGAGCCCTGTCAAAAGCATCAGATGACCAAGACTCATCTCTACTCGCCCTCGCCGTCCGTGAACAACGCACTCTCAACCTGGAGTGGTTTGACTTTTGGGACTCCACCCTAAGGATAGGCGGCAGACACCAACTTGAACATCAACATGTTCACCACTGGGATGCACTGCGCAGCACCCAATCCAAACTCAGTTTCTTCAACACGATTAAACAAGAGTATGGATACTCCCAATACCTGGATCTACGAAGACAAGACAGAACACACGTCGCCAAACTGAGACTCAGTGCTCACGACCTCCTTATCGAAACAGGTCGTTACACGGGTGACCTGCGCACATGCCGTTACTGTGTTGACAGATCAAACGCCGTTACTCTCAACCAGCTACCTATGGCGGACCCTATCTTTGAGGATGAAACACACGCTCTATTTGACTGTCCCGAGTACGAGGAACTGAGAAAGAACACGCCAGAACTTCTCCAAATATCACTCAAATCCAAAAGCACATCACACATCTTCAATCCCGAACTGATCACACCACTCAACAAATTTCTGGCCGCATGTCGCACACATAGATCTGAAAGTCCTGGGCCCGGCTAACTGCCTCAGGGCGAAGAACCGGTTCCACTGATAAATCTTCATGTCCGGTGAAGAGTTGCAGCCCACGTTTATCTAACTCTACCTGCATGCTTGGGTGTGCGTGTGAGTGTGTGTGTGTACGCGTGTGTACGTGCGTGTGTGTGTGTGCGTGTGTGGGCTTGACCGGTATGTACTGTGTTAGTTGGTGATTTTTTTTTGTGTGCAATATTGCAGTCTCGTTAGAGTTTAGTGGGAGCGTTTTTTTTGGTGTTTTCGGGTGACTGTGAGTCCGAGTGGGCGTGTGTGTGTGCACGCGTGTGGGTGATTGTCTGCGTGTGTTGTGTGTCCGTTTTTTTTGCGTGTGTGCGGGGGTGTGAGTGTGTGCGAGCGTGTGTGAGTGGGTGTGTGTGTGTGTGTGTGTGTGTGTGTGTGTATGAGTGCGTATGTGTGCGAGTGTGTGTGTATATTCTTTTCTTCTTTTTTTTTAGTCCGAACGAGGTGGTACAATTATTTATTAATTCTCACTGTTTTTCGTTCCATTTATTTTAAACTAAACTAAACTAAACTAATATCAGCACGCTTGGCTACTGTGGCCGCATGTTTAGAGATTTCAGTCCATGTTCCAGATAAAAACAGCTCCTCCATTGTATGTGGCGCCACGATCAGGACCTCCGCTGTAACTCTGAATTTCCTCCACTGTCCACTGTTGTACACCATGCCAGAGGAAGGAAGAGCGTCCTTGAGAGATTGCCCCATCCTCATCTGGGTCATTATCAGTTGGTACTTTTCAGTTATCTCCTCCGCCGATTTGGTAGTCCTCTTTCTGCCTCCTTTCCGCCTCCTGATAGGTCCAGATGGGCCAGGATGTTGGTCAGATGGGCCAGGATGTTGGTCGAGTTCAAGGTCTAGGGGTAGGTGGTGCAGTGGAGGAGGTGGCGGAATGTAGTCCTCTTCTACAATGGTGTCCTCTTCGGGGTATGGTGGTGGGGGAGGTAGGGGAGGTGTGGTAGGCGAGGAGTTGCAGGGGAGGTGTGGTAGAGGAGGAGTAGCAGGGGAGGAGTTGGATCCAGCAGGGTTTGGGTCCGGCAAGGGTTGGTCGTCCAGGTCTAGGATGGTAGGCTGTTGCTGCTCCGAGTCAGAGGACTGCTGCTGCGCCGTCTGTTTAGGAAGGTGATGGTCGCATAGGAACTTCTCGGTTAGGATCCTCTGTATGTTGCCCGGTAGATATGTTACAGTTTTCGACACCTCTCTGCAGGCACAGATGTCGAATCTTCTCAAGATAGTCAAGGGTGTTGCATCGTTCCGAGGACAGGCCTGGATCTGGTGCCTTCCTTCTCCACAGAGGTTGCAGATGTCCAGTAGAACTCTAGACTTGGGTATTCCGTGACGGACTGTCATTGTTGATTTATCATTTGGAGGTAGAGCAGGGATGGATTGTTCAGGAACGGGATGGTGGCTGCGTAACAAAGGCATAATCGGATGGGATACCTTGTGGACTTCAACTTCGGCTTATATACTCAAGTTCGACATGTGAAACCCGCGTTAATCGGTCCTACCCAGCTTGCCCGTAACCCGTGACCCGAGACGTGACAAGTTACATGAGACGTAGTAGTAGTACGGTGTGATATAATCCGTTAATCGGTCCTACCCAGCTTACCCGTGACCCGAGACGTGACAAGCTACATGAGACGTAGTACTGTGTGATATAATCCGTTAATCGGTCCTACCCAGCTTGACCGTAACCCGAGACGTGACAAGCTACATGAGACGCAATAACATGTAATGAAAGATCCCACTGTATCCTCCCCTAATAGTGTTTCGTATCACGTATCCAACTAAACTAAAGCGGTAGAGAGACCGAATCACCCTCCCCTAATGATAGTGATTCGTATCACGTATCACGTATCCAACTAAACTAAAGCGGTAGAGAGACCGAATCACCCTCCCCTAATGATAGTGATTCGTATCACGTATCACGTATCCAACTAAACTAAAGCGGTAGAGAGACCGAATCACCCTCCCCTAATGATAGTGATTCGTATCACATATCACGTATCCAACTAGACTAAAGCGGTAGAGAGTCCGGGAGAGAGAGAGAGAGAGAGAGAGAGAGAGAGAGAGAGAGAGAGAGAGAGAGAGAGAGAGAGAGAGAGAGAGAGAGAGAGAGAGAGAGCCGTTTACTGCAGCCTTTTACTGCAGCCTTTTACTGCAGCCTTTTACTGCAGCCTTTTACTGCAGCCTTTTACTGCAGCCTTTTACTGCAGCCTTTTACTGCAGCCTTTTACTGCAGCCTTTTACTGCAGCCTTTTACTGCAGCCTTTTACTGCAGCCTTTTACTGCAGCCTTTTACTGCAGCCTTTTTCTGCAGCCTTTTACTGGGAGCGAAGTTCTACTCACCTGCCGATGTAACCGACTATACGGGAGTGGCTGAGTATGTGGCAGGTCTACCTGGACTAGATGGTCTGGTGAATAACGCAGGTACAACTGTAATGGCCCCCTTCCTGGATCTCACACCCTCTGATTATGACACAGTGCTCAATACCAATCTCAAGGGGGCATACTTTGTAGCCCAGGCAGTAGCACGGAACATGGTTCAACACAGCAGGAAGGGTAGCATTGTAAATGTGTCTAGTCAGGCATCCCAAGTCGCACTCTCAGGGCACACTCTGTACGGGATGTCCAAGGCAGGTCTGGATAATCTCACGAAAAACATGGCATTAGAATTAGGGCAGCATGGTATTAGAGTTAACAGTGTGAACCCCACCGTGGTCATGACGGACCTGGCTAGGGAACACTGGGGTAAACCCGAGAACGGGGCACCCATGTTGGCTAGGATTCCCTTGGGACGGTTCGCAGAGTTGGATGATGTCGTGGGTCCTGTTCTCTTTCTGTTGAGTGATCAGAGTGCTATGGTGAACGCTAGTTGCCTCCCTATTGAGGGAGGATTTCTAGCGACGTGATCTAATGTGCCGAACAGTGTGAGTTACACAAGACCTGATCTAATCTCGGGTGTTTTATTTGTAGATTAAGTGAACTATTGAGGGTAATTCCTGTGTGTATATGTTGAAGTTGGGAGTTTTTTATTTGAGAGTTTAATTAATTTCACTGTCATTTTTCAATCTGCAGCCGTTTATTAATTAGTCCTTATCTCGCTTGATAAAGCGTGAAAGCCAAAGCTTGTCCTTTGGAATGTATTCCCAACTCCATTTAATTACCAACTCCATTATCATTACAAGTTACCATAACCCCATATTCCCCCTCTTATTATAGGACTGCAGGATGGAAAGAGAGAGTCTAGTGATATGGCGGAGTCCTGTTCAGACCCTATACTACTGTACAATGCAGCTCGGATGTGAACTAATCCGAGCCATCAAGTTTGTTCTATCCAACATTGCAAGGTTCCTCCTCCTTCTGGTACTCTGTGGTTTGGTAGCAGCCTCATTCCATCTTGAGGGGCCCCACACCCCCTACACTGAGGTCCTGTCCTCCAAATTCAGCTGGTGTCTTTACTGGGTGGGTCTAGGTGTTCTATCTAGTGTGGGTCTGGGTACTGGTCTCCATACCTTCCTACTATACCTTGGACCCCATATAGCCAGTGTTACTATGGCTGCCTGGGAGTGTGGGAGTGTGGACTTCCCTGAACCTCCCTACCCTGAACAGATCACTTGTGGAACAGGACCAGCTACCACTATCGATCTCTGGACTATTGTAACCAAGGTCCGGCTAGAAGCGTTCATGTGGGGTGCTGGTACTGCCCTAGGGGAGCTTCCTCCGTATTTCATGGCCCGAGCTGCCCGGCTTAGTGGCCAGAAAGTTGAGGATGAGGATTTTAATGAGCTGGATGAGCTGAAAGGGAAGAATGATTTAGATATCTGGTCACGTGCCAAGCTGGCCATGCATACTCTGGTACAGAAGGCTGGGTTTATTGGCATTCTACTGTGTGCCAGTATTCCCAACCCTCTCTTTGATCTGGCTGGTCTGACTTGTGGTCACTTCCTAGTCCCCTTCACCACCTTCTTTGGAGCCACACTGATAGGGAAGGCAGTTGTCAAAATGCACATCCAGATGTTGTTTGTAGTCTTTATCTTCTCAAAACATCACCTTGAAGCCCTGGAGACCCTAATTTCCAGTATCCCAGAGATCGGTCCTGCAATTCATGCCCCATTTGTGGAATTCATGGATAAACAGAAGGCAAAGTTGAGGAGTGGTGGAAAGCAGGGTGGTGGAGGTGGCTCAGAGAGTGTTCTGTCAAAGTGTTTTGAGGTGTTTGTTATAGGGATGATCCTGTATTTTGTAGTATCTCTTGTCAACTCTCTCGCTCAGCAGTACTATAAAGATAATGTGGAGGGACAGAAGGCTAAAAAGGCAAAGTGACTCAGAATTAAAGTTGTGTAGCTCAGGAAAGTGCTATATATTGACCTATTATCTATCTTTTTCTTTCTCGTTTTGTTTGGCAGTAATGATAATGAATCAGGGGTTGTCCCCTGTAATGTATGATGATAATGTTTGATTTCGGGTTTCTTTTTCAACGGATGATTAAGTATAATTAACCGATTATATGGCGTGCAGATAGATTTGTGTAGTTTCTCTCTCTGTGTGTGACCCCCAATATAATGATATAATCACCCTGTTATTATAGGTGTCACCTGTGGGTGAAATGAAAAATGTGGAGCAGATGGTTATTGGTACACACGAGAGCGGACGATCTATGTCGTTCAAGAAATTCGTGAAAGATATAGCAGACTCTAAAACAAAATATGTAAGTCATTAAAATCCATTACTTTCCCTCTCTTTTCTCCTAAAATAGCCCTTAAACGCTCCCTCTCTGGAATTTCAGGAAGAATCACTAGTGATGGAGGGGGAGATCGAGACACTGAAACGGGACATCAAAGGTGGCTACGCTTCGAACGTAAGGAGCGCGCGCAGTTGCACATGTGTTGAAAGTAGTAGTTGTCAGCGTGGGAAGAGACACAACGCGCACTGGCAACACACTGCCCAAGTAGCTATCAGTGTCTGCTATGTTCAACTCACAATGTCAATGATGTTAGCTGCAGACCGCTATTGTGATATACCCTACCCTTGTGTGTACTGTGTGTGTCCTCTGTGAATAGTACCAAGTCATTCGTCTCCATTTCTCTAACCAAGTTAAACACGACCCCCCCCCCCCTCTCCAGCTCCCTAACATGTCTCTCTCTCCCTAACATGTCTCCCTCCCCACAGTCGATACAGCACGAGAGACTAGTCAAGTTAATCTACATACACATGCTGGGATATGACGCTACTTTTGGGGTCATTGAAACTATAAAGTTCGCACAACAATCAAGTCTCTTTTATAAACGTGTTGGTAGGTGTGCCACGTCGAGTCGCCTGACACTGTGAGTTGTAACTGCCCACGTGTTACACTGTGACACGTGGGCAGCTACACATGTCACTTTTACAAGTATAATAAGGGAATTTTAGCTAAATAAGGGCCGAAACTAGGGAAAAATTTGTAACAAGCTAATTCCTTCACCAATTGGTCCCTATGGGTCCCTAGAATCACCAAAAAAAAATCACAAGAAATCCGCGATGGCGAAGTTGGGTTTTTGGACCACGCCCTTTTACCTGTATTTTCAGTCATATGGTCAAAAAATAAATTCTCTTAGAATAGGAGTAGAGAAGAAAATAAGGACACTAAATTGTGTAGCGTCCTCGCATTAGTGGGGGTAGACGCCCATGAAAAGTCTCTATCTCATTTGGTTAATTAGATAATTGGATAATTAGATATGCGCATAGCCGTTTTTGGCCATATGGCTATAGCCACTTAGGAATGGTTTAGAGACTTTTCACTGGTGCCATTTTGTAGGCAATGGCCAAGTTATGGGGGGTCGACGTCGGACTTTTAAGCTCTATCTCCAACCGTTTAGCCGTTATTTGGCTTTAAAGATGCTCAAAATCGGGCTTTTTACCGTTTTTTGCTCATTTTGAACGGTTGGAGATAGAGCTTAAAAGTCCGACGTCGACCCCCCATAACTTGGCCATTGCCTACAAAATGGCACCAGTGAAAAGTCTCTAAACCATTCCTAAGTGGCTATAGCCATATGGCCAAAAACGGCTATGCGCATATCTAATTATCCAATTATCTAATTAACCAAATGAGATAGAGACTTTTCATGGGCGTCTACTAGGGTGTGCTATTTCAAATTTTTTTCGACTAGGCCATTCAGTATCTAGCTAATGTGAAACTATGGACGATTCTCTATCACATCAGCAAAACAGAATCGAGATAGTGTTTGTCAGTTACGTTGGCATCGCGATTTAAAAAGTGTAGTTTTTAACCGAAAAATGGTAAAAACAGGGAAATATGTGTGGTTTTCACCAGTTTTTGACATGTTCTTGATATCAACTTTTTATGTTCAGGATCGTGTTCAGCACCTCGAAACTGACAAGAATTGATATGTATCATTAAATGATGCTAAAGTTCATTTTTGACCTAAAAATGTTCATTTTTGACAAAAAATGTTCATTTTTGACAAAAAATGTTCATTTTGGACATGTTCTTAAATTTTGAGAGCTTTTTCATGAACGGGATCGTGTTCCGCAGGCCAAAATTAGTCGATTACAACCGAAATTTGCTTTCCACCAAGAAAAAACTTAAAAAAATTAAAATTCGTCCCCACGATTCTGCAAGTTGGTAAAATTAGCAAGAAAAAAAAGGGAGAAAAAATTTTATTTTTGTTCATAAAGTGGATATCTGAAGACTCAAACTGAAAGTAACAGTTGTATAAGTTGTCACGAGACGATTTATATGTGTGTTTTGTTCGAAATCACGCCCTAAAACAGACTTTTTGAAATGAATATGCCCATATATGGGCATAGCTCGTGCCAACGTAATTGGGCCATGGTAGAGCCAAAACTTTGTGATAAAATGTTTTAGAATGATCGTAGGAGCTCATTTAACCCGATACCAAGTGAAATTTTGAATTAAATTAGGCATTTGAAAAAATAGCACACCCTAGCGTCTACCCCCACTAATGCGAGGACGCTACACACTTCAGTGTCTTTATTTTCTTCTCTACTCCTATTCTAAGAGAATTTATTTTTTGACCATATGACTGAAAATACAGGTAAAAGGGCGTGGTCCAAAAACCCAACTTCGCCATCGCGGATTTCTTGTGATTTTTTTTTGGTGATTCTAGGGACCCATAGGGACCAATTGGTGAAGGAATTAGCTTGTTACAAATTTTTCCCTAGTTCAAAGCTAATATTCCCTAATTAGTAGTGAGATTCTACTCAGTGTCTAAACAAGTACTCCACACACTCATACCCTACATCACAAGTACCCCAAATAACAATGTTTTCAGGGTATTTAGTTGCGTCACTACTGTTGAACGCAGGGAAGCAGGAGGCGCTTCTTCTATGCTGCACCCTAACCAAGGTATAACTTGGTAGATCGGGTGGGGTTTGTTATGTTCTAACCAAGGTATAACTTGGTAGTTCGGGCGGGGTTTGTTATGTTCTAACCCATCTCGCGGAGGTGGTGTAGGTGGGGTTTAGTTATTAATCAGCCCTATATATTTTCTGAATTAACCCACCCTAACAATCAAACCCCCCCCCCCCCAAGGATTTGAACTCGGACAGTGTTGTTGAGCAGAGCATGGCTCTAACTGTTATCTGCCAGTTAATGGGCAATGAAACAGTATCTATATTTCTTCCTATGATCGTCAGAAAACTTGCCCATCCCAAGTAAGTATCTGAGGGTGTGTGTGATCGGTTTATTTTGTTAATTCAGTATTCTTAAAACTCATTGGTTCGAAAATGGTAAACAGTAAAATTTTATTTTATAATGTTTCAGTTTCTTGAAAGGTCCAGGAAGAAGGTGTTTTGACATCCGTGTTGTTGTCATTAGCTGCATTAGCCGCATCATGGTTTCCTCGTTTAGGGTCCTGTTTCCTAGGGCTCCCCTATCAAACGCTTGTAGGGTAACTCCTATTCTTTTAGAAGTCTCGAAGCCTCTGCATTTCAGGAAAAGTTGTACCGCATTTTTTCCCTGCCCGGGTGATCTTTTTAGCACGCACGTGCTAAAAAGATCATTCAGGGTTTAGAAATCAGCAGATTGTGTAGTTAACTAAAAGTGTCCGTCCGTCCGTCCGTCACGGACAACGCCTAACAACAAGTCTGCTCCTTCATAAAACTTTCATCTCACGCTTCGTTGATTCAACAAAGGAAATGATTAACACACATTGTGGCGCGCAATTACTCGCTGATAGCACTTCCCACTATCACCTGAAATCACTTTGGGCGCCCTACAGCCATGTTATGAAGTGGTAAAACGTATTCCAAGCATGAAACTACTGTCACAACTCACACTATACTAGTGACTCGAGTTGAGATGCGGTTAAAGTTGAAGCACTTGGTAATCAACTGGGGTCTCCTAAGCAACTGCCTTGGTTGCCATAGCAACTGTCTTGGTTATCATAGCAACGGCTTTGGTTACCATAGCAACTGCTTTGGTTACCATAGCAGCTTACCTAGTTACCTTAGTAACCAACATTGCATCAGCCAAAAAATGCTCTTTGGGCACAAAATTCATCAGGAAATCCAGTTTTTAAGCTTATTCATCAATTTTAAATCCATTTGTGGCAGGGAAACACCGCATTATGAATACATAATGCAATAATTCTTGTTGCTTGTCATCCTGTCGGCAGGTGCAGTGCGACGGAAATGGATTCCTTCCAGGTCCGCAATCCTGTAGCAGGTTTGCCTCGTCAGTAGTTCAGTTCGGAGGGCAAACCGTTCATTGTCAGTGCCTCCGCTACGTTCTCTGTTTTCTGCGAGTTTTCCTCTTCGCAGATAATCGTCAATCCGATCAAGATTTCGTGGTGCACCTGTTGTTGAAGGGTGGCGCAATCAAAAACTTGAGTTCTGGCATCCCAGAGTTTTCGGGGGCTAAACTCTATGTGTTCGGCGCCCTTGTTGGGAGTGCAAAGTTCATGTGGTATCCTCTGGTATTGTGAGGGATGGCTAGGGATTCCAGCGCAGTGTTTATCTCCCTAGTGTTGGCTTCCCTCAGTCGTCTTGGTAGTCGCTGTTGCTGCCTTTGTTGCTGCTGCTCTTGCCGATGTTGCTGGTTTCTCCATTGAAGAAAAAGTTCATACTCCGGATCCCGTATGTTGCTATTCCCTTGATCCTGTGCAACACCATCTCCACTGGTGTTCCTCCTCTCAGTAGCATCCTCTCCACTGGTGTTCCTCCTCTCAGTAGCTTCATCTCCCCTGTTGGCCATCCTCTCGGCAGCTCCATCTCCACTGTCGCTGTTGTTGTTGCTCCTGCTGACGTTGTTGTTGCTTCCTCCATTGTATTATGAAGAGCTCATATCCCGTATCAGGCTCCACTTGTTGTAACGGGTTTCGATACGAGAACGACAAGAGAGATGGTGTGCGGAACCGAAGCTCCTGAACTCAATTTTAGTCAACCATAAATACCAAATCACTAGACTAAACAATATCTTTAAACAACATGTTAAACATGTATACAGCTGATGCTGACGTGGGAACTCAGTTGTATCATATAGTATAACATTCACTTTCCTCCCAGAGAGATAATCAGGAAGAAAGCAGTTGATGTCATGTACCAGTTTCTATGTGAGATGCCTGACCAGCGACATGATGCCCACTATCAAAAGGCGCTCTGTGATCCTGATGCGGGGGTGATGGTGTCTGCCCTTCCCATCTACCTTAAACTTACCAGGGTTAGTGTGAACAGGAACTACAATGTCCATAAAATAGGATGGAAAAAGTTGCCAAAAAGCCCAAAAGTTTAACATCAACAATCCTTTGTTTATGACATCACATTTCCCCCAGGAGTTCCCCAAGGAGTATGTTCACATGACGAAGCCCTTCACTGATATCTTGACACAGATAGTGGAGGGACGACTACACAATAGTTTTAATTATCATACCTTCCCTGCTCCCTGGGCTCAGATCTACCTGCTTCAGATATTGGAAAACGTGGGGAGAAACAATCAGGAGTAGGTTATGAATTGTATAGTTCCCATAGTTGTCCCATCCCCGTATCGGTAATACTTCATTGGAACACGTGTTGCTATTTGAATTTCAAGCATCGCCTAGAAAACTGCTACCTCTTCCAGAGTCAGTAAGGGAATGGGTGAGGTTCTAACACCTCCCCCCCCCCTTCAGAGTTAGTAAAGGTATGGGTGAGGTGTTGCACATGGTGGTTGCTAGGGCCAGTGGCACCATGACAACGCCCCAAGCCAGCGATGCTGCCACTGCTGTCCTCTACCAAGTGTGCCTCACCATCCTATCAATATACCCTGACCAGGACCTGATACACCTCGTGACACGCAAAATAGATGGTAAGATAAACACAGTGCCACTATATTGTTGAGACTCCCTCACACCATGTCGATTGGTATGAAAAGCTACCATATAGTTTTCAAGACCATGTGTAAAAACTTGTCTTGTTCAGACAGTGTAGAATCTAAACACCCCCTTGCCCTGCAGAGTTTGTTAACAGTTCCAGTAACAAGGTCCACCTTGGCCTCCAGCTCCTGGAACGACTCTCCCAGACCCAGCCTCAGGTGACGGCAGCCCGGTTTCTGGACCAAGTCTACACCCTGACCCAACACACCTGCCCCATGGTCAGAGAGGGGGCAGTCCGGGTCCTGGGGGCGTCAGTTAGCAGCGATAATATTGAGAAGGTCACAGAGAACCTTCTGGCACTGATATCATCTCCAGACAGGTGGGAACATGAATCACAATGATTCCTACTACATTGATTGGCTTAGAGGTTTTACTCCGTTCGCTACGGCTAAATGAGATAATTTATCCTTTATTCCCAGTTCGTGTGAATTGAAGGGTCTGTGTGGGGAAATACTGGTCCCTGATTGGCTGATAACCAGTCACGTGACCTAAATAACGAGTTCTGATTGGTTGTTTACCCCTAACCTTTATTCCCAGTTCGTGTGAATTGAAGGGTCTGTGTGGGGACGTGTTGGTTGAGGGTGGTCAGAGTTGTGCTCCCTCGGCCCACTGGTACGTGACAATGCTCCTCAAGATCCTGGACCTCTCCTCAGGACCTGAGTCTACTGAGAAAATAATTAACACGTGAGTGATGGGAACCAGCTGGTATTTCTCGGAATGGGACCGGGAATGTTTGGGAGGTGGGAATTTGTGTCCAAATTACAACGTTCCACAGCTTCACATAACAAACCCCTACTACCCCCACTAGGTTGATAGACTACTGTAGTAGGACAGATGAAGTTGAAGCTAAGAGGGTAGTCCAGGATGCAGCTACAGCCACCACAGACCCTACATCCCCTAAAGCATGGTTGAGCCTCTGGGCCCTGGGTCACTATAGCCAGGAGTTCAGCGAGGCAGGGGTATGGGCTGGGCAGATAGAGGCACTATCAGGCAGTCAGAGGAAGTGTTTCCTAAATAGTCTGCTGCTGATGGTGAACAGAGTTGGGCCCTTGCCAGCGGATATTCTGGGGGTTGTAAAGCCGTATTGTAGTGATCCATGCCCCTTTCTAAGACAACTAGCTAGAGAGGTGGTAGCGCTGTCCAGTATAGCAGAGATGGAGGGACCCATGCAGGGATCTAGTGACGTAAGTACTGGTACCACTACATCATGTTAACAGTTACCACTATAACACCATGTTAATCTTAAATGTTGTCTAATTTTCACACACTTCCGGTAGCTACCTTCATGTCAAATTCATCTCACATTCGCATCGATACAAAGCTGTATTCCCATTTCAGCCAGTTGGGGAGTTGATGGCACAGTTGGCAGGAAGGACAGACGTTGCAACGAACAACACTGCCCACAAACAACTGCTACAAAAGTTCAGAAAACGTGTCACAGTCATTTCAGATGGTAATAACACTTGTTGAGTAAGGGGGAACAACAAAATATTAATAATAATAACATGGAGGGCGGTGGACCGTTCGACTTCAGGGGCTGGGGAATATACATAATCACATGTGTAAACGCACATACTGACTGTATCTACACAGACACTAACCGTACCGTCGTTGCTGTGTTTTTGCAAATCAGATGTCTTGTCTTGCCCCCTCCCCGTCTTGCCCCCTCCCCGCCTTGCCACACATCACTACTATCTCTCCCTTTGCAGATGCGTTCTATGATCTGGTGCCGGTCGAGGCATCCCCTGCTAAAGTGCTACCAGGCAACACCAACCCCACGACTGGGGGTGGGAACAAGGGGTCAGGAGGGGATCAGGGTAAGGGGACATCCCAATCTTGGGTCAGTTACCATGAACACATTCCGGAGGAGACGGGCAGCTCGGAGAAACCTGAACCCCCACTGTAAGTAACTGGGTTAATTAATTAATTTTATTAGTTGAGGTGCTAATTGGGTTAATTAGTTGGCTACTAATTGGGATAATTAGTTGGCTGCAGTTTTGATTTTGAGCTCATATTTTCAACAATTTCAGGTCTCAGCCGGCTTTCCAGACGGTAAGGAAGTGGGGCTCACCCTCTCCCTATAATACTCAACGGACAATTAATCCGGGGGCACCACTTTGTTGACCAGTTGTGTTTGTCATGACCCTTCTCGGTGTGAGGGTCGAGCAATATAACTTGTAGTTGAGAGATAGTTGAATAGTTTTATCGTTTACGTGAGAGGAATGTGGGAAGAAACTGCAATAAATCGGGCCGGCGTGAGAATACTTGGGAATAGCCCCGCGTTGTCCTTGTAAAGAGAGCTGTATGGCGGCGCCCCATTTGATTCTCAAAGTGCGCTCAGATGGATGGGGGGGGGTCGCGGCGCCAGACAGGAAGAGAGATAAAGTGTGTGTGTGTATTATACAGTATGTGTGCCTGTGATTGATTCATTTCGTTTCTTTGCTGTTTTGATTTTTTTGCAAACCACCCTGTATTTTTCTTCCCCTTACCCCATCCTGTGTTACCCTACAGCGCCCTTACCCCATCCTGTGTTACCCTACAGCGCCCTTACCCCATCCTGTGTTACCCTACAGCGCCCTTACCCCATCCTGTGTTACCCAACAGCGCCCTTACCCCATCCTGTGTTACCCTACCCTCACTAACTTCCCTATGCTAGGGTAGCAAAATACAAGGAAGTAGCATTGCTACCTCCCTGTATTTCCCTACCCTCGCCAACTCCCCCTACCCTACCTCTTCTATCTCTACTAGTCTCTCCTTACCCCGACTCTGTTACCCCGCCCTGTGTTTCCTGCCTCTCTTCTAACTCTCCCTCTCTCTCTCTCTCTCTCTCTCTCTCTCTCTCTCTCTCTCTCTCTCTCTCTCTCTCTCTCTCTGTCTCTCTCTCTCTCTCCCACTCTCTCTCTCTCTATTTAGCAGCAATGACCGTGTGGCAGTTTTACAGAAACACAACACTGGGTCAGTGTCTGGAGGATTCTCTTGACGAGATGATACAGGTAATTAAAAAGGACGGGGTCACATGTGGGCATCAGGCCTCGCCCCAAGCCGCAAGCGGTCCACAACACGCACCACGCGGATTCCCGAATCGCAAATTTAACCGAGAAATTTTTCCCGAATCGCAAATTTAACCGAGAAATTTTTCCCGAATCGCAAATTTAACCGAGAAAATTTTACCAAATTGTAAATTTAACCGAGAAAATTTTCACGAATCGTAAATTTAACTCAGAAAGTTTTCCCAAATCGCAAATTTAACCGAGAACATTTTTCCAAATCGTAAATTTAACCGAAAATTTTTTCCTAATCGTAAATTTAACCGAGAAATTTTTCCAAATCGTAAATTTAACCGAGAACATTTTTCCAAATCGTAAATTTAACCGAGAAAATTTTCACGAATCGTAAATGTATCCTTAAAATTTTGCCGAATCGCAAATTCAACCGAAAAAATTTTGCCGAATTGCAAATTTAACCGAGAAAATTTTCCTGAATCGCAAATTTAACCGAGAAAATTTTCACGAATCGCAAACTTAACCGATAAAAATTTTGCCGAATCGCAAATTTTACTGAGAAAATTTTCACGAATAGCAAATGAATCCCATAAATTTTCCTGAATCGCAAACTTAACCGAAAAATTTTTGCCGAATCGCAAATTTTTACCGAGAAAATTTTCACGAATTGCAAACTTAAGCGAGAAATTTTTCACGATGACGAATCGCAAAATTAACCGAAAATATTTTCACGAATCGTAAATTTAACTGAGAAAATTTTCACGAATCGCAAAATTAAGCGGGAAAATTTTCCTGACTCGTAAATTTTACCGGGGAAAAGTTTTACAAATCGCAAATTTAACCGAGAAAATTTTCCCGAATCGCAAAATTAACCGAGAATATTTATTGCTTTACTAGTAGGCCCGTTCGCCCTACGGGCGAATTTCGGGGAAATGGTAGCTGGATTAGGGAACGCTGACATCACCTGCACCATCCGTTCCTAGCCTATCTCTCACTTTCTCCCTACCCATGTATTTCTATATTCGACTGGAGTAATCACCCTTGGGCGACGTTGGGTAAAGCTATCCGTAGTCGTTGATTGGCTCGCTTCAACACGTTGGCGTAATCTGTCATATTCTCTAGTCTCTCTGACAGCAGCAGATCTTCTGGACCCATATAACCGTTGCCGAATAGCGCTTCGGGTGGAAGAGCTAGACATCAGGACAGAAGTAAAAGAATGCACGTGCAGAATTGAATTTCCCCTTGGTACCCAACTGCAACCGGGAGAGAGATCTCCAGGTCCCTCTAATAATTGCACGTGCAAGTGTAGTTGCTAGGTGATCTCTGTCACACAATTTGCTTAGTAAGTAGTATGATTCCTTCTTCATAGTCAGGACCACCGAGAAATAGTACCAAATTACTGTTTTGCAGATCTTCTCACATGTTTAAACGGCTCTAATTATATAACTACAAAAGATAGAAACTATTCCAAAGTTGAGACTGCAAATTTCAAGATGATCCAAGCACTCCTTCCGTGGGCACGACCGTGCACCAATAGTGGTCCTGACTATCAGAGCCAACCCTTTTCAGAACCTCCTCTAATTGATATCTCTCCCTCTGTTTCAGAACCTCCTCTAATTGATATCTCTCCCTCTGTTTCAGAACCTCCTCTAATTGATATCTCTCCCTCTGTTTCAGAACCAGCAGATAACTCCGACAGCTAAGCAGCAGGTTCTATTGCAGTTCGATAAGGCCATCAGTACTACTCTCTCACAGCGGGTTAAAAACAAAGTAACATTCAAGGTACATAACCAGGAACCGACCGAATCAGGAAATACTGGTCCCTGATTGGCTGATAACCAGTAACGTGACCTAAATAACGAGTTCTGATTGGTTGTTTACTTGTTTCGGTCGGTTCCTATACATAACACTGCCTCAATGTTACTAGTCACTGCCGAACTAGTTAACACACTAGTTCGGACGCTAAGGTCCTGCAGATACAACGTCTGTGTTGGTCGAATTGATTGAATTGGTTATTCCAAATTCCAATTGATATATATATATGCAATATGCATTCCTCCCAATTACTACACAACTCAACATCTCCTGCCCAGGGCTGTATCAAGGTTGTCTAACTGATCTATATCTCCTCCATGCAGGGTTGTATCAAGATGTACCCTCCCCTTGTCGAGTAATGTTATCCCCATTCCCTCCCAGGGCTGTATCAAGGTTGTCTAATTGATCTATATCTCCTTCCCAGGGTTGTATCAAGATGTACCGGTACTGCGACAATGTTTGGACCTTCCTGATGACCAACACAGAGTTCAGGGATGCTAATGACGGGTTCAGGGCTGACAGTGTCAAAATAGTAGCATGTGATGGAAGTGAGTTAATAATCAGGGGGGGGGGGAGAAGGGGAGAAGGGGAGGGCTGACAGTGTCAAAATAGTTTGATTTATAACGGGGGGGGGGGGGGGGTATTATACTGGGAGTGGGTCTACTCTTGGGGGAGGGGTATTACCCTCCTTTTTGGTTTAAGTGGTCCTGTACATACCAGGAACCGACCTAATCAGGAAATACTGGTTAGTGGTTCCTGATTGGCTGATAACCAGTCACGTGACCTAAATAACGAGTTCTGATTGGTTGTTTACTTGTTTCAGTGGTCCTGTACCTAACCCTCATCCTCTTTTTCAGCTAAGCCACCGGGAGAGAAGTGAAGTATCTCAAACAAGTGGGTACAAGTGGATATAAGACGCCGTGGACAAAACCATGGAATGGGACAGAGACTGTGAACTGTAATATGATGCTGTATAAACAATAAATCGAGACCCTGTTATTGAGGTTCACAGACACTGAGTCAGATCGAGTGTGTGGAGATGTCAGTTTGAGGGTGTTGTGTGACTATTATTATTTTTTTCCCTGCCCGGGTGGATGCCCGAAGGGCATCCACCCGGATGATCGTTTTAGCACGTGTGCTAAAAAGATCATAAAGGGTTTAGAAATCTCGGATTTGAAATAGTAACTCGAGCGTGGTCAAAATCGCGTGTGTCACGGTAGCAGCATAGTAACTGCTCCTTCATAAAATCAAATAACTGTTTTGATGAAATATGATGTCAGGACGCTTATTTTTCAAAGCTGTGCGCGGCGCTCACAACACTGTTGCTGAAGGGGTGAGGGTAGAGTAAAACAGCTGTGTAACTGCATATACATACAGGACGCATGCATCTCACATTGTGACCAAGCCTTGATATTGTGATACTGATAGTGTGATACTGATCCTGTCGACGGAGGGCAGGGAAACACCGCATTATGAATACATAATGCAATAATTCTTGTTCGAAGGAGAAAATTGTATCGAGAGACCCTGTTATTGAGGTTCACAGACACTGTTGATTCAGGTTGAGTGTGTGGAGATGAACTGTCAGTTTGTTTGTGGGTGGGTGTGTGACTATTAGGGACCAGTTACAAAATTTGAAACTGATGTCAGTTTCAATTTTGCAACTATACCAAACACAAAATTTGAAACTGATGTCAGTTTCAATTTTGCAACTAGACCAGTTACAAAATTTGAAACTGATGTCAGTTTCAATTTTGTAACTGGAGCGAAATTGTTTGTTCGAAGGAGAAAGAAAGACTTGAATAAATTCACGTTAAATTAAGTTATACCCAGTTTAAAACACCGCCTTTAACAACTTTGTCTCGGGGGAAGACAGTGTGTGGGACATATCACATCAGTTGCAAGGGAGCCCTTCACGGGGTAACAGTGTTAACTAACAGTGTTACTAACACATACATATCACATCACAGTGTTAGTAGATTACTGTTCATTCTGGTATCTCGTCCTCTCTCCATTCTATCTGCAGTACTGGTGCTCCTGTCCTCATTGTTCATTCTGGCATCTCGTCCTCTCTCCATTCTATCTGTACTGGTGCTCCTGTCCTCACTGTTCATTCTGGCATCTCGTCCTCTCTCCATTCTATCTGTACTGGTGCTCCTGTCCTCACTGTTCATTCTGGCATCTCGTCCTCTCTCCATTCTATCTGTACTGGTGCTCCAATCCTCACAGACTCTTTACATGCAGCCACTACCTTAGCCACAGCAAGGGTCTCTGTCCCAGTCACCCCAACCTCCTTCACTCCCCTGACCACCCCTGCAAAGTGCTCCAATTGACGGGTAAACGCAGCATCATAATGTGATGGGAAGGAGTAGTGGAGGGGAGATGTCCTACTGCCCATAGCATCGTGTATAGTGAGGTTGTTGGGTCTGTTGTGTCCACATTGCACCATCCCACCAGGCCCAAATACCTCCAATCTCTGATCGTACCCATAACTGCAGTATCGATCCAGTTCAATTGTCCCCACACCCCCTCCTGACCTCCACTTTAGCACAATTAACACACTATCCAGGTCGTTATGGGCAGCAAACTCAGGGATATGGGCTGTACCCGTCACATACACCTCTCTAGGTACATCACCCACCACCCAGCACTGCAGGTCGATGTCATGGACAGCAAAGTCATCAAATACCCCACCGGAAGGCCCAATGTAGGATAGGGGTATGAGGGGACTGTCTCTACTGACAGACCGGATGGAGTGAACTGGACCCACCTGGCCTGCCCGAACCTGCCTCTGGATGGTAGCGTAGGAAGGGTCAAATCTGCGGTTGAAGGCACAAAACAAGGGTAGTTTTAGTTCGGCTGCCAGGGTATAACACTCCTTTGTTTTGTTCATATCACGTGATATTGGTTTCTCACAGAAGACAGCTTTACCAGCTCTGAGGGACTGTGTTATAAGATGAACATGAGAGTCAGTACTGGTCGCTATGACAACCCCCTCCACAACATCATCCCCTAGACACTCACCCACATCCACTGTCACACGGACTGATCCAGGGATACCATACCGTGCCCTGATATCGTCAGGGCTCTGTCGGGGGGATAGGACAACATGAGTTAGACGGAGTGTCGGTATTGCCATGATCTTCCTCAGATACATGACTCCTATCCGACCCAGGCCAATGAGAGCCACTGGGACAGGAGGGCTGCTGGAGGGTGGAGCAGCAGGGGTTGTTGGGCTGGCGTGGTATGGGGAGATTGGGCTCTTGTATTGTATTGTTGCCATGGCTATATAAAACACGTGGTTTTAGGTTGGTAGGGCCGGGGGAGTATCTGGTGTTTGGGGTCAGGCAGGTAAACAGAACAGATCAGTAGCCGTTCTGCGAGCAGTGGGTTGAGTTCAGGGGTTGAGTTCAAAATATATCAGGCTTGCCATTCTTTCGTTGCGAAGCATCGTGCGGTTTTGCGAATAAGAACCGGCGTATTGGTAGTGTAAGTGAATGGCAAACCTGATAGTTTTAATTGGAAACAAAGATCTGAAAGATGGAACCAAATATAATCCTCGCACAACAATGATTACAGATCAGATTTTAACGAAAGAGAAAGAGATCTTAAAATGATCTAATCATGCACATTACTGACATCACTCATCATCTTGAACACATTTTATCCACAACAACAATTCCCAAATGACGGCTCAGTAGACAGATGAGAGTATTATATTGAGAGATTCAGCAGCTGATAACTAAGGTTAACACTTGTTAACACACCCCTTACTCAACATGAGGTTAACACACACTACTCTCCCCTCATCTTAGGGTGATTCTAGAAGTGTCCCAATACAGAGAACTCTCGGAGAATATCAAAGTCCAGATATAGGGCACAAAGAACTCGTTTGATTCCGATTCTTCGATGTACTCAAACTTTAACACTGGTGTCATCTGAAAGGACGTGATATTATTCGGTATAGAATTGAAGCTGAGCAGGGAAAGGGGTTTCAATCTATGCTTGTATCTTTGAGGAGGTAGTAATCAGGAACCGCCCGAATCAGGAAATACTGGTCCCTGATTGGCTGATAACCAGTCACGTGACCTAAATAACGAGTTCTGATTGGTTGTTTACTTGTTTTGGTCGGTTCCTGGTAGTAATTATTACCTGAAGTCTGTCGGAGGGCCACTGTCGGGCAAGTTCCTCAATAACTTCCTGGACCCCAGTCACACTGACACCCTCTTGTTCGGTCTTCAGCTCCAATCTCTCTGTCAGACAAGCCAACACCTAAACAATTCAAACTGATGAAACAATTCAAATCACCAGGAGCACTGGCCAATAAAAAATAAAGACAGTGAAATATTGGGGAACTGGCCAATAAAAACTAAAGGCAGAGAAGTATTGGGGAACTGGCCAATCAGAAGACAGAGAACTGCGTACCGTTTCAATATTGGTCACGTGTTCTGAGAGGGTTGGGTGTGTCCTGAATCGGGTAAAGACCTCTCTCTTGTGCAGCATCTCATAGATTAGGGCTGTATTGTTCTTCCCACTGTAACACAGGGTGCAGTTGAATACCTCCAGGAAAATACGAATCACGTCCTCAAGGGTCGATAGTTCTGCTGCCTGGGAGTTGGGAGGGTGTTACCATGTCCATGAGTGGTTCTAATGTGTGGAAACACACTCAATTTTATGGTACAAAGTTTATCTACAAAAACCTAAACACACAAGATATAACTCATGTGATATCACTTTCTAACCTGGACTTCAGTCACCTCCTCGGTCCCCTCACACGCAGAACTTAGTTTACCATATTTCTTAACAAAGTTACAAAACAGATTCACCAGCTTCTCAGCAACGTAGGGGTGGAAAGAGTGGAATTTGGAGGAGAGATTAGCAAGGGCAGCCAGACAGTTCGTGTGCAGATACCTGGGAGAGAGAGAGAGAGGTAATGGGAGGGTTCATAATCTGCCCGGTTACAGCGAGATACATGAGTTTGAAACACATTTGTTTCTTGTGACCCCTACACATAGTGACAGCTCCTACCTGTCTCTGAGTTTGGTCATGTTCGCCTGAATGGTTCGGAGGATTATCAAAATGAGGAGTCCCCCGGCAGATATATCAGTTAGAACACGCTCCTTGTACCATGGGACAGAGGGGAGGATCTGGGGGGATGTTGATTAGCCACCTTGTATTACATTTGAATCAAAATCAAATTGAATTAGAATGCAAGCATCTTGGAAAATGATTTGGGATCATTTCTCGTCTCTCCTACCATTGCGCGCACAACGTCATAACACTATCTCACAACTGTGTCGCGGCGCGTTACTGCAAGTACAACAGCTGTGTGACACACTTGAGACAACACACTGACTCGGTGATAACAACATGTCAAACTCTAAACCTGTCAAACCATCCCTGATGTACCTGATCGTGCACATAGGAGCTAAAAGCGTCGTCGTGAGTTAGAATTAGGAGCAGGATTAGGACCATATAGAGATGGTGTGTGCTGTGACAGTCAGCATTGTATAACACTCGTAACAGAGGTAGTAGCAACTGTTCTGTGTCAGTCCGGGAGAGGATGTAGGTTCGTGCGTTAGGGTTGCCCTGCAAGAGAGAAGGGGATGTAGGTTCGTGCGTTAGGGTTGCCCTGCAAGAGAGATGGAGGGTGGGGGTTTAGGAGGGATATCCTACATAGGGCGAGATGGGGCCGGGGTTATTATAGGGATGAGGGGTTGCACGCTCTGGGGGTCTTTCACGAACACTTCGGTCCTAACTTTTTTGGGACCAATATTGCACTAGGACTTTTTTGAAATGGCTTTCACGAACAGAAGTTGGGGGTAGGCGGGGAGGGTAATTACCCCAATGCTCTCTATTTTGGCTTTCACGAAACTGAAGTTAGGACCGTAACTCACGTAGTCCTAAAGTCGCACGTGACCCATGTGAGTGTTGAAAACCAATAGGTAAACAAACACGTGATCACCAATAGCCATTTATGATTCAGATAGACTGACACGAGTATAAACATGATCACGTGACATTCGCAACAGAAGGGTGCAGGTGGAATTTCCAGTCAAGTTGGTGTATGAATAGTATTCATATATCAATGAATACATCAGTATTCTCTCTATCTCTCTCTCACGGCTCACCCTCTCTCCCTGTTCATCTCTCACCCTCTCTCCCTGTTCATCTCTCTTTCTCTCTCACTCTCTCCCTCCATATCTCACTCTCTGTATCTCCGGCCTCTCTCTCCCTCTCTCTCACTCTCTCTCTCTCTTTACGGGGGGGTTCCAACCTATTTCGTGTACGTTTGTACGGAAAAAAACACGGGTTTCCTCAAACAAAAAAATACAAAAAAATACAAAAAAATACAAAAAAGTACAAAAAAATACAAAAAAATAAAAACAGTTTTATATGGTAATTTACCATTATTGTTCGAACTTTTACTGTTTTTAAACATTCTTCCACGCAATTTCACGCAATTTAGCACAAAATATATACATATTTTACATATGTAGCATGCCAAAATCGCGAGAGAAATTTCCCCGAATCGCAATTTCTTACCGAGAAAATTTTCCAATTTTCTCGAATCGTATTTTCTAAGCGAGAAATTTCCCCGAATCGCAATTTCTTACCGAGAAAATTTTCTCGAATCGTATTTTCTAAGCGAGAAATTTCCCCGAATCGCAATTTCTTACCGAGAAAATTTTCCCGAATCGTATTTTCTAAGCGAGAAATTTCCCCAAATCGCAATTTCTTACCGAGAAAATTTTCCCGAATCGCAATTTCTTACCGAGAAAATGTTCTCGAATCGTATTTTCTAAGCGAGAAATTTCCCCGAATCGCAATTTCTTACCGAGAAAATTTTCTTGAATCGTATTTTCTAAGCGAGAAATTTCCCCGAATCGCAATTTCTTACCGAGAAAATTTTCCAATTTTCTCGAATCGTATTTTCTAAGCGAGAAATTTCCCCGAATCGCAATTTCTTACCGAGAAAATTTTCTCGAATCGTATTTTCTAAGCGAGAAATTTCCCCGAATCGCAATTTCTTACCGAGAAAATTTTCCCGAATCGTATTTTCTAAGCGAGAAATTTCCCCGAATCGCAATTTCTTACCGAGAAAATTTTCCCGAATCGCAATTTCTTACCGAGAAAATGTTCTCGAATCGTATTTTCTAAGCGAGAAATTTCCCCGAATCGCAATTTCTTACCGAGAAAATTTTCTCGAATCGTATATTCTAAGCGAGAAATTTCCCCGAATCGCAATTTCTTACCGAGAAAATTTTCCCGAATCTTATTTTCTTAGCGAGAAATTTCCCCGAATCGCAATTTCTTACCGAGAAAATTTTCCCGAATCGTATTTTCTAAGCGAGAAATTTCCCCGAATCGCAATTTCTTACCGAGAAAATTTTCTCGAATCGTATTTTCTAAGCGAGAAATTTCCCCGAATCGTATTTTCTAAGCGAGAAAATTTTCCCGAATCGCAACTTCTTACCGAGAAAATGTTCTCGAATCGTATTTTCTAAGCGAGAAATTTCCCCGAATCGCAATTTCTTACCGAGAAAATTTTCTCGAATCGTATTTTCTAAGCGAGAAATTTCTCCAAATCGCAATTTCTTACCGAGAAAATTTTCTCGAATTGTATTTTCTAAGCGAGAAATTTTCCCGAATCGCAATTTCTTACCGAGAAAATTTTCTCGAATCGTATTTTCTAAGCTAGAAATTTCCCCGAATCGCAATTTCTTACCGTTTATGTATAGCTGGGTTCCGTTTATGTTCATGTACATGTATTATTTATACTTTTATCAGGCACCCACATCCTTCATTATTTTTTTGTATTTTTTTGTATTTTTTTGTATTGTTTGTATGGAAAAAAACAGGAATTTTGGATACTTTTATGTATGGTCCGTACAAAAAAATACAAAAAAATACAAAAAAATAGGTTGGAACCCCCCCCTCTTTACCTCTCTTTTTCTATCTTTATCTCACCCTCTCTGTCAAACCCTCTCTGTCTGTTCATCTCTCTTTCTCTCTCACTCTCTTCCTGCATATCTCTCTCTCTCTCTCTCTCTCTCTCTCTCTCTCTCTCTCTCTCTCTCTCTTCTCTCTCTCTCTTTCTCTCTCTCTCTCTCTCTCTCTCTCTCTCTCTCTCTCTCTCTCTCTCTCTCTCTCTCTCTCTCTCTCTCTTTCAGGAGTTCACAAATAGTTTATTTGTGAAGATTGAAGCAATTTGAGGTTGTTTTGGGAATTGTCTTGTTTTCATTAAAACTGCGGCTGAGATCCCATAAAAGTGTATGCTCGAATGCACATTATGGCTTCACCTATCAAAGTTAGGACCGCATTTTGGTCCCAACTGAGAGTTAGGACAGCTTTTACCTGTCCTAACTCTAGGGAGAGTTAGGACCAAAATCCTAGTGGTTGGGACCGGAGTTGGGACCGCAAATTAGAGAGTTGGGATCTTTTTTGATAGTTAGGACCGCGGGAAAGGTAGTCACGTGGGGCATCACGCAATTAAAGTGTCGAATTACACAGCTGGGACCGGAGTTAGGACCGAAAGTTGGGACCGGTCCTAACTCTCTAAAAACGGTCCTAACTTTGGCCGTTCGTGAAAGCCACATTGCAAATTTTGGTCCTAACTACGCTGGGACCGGTCCTAACTTCGGTCCTAATTGTTTCGTGAAAGACCCCCTGATCTAAAGGCGTGCGTGGTGAGGGGGTGGGATAAGAATCAAAACAATTTTCACTGCATCCTGTGGTGTTGTGAGCTGTGTGCGGTGGAATCAAGTTACATTTTTATCTACAATGATTTTAGTTTTGTTCCTTCTGTCCCTCTCCACTGCTACTATAACACACAGGCCTGTCGTTACACAACAAACTGAGTTAGATGCCGTTACACTAGATGCTGATACATTAGACCCTGCTGTTACACAGCACCCTGCCTCAACAAAAGATGCTGCTGTGACGACACAAGATACTACTATTGTTAGTACACAGAAGCCTCCTTCTGCTACAAAAGACACTGTCAACATTTGCCCATGGGATGACTGTCCCCGAACTGGATTTCAGAAACTCTGCAACTGTGTGAACAATGAAACTACTGCCCCTTATTAAACCAGGCACCACTACTACAGCAGCAGAGGGAAGTTGTTAAGATCGGCCTGCTATTCCCAACTAAGGATTGCAGACTGTACATTTGTAGAGGGATGCTATTGATGGCAAGGCGGTGGAACTAGCTATTGAACGGGTGAATGCTAACCCTGACCTGATACCAGGGTTTGAGTTACAGCTGGTAAAGCATGAGAAGTATACAGGGTGTGTACCTAAGGCTAACACACTGGGTTACGCAATGAGGATGAGTGTCAATCAGAAAGTAAA
Source organism: Hormiphora californensis (assembly GCA_020137815.1). Classification (NCBI taxonomy): domain Eukaryota; kingdom Metazoa; phylum Ctenophora; class Tentaculata; order Cydippida; family Pleurobrachiidae; genus Hormiphora; species Hormiphora californensis. The sequence goes on from CM035351.1 coordinate 806,919, forward strand.
GGTGAGATGTTTAGATCTACCGAAATGACCAACATTGACGATTAATCTGTTTGAGTCTCGTAGGCTTCTTCAGTTATCCAAATCTTTACAACTCCCTACCTCTCCCCCAACTCCTCTCTCCCCTGCAGGGGACTAATTCCCTCCCTCCCTCTCCCCAGGGGACTAACTCCCTCCCTCCCTCTCTCTTCCAGGCTCTGGTAGGACCAGTACTAACTCCCTCTCTCTTCCAGGCTCTGGTAGGACCAGTACTAACTCCCTCCCTCCCTCTCTCTCTTCCAGCCCCCTTCCTCCCCCAGGCACTAACTCCCTCCCTCTCTCCTCCAGGCTCTGGTAGGACCAGTACTAACACCCTCCCTCTCTCTTCCAGGCTCTGGTAGGACCAGTATTAACCCCCTCCCTCTCTCCCCCAGGCTCTGGTAGGACCAGCACTAACTCCCTCCCTCTCTCTTCCAGGCCCTGGTAGGACCAGTACTAACTCCCTCCCTACCTCTCTCCCCCCCAGGGGACTAACACCCCCCTCCCTCTCTCTTCCAGGCTCTGGTAGGACCAGCACTAACTCCCTCCCTCCCTCTCTCTTCCAGGCTCTGGTAGGACCAGTACTAACTAACTCCCTCCCTCTCTCTTCCAGGCTCTGGTAGGACCAGTACTAACTCCCTCCCTCCCTCTCTCTTGCAGGCTCTGGTAGGACCAGTACTAACTCCCTCCCTCTTCCAGCCCCATTTCTCCCCCAGGCACTAACTCCCCCCTCCCTCTTCCAGGCTCTGGTAGGACCAGTACTAACTCCCTCCCTCTCTCTTGCAGGCTCTGGTAGGACCAGTACTAACTCCCTCCCTCTTCCAGCCCCCTTCCTCCCCCAGTGGACTAACTCCCTCCCTCCCTCTTCCAGGCTCTGGTAGGACCAGTACTAACTCCCTCCCTCTCTCTTCCAGCCCCCTTCCTCCCCCAGGCACTAACTCCCTCCCTCCCTCCCTCTTCCAGGCTCTGGTAGGACCAGTACTAACTCCCTCCCTCCCTCTCTCTTCCAGGCTCTGGTAGGACCAGTACTAACTCCCTCCCTCCCTCTCTCCCCCCAGGGGACTAACACCCCCCTCCCTCTCTCTCTTCCAGGCTCTGGTAGGACCAGTATGTGCAGATGGTAGCAGTGGAGCGAGTGTGGCATCCTACGCAGCAGGTGCTAACCTACCTCTGATAACAGTAGCTGCATTTGAGAACCTAACAGATCCTACCCAATACGGGACTGTGACGTCAGTGTTTGAGTCACGTGATACACAGGCTGTATTTCATAAGGGTGTGTTAGACTACCACGGCTGGAAGAGGGTAACTGTAGTAATGGAGGCACAGAAATCTAATAATAGTAAATGTGAGGGACCCTTCAAAGGCATGGATAGCAAAATGGAGGAGCAGGGTTTTGAAATTGTTCTAAAAGTTGAACTCCCACCTCCCGAAGAGGCAACCCATGGATGTAGAGTCGCTGAGAGAGATCCTGAGTGTCAGTAGGGTTGTGTCTCTATTCACCTCCCCTAACGGATCCCGGGGTCTCATGATGCAGCTACATGGGGAGTGTAACAAGATGCAGTCTTGTAACTGGGATCAGTACCGCTTTATTGTCATGAACTTCAGGATAGGTGCCGGATACACCAACCAAATCATAACACCCTGGGCGTGTGATCAGTCGAACCGTAAAGCCTTGTCTCTGCTGTACAGAGGAACAAAAACGTGATGACAAGAAGGCAAAGAGAGCGTTTTCTAATGTTCTGTTGAATCACATATGAACGACCCTGGAAGTCAGAACTAGCATGTACCATCCTGAACCCAGGGGTGATGAGGGTCTGTACTGAGCAGTTTCTCTATGGCTGTGTATGCATATGATACCATCCTGCTAGTATGCCCACGCCCTGAACAGGACCAAGGAACCCAGATGATGGTAGGATGATAGCTAATGAAATGAAGAATATGAACCTAACATGAGAAGGATGGTACCCAAACTGGCAACGTGTTCATTACCAAGGATGGAACCCGGAATTCGGTTGCTAGGGTGCACTACCTTGGTAACCAGGGAGATGAAGGGATGCTTTATTATCTAAAGTTGCTACCCAACTCTGATGGTTTCCATGACCCCCAGCCAGTACCAGGTATCAAGGGGCCGGCTCACATATCAGATCAGGTAGCATGTAACTCCTGGCTAGATAGGCAATGTGGCAAGGTCCAGTATCTGATTGTGACGGTGTGTATGACCATGGTGGTCATGATCGTGGGCTCCACAGCTGGACGGCTCTGGTGGCTCAGGAGATACGGACCAAAGCAGAGGTTCACCATTACAATGGCAGAGCTCCGGGAAATGACGGAGTCTGAGGTAGGGGGATGGGTGGCAGGGGATAGGGATCGCAGTGGCAGGAAGAAAGTGTTTGCATGAGGAGGTCAGGGGGATTGATGTCACACCCGATCTGTTGTTATGGTTACGAGAGATTGGTAACATCAAACATCACAACTTGGTTAGAGCTATTACATTGTGTGGTGGAAGCCAGACCTGGTTTTGGTTTTGGAGAGTTGTCCCCGGGGTCCCCTTTACCATCTGATCAGATCGGAAGCAGCGTGTCCACTCTCTCTCTTTCATCAAAGCATTTTCCCGGGATATCCTATCAGCGCTATCCTATCTGCACCGCTCTGCTATTGGTTACCATGGTAACCTGACCTCACTTAACTGCGTTGTCGATAGCAACTGGAATGTAAAGGTGAAGGGGATTCTTCATCAGATCTTTGGAAGATGAGGTCTATACAATTGAAACAGATGATCATATTGTCTTGAGACCTTTCAATCTGACAACAGATCTTCTCTTGGAAGTCCCCCGAGTATTGAGGAACCAGTTCGCTGGTAAGTACAGCGGATCGACAGTCTGACGATGTCTATAGTTTTGGTGTGATACTGGCGGAACTAGTCACCTCTGCCCCTCCCTTTGGTGTGGGTATAGAGAGTAGGTGATGAGGAGATCAGAGAGCAGATAGAGAAAATAAAGGAGGGAGCAACACCACTGTTATACCACCAACCAGCACCCACACCCTCTGAAGCATCACTAGAGACAGAAGGATGAGGACTCTAAGGAGTGAGTTGAGTGGTGAGGGTGATGTTGAGGAGGCACTAGCATGTGTATGATATCCCCGACTCATGACTTGTGGTAGTAGATACAGTGGTGCATGGGTTTGAGAATCTGTACGATCTGGAGAAGATATGTCATGATTGTACAGGGGTGGGGAGGAGAGGATAGGAGGACGGTGAAGGAGCTGCTTGGAGGAGCTGGGTTCTGAAGTGTGATGGGTCTCTAGTGGATCAGTGGCTGAATACTCTGGAGAAGAGGAGTAGGGAGTTGAAGGAGTTGTTCGATGAGAGAAACAAGGACCTGATCAGGGAGAGGGAGAGGACCAAGAAGCTACTTTACTCACTTTTACCTCAGGTTAGAATTATACACACATGTCACACCCACGTCACACAGACAATCAGACATACACATGGCACACGTCACACACTGAGACAGCTACTACTATTCTCTTCTACCCCAGGTCCTACTAATCATGCTAATGTACTCTTTTCTCCCCCACCACGTCATTACTACTATACTCCCTTCTATCCGCCACCAGGTCATTACAGAACAGAAGATGGCGGGTATCCCAGTTCCACCCCAGGTCCTACTACTACTAATGCTCCCTTCTCCCCCCACTGCAGGTTATTACGGAACAGAAGATGGCGGGTATCCCGGTTCCACCCCAGCAGTTCTCAGACTGCAGCTTCTTCTACTCTGACATAAAGGGGTTCACCAGTATTGTTAAGGATCTGACTGACGCCAGTTCAGCAGGTGGCGGACCAATGAGAGTGGTTGAGATGCTGAACACCCTGTATACAGTAATGGACAGAGCGATAGAGATGTATAATGTGGTGAAGATAGAGACTATTGGGGATGCCTATGTAGTGGCCAGTGGGCTCCCTGTACCTGACGTTAACAAGACAGCCCATGCCAGGAACATTGCTTCCTTTGCCCTTGAAGTGATCTCAACCACTAAAGATATATGTGTGGAGGCTCTGAATAACAGGCCCGTCCAGATGCGGATTGGGGTCCACTCGGGGAAATGTGTGGCAGGTCTGGCAGGTTCTATCATGTTCCATTATTGCATCTATGGAGATGAGCCCCGTTATGCTAACTCCCTGGAATCGCACGGGGAGCCCAGTAGGATTCACATGAGTGACGCAATGAGACGGATACTGGATGGGAACTATGCGGGTAAATTCAGTTACAGAGAGAGGAAACCGCCCATTTCAATTGAAGGGTTCAAATCCAAGAACAAGATGTCTAGGACGTGGTGGCTGAACGGAGAGGAAGGGGTGAAGAGGGACATGCCACGAACTGAGGATGGGCTCTATGAGGAGAAGGTGTCCTTTAAACTTAGGAAGACATCCAACACCACAAACCCCACATTAAAAGGTGGGTCATTACACAAACTACTGCACCGGGGGGGGGGGGGGGGGGGGTGTCTGTGTGTGTGTCTGTGTGTGTACAATCAGTACATTGTATGTGTGTTTGTAAAATGTATCGATGTATCTCTATTTGTATTTTCAAACATTACTTTTTACAGGACTAAAGGATGGATCTGGAAAGAGGGCTAGGACTACTTCTGAAGCGTCTAGTGAACAGAAGAAGGGATCCAAGGGACTGTACGACTCTCTATCTCGGATCGGTGCACAGAAACTTCTTGGAACACTGGGAAGGAGCAACCCTGACTAGAGAGGGGGGACAATGTGACAGGACATATAGAGGCCAATTGTCTATAAAACAAGAATATACACGGACAATTGAGTGTAGATCTGATGAGTATGAGACGCGTTAAAGAATGAGGAATGAATGTATGTTTTCCAATTGCTACACGCCGATTTGCTTCTCTAACAGCTGCAGATCATAATAACTAACATACATGCGAGAGAGCTGCCTGTATGTGTTAGTGTGTACTGTGTATGTAGAATATATGCAGTGTGTACAACATGCATCATGATGTGCATTGTGCAGCATGATGTATAATGCAGGTTGATTATACGTTTTTGCGTGACAGCTCGCCAACCGACCCACAAAATATATGGGACACCCTGTATGCAGCTTTCTTCCCTTTATTTCGTGAACAGATGTTTAGTTTTACAATATGTCCCCCAGAGATCTAAAGGTCTTTTAGATCTCTGGCAGCCACATTTTAAAGGAAGAGAGATAGCATCTAAACGTGATAAAGGCAGGCATGTATTGTTCTGAAGAATGTATTAATAGTTCAAATGTACGATTATTATAATGGCCAACTATAACTACATTTACTTATATTCTTAACTCCAAGAACTATGTATTTACCTGTACAAGTGTGTAAAGTAGAAGGGTCTTCTCCTCACTGATTGTCTCCTTACAGAAAAACAGATACACCTGCTCCATATCTACCACAAAGCTAGTCTCCCTGGTAGTATTAGTACCAGGCTCCTTATGTCCTGCACTGTCCAGTATCCCTCTATACACCCCTCCTGTGTGACTGGTCAATAACACCAGCAACAGCAGACAGTCCCGGGAATAGTAGGGGCATAAGAGGGCAGGGGAGCCCATCAGATAGGTCCACAGCGCTGATGAGGTCTGGACTTGTTCCCTCTCAGTCACAGCTCTCTCTAATAGTGTTCTAACAAGTAGCTCAGCAAGACTGGCACACCTCCCCTCTGATAGGATGGCCAGGTAGGGTGATGAGATGGTGGAGGGGTGGTAGAGATGGGCTGAACACAGGATGGTGACTATCTGTAGACACTCGTTATGTGTTTCTACATTTCCATCCCCAACTGCCTGGGTGGTAATGTATTCGAACAGGTAGAATAACAACTCATCAGCTGATGTTTCGTATCTCGCAACTGTAGGAAGGGAAATTAGAGCGCTGGAAACTCAGTTAGTTGTTATGGTATACAATATTAAGCCAAAAACTAATTGGAATTAGTTGGCGGGAAAGGTGGCCCACTTACACCTTTTGCTGCTACCGGGTACCACGAACTGTCATTCTCTTCAAGTCACGTCGGTATCTCAATCTCTCTCACCCTTTCTTTTACTCTATTTCACTCACCTCTTATATCCCTGATACATTTTAAAATAAAACCCGGCATCAGGCAAAGGTGTAAGTGGGCCACCTTTCCCGCCAACTAATTCCAATTAGTTTTTGGCTTAATTTAGGTCCCTTTTTGGTTTCTAATGTCAGTATGGCATTATTTCATGATGTAAAATTGTCAAAATGATGTTTTATATGAGAAACGAGACGAATTTCTGTGAAAATCGTAATTTTGACGTCATTATGACGTCACCTGACGTAATTAGTGACGTCGTAACGACGTAATTGCATCACAATATATTTTGAATGAATACCCTGAAGGAGCTTGTAAAGTATCATTGACCACAGTGGTCAGGAAAGGGAGTTTTTGCTCGAAAAACGTTCATTTTACTGAATTTTTCGTCAAATTTTTGACTTCCGACGCGATTTAAGGGCTCAAAATGGTGAGCTACGAAAATTCGCAATATAGTAACTGAAAGTTCAGACGATTTGCCGGTAACGATTTTTCGTCAAATCAGAAATCAGAACACGTCTTCAGGGTGCTAGAGGCGTTTGAAAAAAGTTAGTCGATCTCGCGCAATGACGTCACTCGTGACGTCATTGCGCGCGTCATAGGTAAGATTGAGAGTCGCCACCCAAATGGGTACATGCACGAGACAATTATCTGTCGAATGCCGCTTGGTTTAAGGTCGTACGATGTCTGGTTCGTCTCAAACTGGGACCAAACGGAAGGTAATAAAGCGTCTATACATCTATCTATCTATGTATCAACCTAGTTATCCCCACACTGAATTTTCTGTTTTGGGGGTGGTGTTATAACTTTTGAACAAAATGAGCTAGCCGCTTGAAATTTTTACCATCGATAGATGTCTACAAGAAGCTTCTGAGTACAAAATTTCAGCTTCCTAGCTCATCCGGTTCCGGAGTTATGGCGTGTCAAAAAGTGCCAAAATGGGCTAAAAGTATGAAATAACTATATATACGCTGTGAGCAAGCGGGCCGTTTTTTGGGGGAATTTTTTTCGGGGGGTTGGATGGGGCCACCTTTGCGCTTGCCAGCGCAGTGATTACAAAAAGAGCTGCATGAAATATGAAATAAGTTGAAAACGTGATCTAACAAAAGCTTGTCTTGTTGAAACCTGTATTATTACGGGGCACCGTGAAACAGGGTCGAGCATGGCTCACCTTGTTTAAGAACAGTAGGTGAAACTTCAGGGTCGCCCGATAAAGGTGGTACAGGAATGTTTTCAGAAGTCACAAAGAACGATGGTGATTGGTCTAATGGGACGTGTTGTACTATGTACTTTACAAGGGTTTTCAGTATCAGGAGAGAGTTGAAAAGTGCCTCACAAGCATCCCCAGACCTGAAATAAGAAGGTTCTTTATTAGATATTTGAAAGTTAATCTTTTAAATTGGTCAGGTTGATATGCACAAATAAAACTACTGTACACAACCCACTAGGGTCGCCATATTAGCCATACTTTTGCCCGGATTTCTCGCTGGTAATCTGTTTTATCAGGGAAGTTATGATGGAAAGGAGTGTGGCAAAACTACCACTCTTCTCGTTATTCTTAACTGTAGAAAGGTTTGTTAGTAAGTTAGACGGAGCTTAAATAATCAAATGATCGTCAATCATTACAGCACGTTTCGAACCTACCAAATGATTCACAAAGCGGACCAACGCTCTCTTCCAACAGCCTTGCATCAGCACTGAAAAGTGACAGAAATTAAAGATACAATTCAACTGATGTGACCTGTGTGTAACATTGGTGATTGGGGTTGTACCTGTTCTCTGGAGATTGGACAGTAAATTCCAGGAGTGTTTCCCAGAATTGGTCTTTCAAGGGGATTGCTTCCTCCCCGCATAGTTTTTGCAAATATGTATTTTTGGCCAGTGATGCAAAGTTCGAAGATGATGAGATCCCCATTCCTAATTAGAGCTTCAAAACAAGTTATCTAATCCATTTTAGAGAATCTTAAGCCCTGACGATGAGAAACTCTCAATTTGGAAAAAATCGCTTTGAGTTCGTGAAACTTTTCAAGTTTAAAATTCGTGATCTTGCAAAGCTTTGAATAGCTCGGCGCGGCGTATACTTGCGGTTATTTAATATGATTTTCGCGCGTTACAATATTTTGGTTGAAATGCAATATAAAAAAGCGCTGACAAGCGTCTATAAAGTAAAACTCAAACTAAAAGGTCTCCACTTAGATCTTATGAAATTGTACATGGTCATACTTATGAATTATTGAATTATACTCATGAGAGTAATAAGTATGTAGTACTAGTAGTAGTACCCCGAGCTGCTATAGCATTGGCAATGCCAATAGTGTCCCGGGTCCCCCTGGCCTTTATTTTATTATATTTCTCATTTCTCAATCGAGCTCAGCTGAGTCTATAGCTCATAGGAGCAGCACTTGTTGAGTGTTAGTAGCACTCGTAGAACAAAAGCTAAGGCCTTGTTGAGTAAGGGGGAAGAGTTCCCCCTTACTCAACAACTAAGGCCAAGGGGGACCCGGGACCCGGGACACCGTTGACATATTGAACATGATGTTCCCAGTCTGTCCGCTCTCACACTGGGCCTTCGAATGGACAGACTGCGTAGTAATGTATCATGGCAAGGACACCGCATCCACATATTCTACGTTATGTCACGTTGCATTGTTGAGTATATTACTCAACATGGTGCGTATTCTAAGGGAGGTCGCGCGGCGCTAGTGCTGGGCGAGGAAATTATGTGGTTTTTTGAGGGTAGAGAATATCACCACCGCTAAGTATAAACGGTTCGAGTATTATTGGAAGTATCACTCTGAAACTTTGCAGGGATGCTATATAGACTATATACTTAGCCGGGGTATAAAATCTTTAAATTTGGACAAAATATGGTGACCTAGCTACCTGTTGAGTCAACAGTTAACATTAATGCAACACGTGACGTTCCATATAATGCTCAGTAATGAGTATCAAATATGCTATTTTCCCATGGACACAACAACTTTACATAGGCCAGGTGGGCAGGTGAGTAGAACTTCGCTCCTAATAAAAGGCTGCAATAAAAGGCTGCAGAAAAAGGCTGCAATAAAAGGCTGCAATAAAAGGCTGCAATAAAAGGCTGCAGAAAAAGGCTGCAATAAAAGGCTGCAATAAAAGGCTGCAAGGGATCACGTATCTAACCAGACTAAAGCGGGGAATAGACCGAATCGTCCTACCCTAATAGTGTTTCGTATCACGTATCGGCTGTAGAGAGACCGAATCACCCTCCCCTAATTATAGTGATTCGTGTCACGTATCCAACTAGACCATATTGCGATAGAGACCGAGATAGAGAGCGAGTACGAGTGAGAACTGAGAGAGTGAAAAATCAGAATCACGGTATGGTATCACGTACCATGGTATCCTCTAATGAAAAGCGGTTACCAATTGACAATGAGACCTCATCGGTCCCGATACGTGATTCTCTACCGCTATGTATTCTCCATTAGTCTTTCCGTATCGATCAACGATTCAGTAGAGGTAGTCAGTAACTACTGAGAGTGTTGGTTAATTAAATGAAAGGCGGTTACCTATAATTTCACCTAATCGGTGCCAATACGTGATTACTGATTTTCTACCGCTATTCGCCAATAGTCTTTATGTACACAATTCAGTAGAGCGGAATCACACATAATACTATGATAGGTGAACCAAGTGGTTGGGTGGTTCACCTGTCATTGTGCTACACGCTCAATCAATGGATCTATCGTACCGGTAGGTAGCTACCTCATTAGACCAACACTCTCAGTAGTTACTGACTACCTCTACTGAATCGTGGATCGATACGGAAAGACTAATGGAGAATACATAGCGGTAGAGAATCACGTATCGGGACCGATGAGGTCTCATTGTCAATTGGTAACCGCTTTTCATTAGAGGATACCATGGTACGTGATACCATACCGTGATTCTGATTTTTCACTCTCTCAGTTCTCACTCGTACTCGCTCTCTATCTCGGTCTCTATCGCATATGGTCTAGTTGGATACGTGACACGAATCACTATAATTAGGGGAGGGTGATTCGGTCTCTCTACAGCCGATACGTGATACGAAACACTATTAGGGTAGGACGATTCGGTCTATCCCCCGCTTTAGTCTGGTTGGATACGTGATCCCTTGCAGCCTTTTATTGCAGCCTTTTATTGCAGCCTTTTATTGCAGCCTTTTATTGCAACCTTTTTCTGCAGCCTTTTATTGCAGCCTTTTATTAGGAGCGAAGTTCTACTCACCTGCCGCCAGGTGATCATATTGGCCACCCACACCCGTGTATAAACCAACCTATCCTAGTTGGCAGCCCTATTCCCTAACCGGAACCCGTCTCGACCGCCAAAAATAAAAATCGATGAACCCAGATTTTAACTTTGCCCCATAGTGCCGCCCATAGCGTGGTCCACGATATTTTTTGCTTTTTTTCGCGTGGACGTCGCGTCGTGGACCACGCTGTGGGCGGCACTGTACCGTACAGTGCACCGCAGGTGGCCAATACGACCTGGAGAACTATGCTGTGACACACGTCTGACTGCCTGAGTAACCGACTAAGTATAATCGCGTGGGCCGCATTATTGACACCTCACTTATACACACACATCACCTGTGTTGCTGATTATCTACACACTGTTACACCGATACTTCGACCAGATATACGTCAGTCGTGTAAAACCATGTAAACCTACCACTAGTACACTTGATTCGCCCTCCAATTGCTCGCACAGTTTTATTGCTTGATATATACCGCTCACACCAGATCCAGACCGGCTAGAACACTGTCAGACTGCAGTATTGGCCCTATTCTCGGAGGCCGTTAGATCATGTCTAAAGATCTGAGGGCCCGGCGCCAGAGCCGGGTCATGGAACCCATTGAGGTTGATGTTCAGGGTGTGGTTGGGAAGGGAGATGTGAACATCAACCTTACTGCTGACAATATAGATGAGGTGTTCGATGAGCACAAGTATTTCACCTGGGTCAGGAGTAACTTCAACATCCCAACCTGCCAGTATTTCATACCAGTCCCGGGGAATCCTAGGAAGTGCAAATGTGGTACCAACATCCTGGATCATGGTACTACCCTGGAGACCCTTCCAGAGGAGACGATATGGGACAGGAAGTTACATTGCACCACGATGCCAACGCCAAGTTTCGGGACCATGAACTTTGTTAATGAGGATTCTATTATAATGCCCAAGTTTGTGAGGGTTGGTATAGACATGCATGTAGGGGGAAATGATTATGTGATACCCCAGGACACTATCCCCGCACTGAAAACACTGCTATTGGATCATTGGAAACTACCTACACCCGGACTTCTCATTTCAGTTATAGGTAGGTGAAGAGTTTATACTCCCCCTCCTTTAGAACTGGCGGTGAGAGAAAGAAGAATAACGCATGATTCTTCTTTCTCTCATCGCCAGTTCTAAAGGAGGGGGAGTTTAGTAGGTCACACACAGTTAGTTGTAGTAACAGTAGTAACAGTAGTAACAGTTGTAGTAACAATAGTAGGTGTACTCTGTCTAACATGTTACTAGTCTGTCGGGCCAACGTCGGGCCAAAGAGCAAGTTTGAGTGGTGTGTACCCGATCCTGCTTTAGTTTGACCCAGAGACAATTTGACCCAGAGACATGATTGAAGCACATTACCCATAATTTCACCCACAGGTGGAGCTAAGAGATTCAGACTGAACAAGACCATGGCATCAGATTTCCGGCAAGGTCTAATTGCCGCTGCTCGCTCCACGGCTGCATGGATCGTGACTGGTGGGGAGAACTGTGGGGTGATGGAACTGGTGGGTGAAGCTGTCTCTCTCAGCTCCTTCAACTCCTCAGTGGTCGCTATTGGTATTGCAAACTGGGGTAAAGTACAGAACCGGAACATGCTCTACTCCGACCTGGCGGGGGATGACCTGATAGTGGACTACAGGACAGGCAAGGCAACCAAGGGAGAGAGTTCCCTGAACCCCCACCACACCCATTTCTTCCTGGTGGACGGGGGAGACGTGGGGAAGAGTGGGGAGGAAATCAGGTACAGGATAGAACTCCAGGATATCATCCAGGATCTGTTTGTGCACGAGGGCGCGGGTCTATCCAAGATCTGTATTCTACTAGAGGGAGGGGAGAGCAGTATTGATACTGCCATTGACTCTGTGCAACACTCTAACCCTCTGTTGATCGTCAAGAATACTGGCCGTGCTGCCGATATCATCTGTTTTGCCCTGGAAAATGCTGATAGATATGAGAAAGTGACTGGTCCCAAGATATTCGTGCACTATAAGATAAACGAGGACGCTGCGAAGACTGTTAAGCGGATGATAGAGAAGGATTTCCATCGATACGGGCCACAGGTGTGCAAAAGAATGTACGACAAGGTAGCAGCTATTGTTGATAGACACGACATGTGTAGGATATACGATAGTTCAAATGAGAGCAGTCTGGATCACGCCATTCTCCTGACCCTTATCAGCAGTATCACTAGTGGTAGACACAGTCTGGGGGCGGCTACACGGCAGATGGAACTGGCTATCACCTGGAACCAACCAGTTGTGGCACAAGATCACATCCTGAGCAAGCACACCTTCGAACCTGCCAAACTGAACCACTTCCTCAGGATTGCCATTGATACCCAGAGTTTAGAGTTTGTTAGGATGTTCCTGCATCAGGGGGCAGATCTAAAGGAACTGATAACGGTAGCAGAACTAACTCGGCTCTATAATGAGCTGCCTCAGGAGAGTATAGCATTTCAGCAGCTGTGCTCCATGAAACAGTACCCTGAGCAGGAATTCAACCTCCACATGGTATCCAGTGTGATAGAGGAGTTCTTGGATGGAGCCTACAGGTGTTCCCTGATCGACTATGACATAAACGATCCCAACACCCGGTTCAATGACCCATACGACCACATGATGCTGTGGAGTACACTGCGAGGTAACTATGACATGGCCATGCTGTTCTGGGAGTTCACCAGGGCCCCTGCTATCAGCGCCCTGGTGAGTTTTAGGATGTGTGCCCGGTTAGCCGAGATAGAGGATGCCTCCATGCAGTCTGATGAAGATGCTATGAAGGAGATGTTGAAGGCAGCCAACATGTTCGAGGAACATGCTGTGGGGATATTGGATGAGTGTGCGTCTCAGTATACCACACAGCACCTCAAGATGCTGCTCAGTGTCCCCAGGAAGTCCTTCTGCAACCAGAGTCTGGTGGGTCTCGCTCATACCCTTGAGGCAAAGAAGTTTGTGGCTCACAACGCCTACCAGAACTTCCTGACAGACGTATGGATGGGTCCTATAGACCAGACACTACCCAGCTTCTTGCTAATATTCGTGGTGTTAGTCTCAGCGGTTATGCCTGGCAGTTGTGCCCTGTTAAATGTCTTTAAGAAGGTGAAAATGTCAGCTGAGGAGACTGAGACACACCAAGCAAAGAAGAACACACATCTACACCAGTTATCCAAGTCATTCCGGAGATCTGACTCCCAGAAGAAGAGCAAGATCCATGCTCTGTCCATGAGGAACATGACAATGTCCGAGAAGATTATCGGGTTTCACAAAGCACCCATCGTTAAGTTCATTCTGAATGGAGCTACATTGTTCGTCTTCATTGCGGTCTACATGGTAACCATCTTATTCAACACGTACGAGTATAGTCTGAATGCAGTCCTGCAGACGTGCGGTGCCTCTCGGTCCCTTGAAAACGATCTGTCAAGTTACAAGGAGTGCATGGCAGATAATGGGTTCACCGAGGACATGATCACCAACTCTATTACTAGGTTTGATATCTTCCTCTTTCTTTGGGCCATTTCAACACTGCCAGTGGAGATATCCCAGATAATCGAGGAAAACCCTCAGAAGTATGTGGACAAGGTCAAGAAGCATTACAACAGTGCCTACAACATCCTCGATCTGTCAGCCCTATTACTGTTTGTAATCGGATTCTTCTGTAAGACTAGTGGTGCCTTGGATGTGGACCCATTTAGTCTGTTTGAACTGGTCAATATTGGTCGAGCCTTCATGATCATGTCTCTGGCGCTGTATATATTCAGGGTCATCCAACTGTTTGGTATCCATCCCCAACTCGGTCCCAAAATCAATATGATCGGGAAGATGTCAAAGGATCTCTACTTCTTCATCTTCATCCTCCTCATATTCATGGTGATGTACATGGTGGTGTCCGAGGGTTTCATAAACCCACTAAAACGGGACTTTAGAGAAAGCCAGATGCTGATTTACACCATGTTCGAAAGGAGTTTCTTTAACGTGTTCGGAGAGATAAACCTGGGTGATCTTGACGCCCACTTCATGAGTTTCCAATGTGAGGTATTGGTCCGAGAACAGAGATCTCGGTATATGGAACAGATCGGAGAAGGGAACCTGACGCTCAACTTCACCGAGTACCTCTCCCGTGAGAACCATAGTGACAGGGGTTGATGACTGTATTACAGAATATCAGGATAATATCCCGCTGCTCTTCCAGGACAGTGAGCCAACCAGCATGCCAGTGTTCATTCAGTGCAGTTATGCAATAGTATTCATTGCCCTGTGTATTTACCTCCTGATTAGTAATATCATGTTGGTGAACCTCCTGATTGCCATCTTCAGTTCCTACCTATGAAAATGTTGAGGGGGAGTCTGATATAATATTCAAGTTCCAGAGGTGTGCTGTATCAGTGAGTTCGAGGACCGATTCCTTCCTTCCTAACCCTCTCAATCTGATATCATCATTAGTTAACCTCCTGCGCTACATGTACGACCTGATCTTGATCAAAAGAAAGAAGAGATCCAAGAAGTCTGATGACGCTGACCCGGAGATTGATTACAAGGTGAGTCTGATAGAGGCGGAGTGCAGGACAATCTTCAGGCAGAAGCAGATGACAAACGTGGATAAGGAGACCAAGTTGATGTTTGAGTTGAAAAGAGAAACAGAGCAGGTGAAGAAAGAAGTCCGACACACCCGAGATATGGTAAAGAAGATAATAGGGGAGATGGAGATAGCAAACAGGAACAAGATCACTCCGGTAACTGAGCTGTGGAAGAGGATATTCTCCCATAAATTCAGCAGGACATCACCCTACCCTGGTACCAACATACAGAGGTTCCCCGTCCCTGATAACCTGCTCCTCTGGGATGCTAAATATGATGCTTACGATCCAACCTATTTGGATAGTCCCAAACATGGGATGTTCGATGAACCATCTGATCCCTATGAGGTTTTCTACTTTAACGCGGAGCATGAGGGGGTTGATAGGATTAGTAATGTGTGTGAGTATCATGTAGTGGATGGCTCTCCTCTCAACCCCAAGGGTAGAACAGGTCTCCGAGGCAGGGGATCCCTTGAGAGGTGGGGCCCTAACCATGGTGCTCTAACAATTGTATCCCGCTGGGCCCGGAACCCTGATGGTCAACTCATTGTGATACAGAACCAGCGTGTCATGGAGATTATTGCAGTTCGGGGGACTGGTGCAGATATGTGGGAGCTGCCTTGTGGGTTCCTGGATGTGGGGGAGGGGGTGGCAGACGGGCACAAGAGGACATTCCTGGAATCCTGTATGGGCTTCCAAAGTACAGGAGGGGTTGACAAACTCAGGCTCCTACAGACTGCAGATGGGTGGTTACAGAGCGGTATTATCATCTACAAGGGTTACTTTGATGATTCTAGGAACACAGACAACTCTTGGATAGAGGTTAACGCTGTCAACTATCATCTAGAGGAGGGCCCATACCCTGAGGACCTATATCCAGGAGACCACATCGACGAGGTGAAGTGGATCTGTTTGGACGACAAGATGATTATGCACAAAAACAACTTGTGGATCCTAAAGAAGATGTGTATTCACATGGGGGCTCATAACCCTTACAAAGGGGAAGTGCTGATATGAGAGGTCTCATAAAGGACTAGCTGTGAACTGGACAGACATTACAGTCATGTAGTATGACAATATGAGAGGGGTCCGAGAAAGAAAGACGTCCCCTCTGAGTTAGGACTTAGAAGTGTGCTTGACAGGGACAATAGATTAAAATGATATTTTAAGTCTTGTTTTTGTATTTGAACTGTTGCAGGCGACCATTGTTGTGAAATTAAAGATCCATGATTTATGAATTCCACAAACTGCGTGTCTAATTCTAAACTCGGTATACGATATTGCCATGGTCATAAGTGGGGTGTAATAACGTCACAATATAGTGGGGTGTGGTCAAGAGGCACGTGGGGCAAAAGGGTGGCAGGACGGCAAATCAGGAAAACAGGTGCAAGTAATGATTCTCACACACCCACGCGCGCCATTCATTCTCTTCCTGCGCCAATTTGAGGGCCCTTTGTTCACAAGAAATGTTTCGCGCGTTACTGTACCGACCCGAGAAACAGTTTTAGTAATTTGGCCGATATGGCGCAACCTTGGGACCCTCTTGTGTTAACACATTCAACAAGTCTGCATTTGCTCAGCGTTGAAAAACAAAACAAATACATACACACAAATAAAAGCAATTGAAATATACGACTCTAGTTTTTACAGGTTTAACAGATCTGTGTAGAATACATTCCTTTCTCATTCAAACTCTTATAATAATCTCTTAGAATTATCTTAGAATAACATGGCAAAATTTACACAAAAGAGCGTCCTTAACATTCCCAACAAACTATTGTTCCAGTTCCCCTATATATCCCTTTACAGACTGTGTTCATCATTCTCATCATCATCCATCATCTGGCTACCAGTTTCAACATCAGTATGCCACTTGGTAGTGAGGTCATGCATTTCATTACACGCCCTCCTGATCTCTTGCTGTGTAAACTTCTTCCTGAAGGGGAGAGGGGGTGTGTGTTAACTAATGTTGGATTTTATAGAGGGGGTGTTAACTGTGGGGAGAGAAAGAGGGGGCTGTGTGTTAACTAATGTTGGATTTTATAGAGGGGGGGGGGGTTAACTGTAAATTGAGTAATGCTGGCTTGTGTCCAAAGTGTGAGTTTCATACACTGCTACACAGTCTCCAGTATAACAGACAATAGGCCCCCCTAGTACATTTCACTACTACCAGTACATTCCACTACTATATACTATAGTGTTCACTACTACCCCCCCCCCCCAGTACATTCCACTACTGCCCTCATAAGATATTTGCACTCCAGTCTCCAAACTGATGGTGTTATCAGTTAAATGCATTACATAGAGTGGCAAGCGATCATTACGGGAGCTCTATAGAGCTCTCTAACTTGATAATTTTTTTATAAAAGTTAGCCAGAGAGATCTTTGGAGCTCCCTTTATAATGGAGTTGAGCTGTTTGCCCGATAAAAGAGTTTAGAGAGAAAAGAGAACGAGAGAAAAAGAGAACGAGCCACGTGCACGTAATGAGCATGTGGTCTGGCAAAGGGGGAGAGAGAGGGAGAGGACTTGGATAATTATAGCCTTCCCTTTCTCAGTTAAATCTAAATTCATTTGCTTTTTGTCTTCGCAGTTCGATCCAGTAAGCCTGTATACAGCTCCAGTCCTTCCGATTAAAACATGGAAAACACTATCAGGCTACTTCTACTACTGATCGTGGCCCTGCCTACAGCTCAGTGTGCAGTAGAACAGATTCCCTTTGTCAAGGCAGAGTTATCTTCTGTTTTGAATGATGCGAAGAATGCGATAGATGGCAACCTTGGAGGACCCTTGGCCCACTCTTATTGTAACGACAAAGGGAAGGAGATTTGGTTAAAGTTGTGGTTCAGAGGACCAGTTTGGATAGATCGCTTCATTATTTACCCCTCTCACACTCAGAGCACTAATTATTATCGGTTCCAAGGGGCAAGGCTTTACATTGAACATGGTATCAGTGGCCAGGAGGGGTATTGTGCCACTCTCACTCTAGACAGTGTGAAAACAGCACATGAGCTGAGCTGTGGAGTTCCCCTAGGTGAAGTCGTGGTTCTACGACTAACTAGAAACGACCAGGATGCGTGCATTCATGTGTACGAGATAGAGGCATTCGGAGAGTACTTGGAAGGTAATGGTTGTTTGTTTGTTTGTTTGTTTGTTTGTTTGTTTGTTTGTTTGTTTGTTTGTTTGTTTGTTAGGAACCTGGGCCGGTTCTCCCAGGAGGGTTTAGGAGACACGACAGACACTGACTGTAACATTGTACAGGAGATGGCAGTCTTATTATATATGAGACATGATACCCTCCACCCACTCACGAACCCTATAGCCTAATATCATGATAACCTTCACCCACTCACGAACCCTATAGCCTAATATCATGATACCCACCACCCACCAAATGACTCATATTATATCAAGAAACTTAACCTAGAGATCTCTATTTATAACATCACTACCCCCCATTGGCATTAGAATCCATTCTTGGGATAATCGTGTCAATCTTAATTTCGTTTCAAACCAAACCAAACCAAACCAAACCAAACCAAACCAAACCAAACCAAACCAAACCAAACCAAACCAAACCAAACCAAACCAAACCAAACCAAACCAAACCAAACCAAACCAAACCAAACCAAACCCAACCAACCTAACCCTACCTAAAAAATGGTACAAAGTATTTTTCGTCCCATCTGCTCCAGATTCCAGGTGTTGCTGCTTCAGGTTCCACTTCATCAACATTCAGATTTCTCCCAAACTCGACAGTCTTGGAAAGCATGTACTCTGTGTCACCCGAACCACCTGAGAGACATAGAGTAAGAGAGCATGTAATATAGTTTTGTTACATCTACCATCATTTCAAACACGACAATTATAACTCCGCAGTTATAACTCTCCAGTTCCTAACCCCCTTACCCTCGGTGTTGACAGTTATAAAATCAGCCTCACTGTCTGCTTCATCTAGGTGATGTCTGTCCTCGCTCTGTAGTCGAACCCTGCCTGTCTGGCGGTCTGTCCACCACGTTACGAGCTAGGTGGGGAATAAAGTTAGGAGGGACACAGGAGGAATTAGAATTACAAACAGGAATTGATATAAGTAGCATTCACCACCAACTTATACTACACGTAGACCCCCCTCCCGCGGGTTACCATGGTTACCTTTATAACGGCACCCCCGTTACCATGGTTACCATTATAACGGCACCCCCGTTACCATGGTTACCATTATAACGGCACCCCCGTTACCATGGTTACCTTTATAACGGCACCCCTGTTACCATATAGTTACCTTTATAACAGGCATGGTAGATCCGCCCATGACAATAATTGTGAAGAGCACAATAACGAGAGTAGTGCTGACTATAACTTGTTTAGTAGTCTCATCAAAGGGAAGATGGAGAGCCAGGGCAAATGCAATTGCACCACGCAGACCTGCAGAGAGAGAGGGGGGATGTTAGTTGCCTAGCTAGACTCTGTTTCACGCGCCACTTTACAAAAGGATGGTTAGAACATAACAAGATGTTAGATCATCTGTAACAGCTGTGTTAAAAATCACCCACAGTCTTTATACAAGCATAATATAGAGGGGATGAGATCATAGAACGTCTGGCAAAACACCAGTACAGCAGCAGGCATATTATAGGGAATTTATATATATTATCTTGTACAAATAGAGACATATACAGGAACAGACACACATAACAGACACATAGCTGTAGTATTATATGTGAATACAGACACACAATAAACAGACACACAGACAGACAGACAATAACACATACTGTGTAAAGGTAGACATGCCGCATGTGGAAAGTTACAGAGACGGAGTTGAACACACAGAGACGGGTATAACCGAAACAATCCCAGCAGACGAACAAACACACATACCTAAACCCATCAATCTCTACATGCACAACCCTACTACACAACATAAACCCGCCAACCTCTAGTAGAGGCCCTCTACCTCTACCTCTACCGCTTATACAGTCTACATACGTACCGCTAAACCACATGATGAATTGTTGTTGAGGGGTGACTTTAGTCTGTCTGAATCGGTTAGCCAGTAGCGTTAGCAGACCAATATTCAATCCCCTACCAATCAGACATAGTAACTGTAGAGAAACATGTATCATGTGAGATAAATAGAGAGGTAAATAACTCAAATGTGTGAGATAACACAGGAGAAGAAATCAGGAAGAGAGAAATCAGATGAGTGAGAACTAATATATTTCAACTTACAATGCTACTGTTACTAATAACTTACAATACTAATGTTACTAATATTACTAATATTTCAACTTACAATGCTCCACACGATGAGTGAAGGCTGGAAGGAGTGAGTGAAACTAAATATTGCCATCCCAAGGTAGGCAAACACACAGGACTCAGCAAGGAAGGAGAACGTTCTGAATACCTGCTGCACCGTTACCTGTATAATAATGGAGTCATGTGTTAGTAACTCATAACATAAATAGACCCAAAACAGTTGACCTTGAAAAACCGAAACTTTCACATCGCCATGGTAATCAGTTGAAAAATAATAACATACGGTATAACCATGTGATCAGATAAAACTTCCCTACTCGCCCTACCACAAACATGCCAGTGGATCCCCTACCTGGTTACCATGGTAACATGAATGCAGTTACCATGGTAACCATGGGATCAGATAAAACTTCCCTACCTGAGTCATGAATGATAGGTTATAATGAGCGTAGTGACTCATCACGATACCACTGGAGAGTATTGCCATAATCCCACTGAGATGGAGTCCCTCGGCCAGGAAGTAGGGGGCATATGCAAACAGGCACACTGTACAGAACTCGAGTGAGGGAGTTTTCTGAAACGAACATGGTGTTACTTCAGGGTGTTATAAGGTGTTATTAGGGTGTTATTAGAGAATAGTTTTTTAGGTGTTGTGGCAGCGGCCCTTCTGAAAGTACTATTTCTCAGTTCAAGATAATATCTAGTGTTACTAACTAACCGTTAGTCAAGATAATATCTAGTGTTACTAACCGTTAGTGCAAGGTGTTTCAGTAGTAGGGCCAGAGCCAGAGCAAAGAGAGCCCCCACAACCCCACTCATGCTGAAGGAGAGGAAGAAATCCCCGATAGCAAGACCTATCGCACTCCCCGCCTCGGTGTCATTAAAATGTATTATCGTGCTGAAATTATATGGTGGTTAGTGCCACGTGATGCCCATATATGGTGGTTAGTGTCACGTGATGCCCATATATGGTAACCAACTTACTCTGTCATGACGATTGATACTGCATCATTAAGGACGCTCTCTCCAAACACCAGCATGTACAGTGTGGGCTGGACATCAATAGCAGAGAATATGGCGAGGGTAGCTACAGGGTCCACCGCTGAGATGAGGGCACCGAACCCAAAACTCTCCTTTGCAGACAGAGGGTAGGATATCTTGGCCTGAGTGGGGGGGGGGGGGGTTAGTTGGAGGGTAGGATATCTTAGCATGGAGGGGGGATTTGTCAGCGGGTAGGATATCTTAGCCTGGGGGGTGGGGGGGGGTGAGCCTGGGGAAGTTTTTTAAAACAGGGAGATGTGTTTCTATTTTTTCCAAACCCCTACACATATATTGTGTTCCTATCCAACCTATCGCATACCTGTCCCAACACCCAGAGACCGGCTCCGACTGTGAAGGCTGAGATGGCAGTACCCACAACTGCAAAGAGAACTATCGTCCCCAGGTTCGCAAAGAAGTTACCCTGAAAAAGACGGGGTGCTACCAAAATAGTGAACCAGAGTGAGGGATTCTCATAACATGCGAAATGGAAGAAAGAAGAGTGGGAAATGAGGCTCTTTAGTTACTAGAAGAGCGAACCAGAGTGAGGGACATAGTTGCCGGGTTAGCTTGTTACAGGTATGGGATAAATGGTTTCTAGTAAATTAATCTTTATAATCAGGCCTGGATACGACATAGAAAATTGACGACTGAAAAACTAAAAGAGAAAAGTTCAAAGAAAATTGAAATCGAACGGGTGTGAAAAAAGGAAAATCAATATAAGAACATCATCCACCCCACCCATCCACCCCGCCCATCCACCCAACCCTCCACCCCACCCCCTAACTAACCTTGTGTAGATTGTATCCGCTTTCAAATATAATGGGAGGTAACATGACCAGAAAGAATATAGTCGGATTCAGCATCTCACTTTGTTTAATTCCCTTGATGTTATAGTGCTTGAATATCTCAAATAGTCCCCCGATTATAAAACCTGCAATGGGATGTTATAGTGCTTGAATATCTCAAATAGTCCCCCGATTATAAAACCTGGGAACGAGATTACAATCAGTGGTGTATTGAGTAGAACAGCCAGCTGTCTAAACTAAAAGGGGGTTGCCCTTATTTTCAGTAGTTCTAGATGAAAACAAAACAAATTACAGATCTGTACACTGACCTAACAAGACGATAGCAATGCTCTCCGGCAGGTAGTGGAAGTTGAACTTGATCAGTAGGAACACCATCAATATTGCAACTAGCAGGACACACAGAATGAAGAAGATCCTGAAACTATTCTGACTCTCCTCCTGTTGTCCGGTCTGTGGTTCAGTGACGGGTGTAGTACTATCAGTGGGGGCAGGTTTATCATCAGGTGCACTACTAGCTGGTTCCCCTGCTAGACATATCACCAGGAGTAGAGCGCTCCATACCACCACAACCAAACACTTCATATTGCTCCCCGTCAAGTTATCAGATTGCTAAACGCTTCTTATCAAGTTATCACTTCTGATGACATGTTATAACTAATAAAGGGATGCACGGGGTTGAGATACACAAGACACATGAAATCAAAAACACAATCTGTAAACCCTTCTAAAAAACTAAAACAGTCATCATCATCGTGTAGGTTTAGTGTACTCGTCTGTACATGTTGCCAGGTTAGTGTACACGTCTGTACAGGTTTCCAGGTTGGTACCCAGGTGAGAACAGTAACCTGAATGCAGCAGCTAGATGGGTCGCTGAGGGGAAGTATGTTGGGGTACTGTTAACCCCTACTAGGAAAGGTTTCAAGTGGTCCACTCCAATAATGAACTGGATCCCATAGCAACACGGAGTGGCAGACCCCTCTACAGGGAGGAGGTCCTGGACAATGTGGTGTATCTGGACCTCCATGTCTGGCCAGGATGCCTTCACGGAGAACTCCAGGAGGTAGGGGGCCCAGGGAGTAGAGGGAAGGTGCCCACCATCACTCCTTGGTAGGTACTGGTCGATATAGTATTGACAATCCTCTGACATTGCTTCCCTTGCCTTGTGGATTGCTGGAATATCACTCATATACCACTTCCCAGTGGGGGTACTGACCACTGTGAACTCTAAAGTACACTGCTTCCCCTCCTGGTAGAACGAATCAATAAAGGGTTGGGTGAAATAGTTGAGACTGTTCTCACACAATCTACCCAACCTTGTGGCAGAGTTCGTGACATGTGAGGGGGCAGAGTTCTCAGCACATCTCACCACCCAGAGAGTCTCCCAGGAGGCGGGTGAGGCAAGAAGGGCAGGCAGTTCAGAGTTCAGATGATACCCACCAGGCCACCAGTCCCTCACCCCACCCTCTCTCATCTTATTGTTTAGTCGGATCAGGTTGGTTAGGTCTCCATCGAAACCGTTAGCTGGTGTAAGTTGTCCCCGGTCCTGTTTCCCCTCCACCCAATGTGCACAATCACTCACAGTTTCTTTAACCACCGTTACATTCAGATCTCTGAGTGCTTCCAGACACGTCTCACTGAACACTGCCTTAGTGGCAACGGTAAGTGGGGGTAAAGAGGAGGGAGAATGAGAGCCAGAAATCTCCCGCTCTCTACACTCCACCATTGTGTGTTTGAACGGAGGACACAAGTTATCGTACTGTTGGACAAAGGAGGATGGAATATCTGTTGAGTCATTCATGCACCATAACCGTGCCTCTCTCTGTAGATCTCCTTCACCTTGGTATAACATACACACCTTCTCTAACGTACACAGATCTCCTGCTTTCACAGATCTAATAGGCCAGAGTAGTGTCACAATCTTCCCGCCGTAACAAGACCAGAAGGGGGCCAGTTTGAATTTAGGTTTGGGGGAATGGACCATGTTCGATATCTCGCTAGGAGGAAGGTACCATGTGTATTGCTGTTTGCCCCCAACAGTTACAGCTTGGTATGTTAGAGCCCTCTTCCACAGACTCTCCATTGCCCTCCTACGAGTCAGCTCCCTCTCACTAGCTAGTAACCCCTCAGATACCCTTTCTTCATTAGTTATCAGGTCCCTCCACAGGAATACCTCCGTCTCTGCCTTCTGAAGACTTGCTACTGCCTGGGAACCACCCCTCTCTAGAGTCCAGGTGCATTCATCAGGTACAACCAGACCACCCAGCTCCCCGTCGATAATGGGAGGGTGACCCTTTAACCCAAACTTCCAGTGTCTGCTCACAACTTTGGATGTGATGTGGGAGCTCCTGGTCCCTGGTGGGAGGGGGATTGTAACAGTCACACAGTGCTCCTCTCCATCATCTTCCCACCTGTACTTAGCAGTGCTACCCCCTCCCTCCTCGCCCGCCTCTCTCTGCTTCTTTCTCACATAATCATTGTACATCTCCTCTACCCTTCCCTCCGCTACAGGCTCTGTCAGGGCAGATTTGAACTCCGCCAAGGAGAGGATACTGGGTGGGGCTGGCAGGTTAAGAGCATCAGAGAGTGCCTTACCATTGATGTCAGTATCGGTTTTAGTTGTGGTTATGGTGTCCAGTGCGATTATCAGGTCGTTATTACAGTTAGCAAGGGTCGCAGTGGCTGCCTCGATGGTACACCCAGTAATATTGGCAAGATCAGCAGCATGGTCAGTTACCATGGTAACACCATTCTGTGTTTGTTGTGTTACCATGGTAACACCATTCTGTGTTTGTTGTAGGAGAGGTGAAGTATCATCCTCCCCAGATAGGAGTATATCACGTAGTGTGGTAGCCGTCCCCTGACTCCCATCCCCTGTCCACAGATGAGGTAGGACGAACACTGCACTATAGGGCTGGTGATCCTTAACCGACACCACCGCACCCTCACTCGTCAGGTTGATACCTTTCTCTAGATCATGTACCACTCGGGGTTGCAGCTTAGCATAGACCTGTCTCCAGGCATGTTCGGGCAGGCCAATACTCTTCAGTTGAATCTGGTGGTACTCAACAAATTCGGTGTACCCTTCATCCACATCAACACCCATAACACACCCTAAACAACAACAGGAGGGGGTATAGTTATATATTGGTAACAAGTTAAATAGAGAGGTGGTATATTGTGGAAACATGGTCAAATAACACAACTCAATATATAATGTCAGTTACCATGGTAACAAAACAACCCAATATATAATGTCAGTTACCATGGTAACATAATGTATTTTCAAACGCCCATTCAAAGTTTAATAAGTTACTATCATGCGTGAGTCTCTACCTCTAAAAGTTAACGTGTCTCTACATGTTTCCATTGCTACTAGTTACACCAGGACCCAGGGGGGTGGCAGGGGGAGCAGGTCTCCTTCCCAGTGGTAGACAGGGTGACATGGGGAGGGCGAATGAGGTCAACTGTTGTTGCCGGAGCGACCAGAACTGCCCAGAGGGACAATACTGGACCATACCCATCAAGTTGGTCGTGTAGGCAATCTGGTGGTTCTGGATGGCCTGGATGTACCTAGAGAATGGGGTTATGGGTAAAACTACAGAATATGTAGGGTTATGGGCTATAATACGACTCATGAGGTGTGACTTTGATCTTAGGTCTTATGAGATCTTGGTTGGGATGAATTTTGTAACAAGAAGGCAGACAAGTCCCACGTTTACTACAAAACAGTTGTTGTGCATGCCTTAATATAGTTGAAAAGAGTGAGTTGTTGAAGAGTGAGAAAACAAATATTTAGCAGTACACTAGTAAAGGACCTTACTTCTTCTGGTTATCCAGGTAGGTAGATTTGTTCTTCTCATTGTTAGTTCTGATACATTTCTGGGCTGAATTTTGCAGTTTCTTGTGGCAATCATCCAAGTGTCCAGTCCACCATGGTTTGGGGGGTGCCTGGGGTAGGAACCCACTGGTCCCCACTGGTCCTGCTGCAGCCATCATGATTGCACTGTAACATGTGTAATATATGGGGAGATGTAACATTTCCAAATCAGAACATGTAGGAATCTCATAAAGTGTCAATAAATTAAGTGTCATAATACAATAATACCGGCCCTATAAAACAGTTACAAAGGTCTAAAAACTCTAGCTGCCTTCATTTTTGAAATTTTGTCCTTGTCCTCCTGGAATTTGCGTTTTAACTCGACCAGCGATTGTTTCCTCTTCTCTCGGTCCTGAAAACTGTACAAATGAAGAATCTCTTTCTTCTTCTTTTCAAGTTTTTCATCGTACTGCCGCTTCCTTTCCTCTGCTTGTTCGGCTGTCGCACAAACCTTGCTACTTTTAGTAACCATCACCCATCCGTCCTGGGTAATTTGGGAAGTGTTAGGTTTGCTGAGGGGGTGATCCCTGTAGTGATCTCACGTGGTTCTGATCCAGAGAAGTGTTAGGTACCTACAAAAAGTGCTAAACTACGGTGCTTATATTGACTGCAGCAGGTAATACAAAGTTGTGAAAAACATACCTCATCTGGATTCTCTGCCATTTCTTTTTCGTGTTGGAATTTCAACTTCTCCCGAGAGTTAAACTCTGCCATGTACTGTTCACACTCTGCCCTCAGCTGGGCCTCATCGGGGTACTGTTGTTCACTCTGCCATCGCTTTAGTCCTAGCAACGGCTTACTCTTCAATTCACTTACAAACACTGGTTTTGCCTGTAAATGGAGAGGTGGATATCGCGGGGAGTTATTTAAACCCTTGACCTCCCCACTGGGGTTGATATTGATAGCTATCAGTTACAAATTAAAACAAGTCGGATTTACCTAACAATTGTTTTAATTTGGTTGCTGCTCTCGGTTCGTAATTGGATCGATTGAGCTCTCTCGTGCTGAATCGACTATCAACATTGAATTAGCTATCAGTTATCACAGAGAGTTATAAGTTACCCCCCCCCCTCTAGCACATTCACCTACCATGACAGATATAGAAGATAGGACACTTTGTAAAGCTGCAGCTGAGTTAAAGTTCACATAAACAACACGGAACTCCGTGCTATCTGCTGAGTCTCTGAAGAACTGACTGGGGTTCGGTGGATGAAACTTTGGTATTTGTGAAGGTTTATCTTGTGAGGAGATATTAACGACATCACTGTAGGTTGACATGGCCTCCTTTACACAGCAGTCAGTGAAGTAGGATGGGCATCCCAGGATAAGGAGTGTAGTCTCATCGTGAGCTGAACAGGGCAGGTGGTGTGGAGCATAGTTAGCATTCCAGGATACCTTCAACCATGAATACTGCCTCATCTGAATTAGGAATATTTAGTCATTTTGTTTCAATCTAGATATATCAAACTGTAATACAAACTGTAATATAAACTGTAATACAAACTGAAATACAAACTGTAATGTAAACTGTAATACAAACTGTAACACAAACTGTAACACAAACTGTAACACCCGGGCGACTTTCGCAAAAATTGCTTCAGGCACGGCTGTGCCAACCTTGATTAAAATATACTACTGTACAAACTGTAAGAAGACGCACAAAATATTGACCAATTAAAGCACAAATTACTCTGGTCCAAATGGGTCCCTAAAAAGCTCAGTATTTACACAGCTTTTACACAGTCGCATCGTTTGGTATATGCTACAGGCCCCTAGGTAGAGCTCAGATAATGCAGCGCTTTTCAACACAGTCGTTACACGATTCAAAACAATAAGTAAATTCAGTGCCTTCCTCCATCAGAGCGACTCAAGCTCTCAATTTGGTTGGCTTGAAAGCCAAGCGTCAAAGTTTGGGTTGGGTTTAGTGCTTAAAATTTCTTATGGATTAGCCAAAAAAGGTTGAGTGGTTTGATGGTAGAGCCAATTTAGTGCATGGTACTTTTTTGGCAGTGTACAGTGTACACCTGCAAACACCGCGATCGTAACGCCGTCCGTTTTTAACGAATTTTGTAAATTTTTAGGCCGCCGTTACAATCTGGGTGTTTGGAGGCCTGTTAACAGGCGCACGCTGCCAAAAAAGTATGCTGGACTAAAATGGCTCTAACCGCCAAACCACTCAACCATTTTGGCTAAGTTTAAGTTTAAGTTTAAGTTTAAGTTTACGCACAATTTATCACAAAGTCACACAATTAATATATAACTTCGTCCCGCTCTTACACCATACACTAATAAAGTGATACAAGGCTGAGAGGTGAAAATATACAGTTCACATCAGCGGTTTCCTAAAGCGGTTTAAACAATACTTAGAGACAGTGATAGTAGCATTAGATGCACAAAATACGAGGAACAAGGGGTTATAGAAAACAAGGTAACGAACTAACAAAACAAGCAGACAAACATAAAAACAGATTAAACAGAATACACAAAGTCACAGACGCAAAACACAACATCAGCAGTCAATACAAAACGGTTAATACAAAAACATACTAACACACGTACAAACACATTCACAGACAAGCCTAATCCAAAGTTTATCTGATAGGAAATGTCAAGCCCTAACCCAACCATAAAGTGAAGGAACATGTGTTTGAGTGTACCATAACCAACTTCCCATAGACCACCCTACTAAAATGTAAATTTGGAAAAAACACCCTACTAAAATGTAAATTTGGAAAAAAACGTGAAGTGAGCGATAAATTTGAAAAACCACGAGCAGCCCAGATTTTTTGTCAGCACTGATATGCTTTTGGCGCGCAGAAACACCGCGCGCGTGCGAAAAAAAAGAGCTTCACTAAAATTTCAGAACTGAGCTGACCAAAATTAACACTTTTTAACTTTTTTAAACTGTTTTTACTTTTTCCATCTGTTCTTCGTGTAAATCAGGACTTAAGAGGATGTCCTAGAAACCATTATTATTTACGCTAGTTATTGCTGTTTGAATTTTATTTTGTTTTACAACTTTCTAATGGCTGTGTTACTATTTTTGTTATTGCTGGTTAAATCTGAGGGTGAGCCTATTGGATATCAGACATCAAAACCTAAAGGAGTGTCGATTCTTCCCGATTTTCCAGATGCGAAAACATTTTTCAAACAATATGTGCTTCCAGCGAAACCAGTGATATTCAAGGGTGCTGCGAAAAAATTTCCAGCATTTTCGAAATGGACGGACACTTATATCCAATCCCTCCCTCAATCCAAAGACTATTCAATATTCTTGGAAGAGGGTAAAAAAGAAAATCGTGGTGACGGTTCACGGAGGGAATCGTTTTACAATTTCTTGAACATTTACAAATCGCAAGATGTGTATTGTGTGAACGAGATTCCACCTTTCATGCGTGGCGACGTGCCCGTTCCCCGGTCGATTGCCTGCCCGTTTCTCCTTGATAACCTGATGATAGACAATGTGATGTGGTTTAGCAGTGGGGGCACTAAGAGTGTGTGGCATAACGATGGCTTTGAAAATATCAACTGTTTGTTCCGGGGAGAGAAAACCTTCATCCTGGCTGATCGAGCGGAAACTCTTGATCGTGCACACATTGATATCCGGGACGGTAGCTACAGCACAGTTGATGTTGACAATGTTGACTTGAAAAAGTATCCCGGTCTTGGTGAGATTCAGTTTTATAGAGCGGATATGGAAGCCGGAGACTGCCTCTATGTCCCATTCCTTTGGTTCCACCACGTCTCTTCAGTAGGGAGGTAATTTGATCTTATATTACTCTAATGACAGATTGGGACATCTTTACATATATCAGATTTAACAAATTCTTCATCTTTATTGACGGATTGTCCCCTGACCCCCTCTCTTTCTCTCAGTAATTTAGCTGCCAATATCTGGTGGCGGTCCTACAGAACGGAGATGGAATGCGAGGACCAAGATATGCCTGATCTTACAATTGCTGATCTCAAATTCATGTAATAATTGCTCTTTAGCAAGAATTATGTCGTCGACAAAAATATCCTATGATTACTTGACTGCCGCAAAATTTAGTCACATTTTATCATCTCAACTTACACATAGTTATCGCATACACATTTCACTGCCAATTCACATCACCCCTTGTTCGTTCAGGAGTATATGAAACAAATAATTAATTAAGAAACTCAATTAATTAATTAATTGTATGCTACAGGGGTGCGGACGATACTAAGTTTTCATTGGCAGACAGGGCCCACTTGGCATTGTATACAGATGACTACATGTACAACCACAACCACTCCACTCAAGAGGTGTTCCTGGAGGCTATCGGGCAGGTTCTGGACGACACACCGGGATATGAACACGGTTAGTTGAATCTCTTGTCTCCATCCTCCTGTGTGTCCCCTCGAGAAATCCTCGAGTTTATTCGAAAAGTTCAATATGGGTTAGATTTTGAGTAAAATTACATCAGCTTCTTCACGCCACTGTGGTTTGTGTGTGTGTGTGTGTGTACTGTGTATGTGCTTGTTGGCATGTAGGTGTTAGTTTGTGCATGGCTATAATGCGTCAACACATATTTTAGCACTGCCTCTCTGGTCAGGCAGAGAGCCTCGATTTAAAACTGAAATTTGATCTCTTAAAATTCCCCGTTTTTTCACTTCTTTCTCTCTCGTAAAGCATTTCTTATTGCCTGCTAGAGTCATAAAATATGTGACTGTGTGATAGTGTAATAATGTATTTTTTATTAAGTTCCACAACAAAGTCCGGATGTGCAAACTGTGTGTGCATTATCAATGTTCCTTTATATTTGCCTAGTAAACTGTTACCTGGATTGACTCCCTCTCTCTCACCATGCCTCTCACCATGCCTCTCTCCAT
This sequence comes from Hormiphora californensis, assembly GCA_020137815.1. Classification (NCBI taxonomy): domain Eukaryota; kingdom Metazoa; phylum Ctenophora; class Tentaculata; order Cydippida; family Pleurobrachiidae; genus Hormiphora; species Hormiphora californensis. The sequence continues at coordinate 837,735 of CM035351.1, forward strand.
GCCTTTCTCCATGCCTCTCTCCATTCCTCACCATGTCTCTCGCCATGCCTCTCAAAAATTGTAAAGGAGTAAACTACCACTTTAATCCTATTGGTTACGAAATCAGCCCCTTTTATTGCATACATGAGCAATAATAACAGAGGGGTAATTTCATTACCACAATAGTCCTACAAGTTGGAAGAACTTTAAATTGAGCTGCACTAAATATTGAAAAGTAAATCAGGCTTTGTTTGTATTTAGCTTCCGCTGTTTACCCACGGATACATGACGCATTTACTTCTATTCTAGAAGAAAACAAGAGAGAGCGAGAGAGAGGGAGGGAGAAAGAGAGAGAGATAGAGAGAGTGAGAGAGTGAGCGAGGTTGTCCCTATATTTAAACTACGTGCATGTCAAAGTGACGTGGTGACGTGCCATGCGTGACAGCCAGCTTATGTTTGTTTGTCTCGTCTATCTTTTTCCATCTCCATTCTCTCTCTCTCTCTCTCTCTCTCTCTCTCTCTTTCTCTCTCTCTCTCTCTCTCTCTCTCTCTCTCTCTCTCTCTCTCTTTCTCTCTCTCTCTCTCTTTCTTTCACACCCTCTCTCTCTCTCTCTCTCTCTCTCTCTCTCTCTCTCTCTCTCTCTCTCTCTCTCTCTCTCTCTCTCTCTTCTCCCTCACATGACACTCTCTCTCTCTCCAGTTTCCGATGAGATCATTCTCTGGCTCTTCTCCAAGTTGGACAAGAACAGGAACGGAATTCTAGAACAAGAGGAGATTGACCGAATCTTATTTGACCTACCGGGTCTCCTAGCAACAGAGCACTCCTACCTGGGCATGGCACGAGGGTGGCTGGAACACTCCTACAGATATCTCTACCAAACAGTTTACGATCTGATTTTTTGAATGACCTACTACCAATATCTTGTTTATGTGAATGACCTAGTTCTACTACCAATATCTTGTTTATTTTTTGCCAGATTTATCTAACGTGTGTGTTAATGTGTGACAGAGAGGGCTGTTTCACACGGGCTCTGTCTCTGATACTGGTCCCTGATTGGCTGATAACCAGTCACGTGACCTGAATAAAGAGTTCTGATTGGTTGTTTACTCTTTGTGTCAAAGTTGATTTTGTTATCGCAATTATTTATTTCAGTTTCCTTCTGCCAACAACTTTATTTGTTGTGTGCGTGTGTGGGCTTTTTGTGGCACCACAAAGCAGCTCCATTCTTAAAAGCGGAAACAGAATGAGAGACCGCACAATATGTGTCCTCTCTGTATTTATTTCTCTCCCCCGCGAATTCCGACACCCCCTCTCTCTGAGAGGCCCCCTCCCGCCCCTTTTGTGAGGCACCATGTGACCACAGAATTAATATCTTGAATATACTTTGAATATTCCGTGCTTGTTAATTACGTCACGTACGACCCCCTCGGGGCCATTCGAAGTCCCTAGTTTACTCCTTTTCGGTCACGCATGACTAACCCCTGGCCCCCTCTCAGTCATGCTAACCCCTGGCCATCTCTTCCAGTCACGCTAACCCTCTCTCTTCCAGTCATGCTAACCCTCTCTCTCTCTCTTCCCCGTTTAGATTTCTATGCTTAGTAAACTAACCCTCTCTCTCTTCCCCGTTTAGATTTCTATGCTTAGTAAGTTGTGTTTTATGCGCCTACTGACCCTGGGTATTTACAACTGGTGCGACGGACAACACTCACCCTGAATACCAACTCTGTCCAGCTCTGTCCCCCCCGCGTGAGAGAGAGAGAGGAACAATATTTAGATATATCAGATACAACTCAACTAACAGATACAATAACACTTTGCAACTATGAAGATCGTACCAGCTGAGATAACCTACCGTAACATGCGATTTGTAATCATTGATAGGCCCTCCAAGAGCAGTGTCACTCAATATGTAAAGGATCTCCAGCGACTCAATACCTCCCTGGTCGTCAGGGTGTGTGAGCCGACATACGAGGATTCCCTCTTTGAGCGAGAGGGTATCCTGGTGCATGAATTGATGTTCGAGGACGGGGAACAGCCCCCTGTTGCTGTCATCAAGGAGTGGTTGAGACTTACCAAGAAGATGTTTAGTGATAAACCTGACAGTGCAGTAGCGGTACACTGTGTAGCCGGGCTGGGAAGGGCACCCGTTCTTGTGGCGATAGCCCTTATTGAGGGTGGAATGAGGTTCGAGGATGCGGTGGAATTCATACGCCGACAGAGAAAGGGGGCCATCAACATGAAACAGCTGGAGTTCCTGGAGACGTACAAGAGTGGAAACAAGAAGGGATGTGTCGTCATGTAGAGTGAGAGAGAGTGTGTGAGAGAGAGAGAGAGAGAGAGAGAGAGAGAGAGAGATAGATAGAAAGAGAGAAACAGAGAGATAGAGAGAAAGAGTGAGGTAGAAAAAGTGAGGTAGATAGAGATAGAGAAATGAGGAGGAAAGACTGAACGAGAAAGACACAGTGAGAGAGAGAACACAAAACTAGTGACTGGTTCATGTGTGTGTGTGTATTAACAATGTTTTCTAAGGTTTCCTGGGTCCTGATCACAAGTAGTAGCACGATCTGAACTGTAGCGTTCATTTAGCAGGAATATATTACTAATTTAATAAACTATAAAAATAGTGTTGTCGCGGTGTAATACAAATGATATTTTGAGGGATCTGTATTTAGAAAGAGGGAGCTCGAGAAACACTAAATGAAGGTTAATGATGGAAGAGAATATATGATGTAGAGAGAGAAAGAGAGAGATATCTTTAACAATCACATCTGTTATTTTTTCTCGTATCCGATTTATTGTACTACAAAATGTGTGTTCTATCTCTCCCCACTTTCTAATGTATTATTAAAGCATATAAATCGTGCAAACTTATTGCCATGGGCTCTCTCCACCTAGAGTAATCACTCTACAACACCTCTCGCTATCAAGTCACCTGCAGGTACTAACGAATGAGGAGCAGATAGATCGAACATCTCCTCCCTCTCTCCTCTCGATCTCTCCTCCTCATTCTCTCCTCACTCCTCTCTCTGCTACTCTCCTCTCTACTCATCTCTATTAGCTTATCATACAACTATTCAAGCTACCTCTCTCGGAACCCACTCTACGATGCTTACTATCCACCTTCAGTCTTCTCTCCTTTCTAGCTATCTACCACTCTTCAGTCTCTCTCTCTCTCTCTCTCCCCTCCATCCCTCTCTCTCGCTATCTCTCTTTCTCTCTCCATCTCTTTCTCTCTCTCTCTTTCTCTCTCTCTCTCTACACCACCCTCTCTCTCTCTCTCACTCTCTCTTTCTCTACACCACTCTCTACTCATTAATCTCTGACGTGATACAGAAGGCGAGGAGAACTGTAGTAGCAGCTGTATACAACTACATTACTCTTTCATCAGTATGGACGGTAAGAAAATTGAAATCCAGTGGGGTGTTTGGAGGACAGACAATATATTGGGGGGGGGGGGGGGTTATTGTTAGTCTGTTTTAGAAGATCTTTAGTATTATATTGTGGATAAGGGGTGCTGTTCAACGGGGATAGAGGTCTTGCAGCTGTGATCATGATTCTGCTCTACATTCCTCAACATAGTTAGCTGTAATGTCATGCGGGTGGGTGCACTATAGATTCTCTCTCTCTCTCTTTCTCTCTCTCTCTCTCTCTCTCTCTCTCTCTCTCTCTCTCTCTCTCTCTCTCTCTCTCTCTCTCTCTCACTCTCTCTCCCTCTCTCTCTCCGTTCTCTTTCTCTTTTTCTCTCTGTTCTCTCATCAAATGTTAACTCCCTCTCGGGAGGGGGGCGGGATGGAGGGAGCCTATGTTGCTAAGGCCTATGTCTATTTCTCCCTCTCTCTCTCTCTAAGTTGCTCATTATGCATGTGGGACGTATTACTAGTCTATAGGGGCTGGTTTATCCGTCTCGCTCCATGGAGCAGAATGCACATATCATTGTCATGATGCACGTGCGAAAAGCACATGCTTTAGAGTCTAGAAACTTTTATAACATCTACTGTTTATACCAGTTGGGATACAGTCTGAACAATTCAACACCCCAGATTCTCTCTCTTTCACTCCGTCCTCCCCCCAGATTCTCACCCCCTCCCCCCTCCCAGATTCTCTCACTCTCAGCTCTCACCCCCCCCTCCCAGATTCGCCGATAGTTGGATCCACTCAGCAGCCCATGGTAGGATGGGACATGGAATCTCCTGATACCACCACGGTGTCTCCCCGGTCCATCATGATACCCTGGCCTGCCACCGATACCAACTCCTCGGTAATATTATATGGCTATGTTCCAACGTGTTTCTATTTGTACACTAAATAGTTTAACCCACGGCCCTCTCTCTATATATCAACTGTACATCGTGCGTCATGTGACGACGTGTGCTAACAGTTACCTGATTTAGCAGGAACCCTCACCGGCTGGCCGACTGACTGAATGGGCCATTTCCCACCGAAATAAACGGAGAATGAGGAGGGGGACATCCCGTGAGACTAATGTGTTCAAGGTTTGTAGAAAACAGGGAAATTAGTTAATTTTCACTGCATTGTATAATGCACTTACAGACAGACAAACACACGGGAATTATGTCGCTTATTATTGCACAACGTCTCTCTTACAAAACGCCCCCTCTATTACCCAATCTTGGAGGTGAGTGACAGGTGGTCATTGGTTGCGCTCTTTCCTAATCTCCTTTCTCTCTGACCGTCCTCTCTCCTTCTTTCTCTCTGACCGTCTCTTCTCACTCTTGTCCCAATTTCAAGGGAGGTAGGAACGAAAGAAAAGGAGTAATTTGGGTGACAAAATAGCGGCAGGTGCAGTAGGGGTGGGTTGACTAAACCATTGTAATGCAGCTGGGCCTATAATTGTGCAACTCGTTCTCTATTTCCCTCTCTCTTTTTTCTCTCTCTATCTCTCTGTCTCTGTCTCTCTGTCTCTCTCTCTGTCTCTCTCTCTCTCTCTCTCTCTCTCTCTCTCTCTCTCTCTCTCTCTCTCTCCCACTCTCTCCTCTCTCTCTCTCTATTTCTGATCATTTGCTTCATATTCTAATAATGCCCTAACAATACCTTTCTCTACCTACTGCATGCATTTTGTCGTCTTCAATTTATTATTTTCTATTACTTCTGGCAGTGTCTTTGTCCAATTACTTGTGCAATAGAGAAGGCGAGAAGAAATGGGATGTAATACATAAAATGGGAGGTTGTGAACTCTAAATCGAGCCAAGAAATGCTAGAAAGAGACAAAGAAGCTGATTTATTTGAATTAGCTACCTCCACTCTGGGAGATGATGTAACACGTATGACATAATACATAATGAAAGAATTGGTAGGAAATATAAAGGCAGACGGAGAGCGTGCTGTTATTACATTGTAAATAGAGAATCTAGAAATTATTATTTTCAATTTTGTGAAGGCTGGAAAATACTGAGATCTGGTTATCTGGTACGGTGTCTTATCTCTTCCTCTGAGCTTATTGTGACTGTGTTGAAGTAAGAGAGGGTACCAACAATTTATCTGTGAGGGTTGAGATATGTTACAGCGGTATCATACCGGTATCAAATATGTAGATATCAGGGGAAGATAGAACACGGATGACCGTTAGCAGACCGTTAAAGGTAGAAGAGATGAGAATTGAGAATATTTGGATGAGAATGTAGAGAAATATACCATTAGTAAATGTGTGTGACGTTGGGTGACCACAACACCTCTATTCAAATCAACTCTCTCTCTATTCTCTCTATCTCCCCCCTCTCTCTCTCTCTCTCTCTCTCTCTCTCTCTCTCTCTCTCTCTGACAACATGTCCTATGTACCTCTCTCTCTGTATCTCTCTCATGATACAGCAGCAGCGTATACACTGGCACTTTCTAAGAACTCCCTCTGATACACAATCAGAGAGTAAAGCTGACGACAATATCCTACACACACACAAGTACTCGTTGTATCTATTTCCTTCATACAACGATCGGTAAAATTGACACACACACAACAGTGACTCTGTATTGACACAACTGCAGTGACTCTGTATTTTCTAAACCTTCTCCCCATTCAGAGGTATGGCCTGCTGAATGATACCCCTGAGAAGGCTGCTTCATCTGGAGACGATTTCGATGATGATCTTTGGGACGATGAGACGATAGCCAAGATCCGTCTAACCCCCATTCTACAGGCTCAGAAGATGAAAGGGGAGAGGAGGGGTGGAGGGGTGGAGGGAGTCACCAAATCAGGGCAGGTGGGTGCACAATGTACATTGAGTGATAATTTAGTGGGTTTACATAGTATCGGGTGGGTAAAAGAGGAATCTGAAAATATTCCGTGTAAATATTATAACGGATCATGTGGCCTATTTTTACCGCCAGGGGTTGGAAAATTAAGATTATGGCAAGAAAAATGATAGAGAAAGTGAGCGAGATAGGGAGAGAAAGGGAGAGAAGGGGAGAGAGAGAGTAAGAAAGTTTGTCTGTATGCTTGTATGGCACGTGGTTACTGAATAATGCATGGTAAACACGTTAAAAGCCATTTCTCTCTCTCTCTCTCTCTCTCTCTCTCTCTCTCTCTATCTCTATCTCTATCTCTCTCTCTCTCTCTCTCTCTCTCTCTCTCTCTCCCTCTCTCTCTCTCTCCTTCTATCCAATTCTATCAGAGATATTTATTCTGGATGCTACCAGATCATCTCTGTGCGTGTATTTGATTATTAGCCGATGATTTATTCTTCCATCGTTCCATCATCTCCTTCTTTATCTGACATCTCTTTCTTGGCACCACCACTTTGTGCAACCTGCCATTTCCCCTCATTTCCTTCTTATCTCTCCCCTTATTTCAAGAAAACTCCCCTGATTTCAGGCGTTCAAGACCCCTACAAATGTGAAGTCCCAATGCAGCAGAAGAACCCCGACCACAGGGCACGAGGGAGGAGGGAATAGCGGGGGCGGTGGGAAAGTGTTACGGCGGAAGTTGACTACCGAGTTTGAGTGCGTTAAGAAAACAGAGCGCTCCTCCACCTCCCCTACTTTAGCTAGCCGTTTTCCAGATACAGCAAACACTAGTAGAAACACAGCTGCTAGTAGTTTTACAAAAGGGGGAGGATCTAAAGTTGTGGATTCCCAGGGGTCTACACAGACACTAAGGACATCCAGAACAGCAAACACCACCCTATCAGACCGGATGATCACCACCAAACAACAGGAACAGCAACAGGAACAGAAACAACAGAAACAGCAACAGCAACAGAAACAGGAACAACAGGTTGTTATTGATGAGGATGAGGCGATGCTGAGTGGTGATGATGATATGGTGCAGCAGGCAGTTCAGAGTTACCTAGCCTCCCAACACTCACAGCAACACCTTAACAAGGAGAACGTCTCCCCACCAACTGTAACGGCTCCCTCTCCTAAACCAGTACTGGCAACATCTACAAATGTCCATCCTCCTGTTCCTGCTCCGGCCCCCGCTCCTCCTGCTGCTGCTCCGGATGATTCTTTTGATTCTGACGACGCGATGATGGATGACTTTCTGACCGATGAATTTATATCACAACTAAAAGTTCCTGAACCTTCTGTCACCACCGGTTAGTATGTGCTGATGTACATGTGCCCCCTCCAGTAACACATGTGTTGTATGACGTCATTATTCTGACACTGTTTCTCCCTCTCCCTCAGGTGGAGATAAGCTGCTTCACACGCCGCCGAACAGAACTGACCGTTCCCCTGAGGAGAGGAAAAGAGCAAGGTTGTCACTGAGCCTGAGAAAGAATAGGACTACCCATTGACGTGCAATTAGGAATACTGCATGCAGTATACATTATACTCTGTGTGTGTGTGAGAGATGCATACTTTGCACTGCAAGCATCTCCTTCTCTCGGCAGTCTACAACGAACAGTCCCCCGCAGCAGCAGCAGCAGAAAAAGCTCCCCGTGGGACGCGCAGGAACGCGCGCAAGGGACATTTTAAACGAATTCACTATTGTCAGCTTTTAAAATTTCATTTCTCTAAATGTTTTAGCGCACACAACCTGTCCGAATGATCTGAACTTCCGACTTTGCAAGTTGCAACCCTCAATGTTCCTCATTTCTCATGATCCACTGACTGCCTTTTAACCCACTTCTCCTCTATCTGTAGCTCTGAAAATATGCTGGTCATATGGAGCTATGTCCTCCAGTTTCTAGGTCTGTACTCCACTGATCACTGGAAGCCCCTGGGCCGACAAAACCCGGCCGTTCCTGTTGTGGAGATGACAGAGTTTCCCTCTCCAGAGTATTTCTTTAATAACCATGTTATACCGGGCTTACCGGTCGTGTTCAGAGGGGTGGGGAAGGAATTTCCTGCTTACAAATTGTGGAGCGATGAATACTTCCAGTCGCGTCCAGAAAGGTATTATACTGCTGAAAATTAAGGGGGATATAATCTTTAGAAACGTGATAGTTTTCTGATTTTTAATCAACTACCCTTTATAAACCCCTCCTTCCGACAGTGCCTATTGGACGGTAGGGTACGAGTACGGTAAGAAGGAAACTCGAGAAGGTGCCCAGGAGCCCATTCCCTTTGCCGAATACGTTAAAACTACCGGCAACAAGATTGGTACCTGGTGTCAGGGCTTCCCAAATTCCTCCGAAAGGATATCCCCGTGTATGGGCCACTAAACTGTGATTTTGTGGTGGAGAATCTGATGGACGATCTGGTTATGTGGTTCAGCAGTGGAGGGACCAAGAGTGTGTGGCACTTTGATGATTATGAGAATCTAAACTGTCTCATGGCGGGTAAGATAGTATGTTCATCAAATGTTGGGCTGATTCTTGTTATGTTCTAACCCTCCTTTGCATTTGTAATAGAGGGTCGAAAAAGGCAAGGATCATTTTTTTACATCGAGAAGAGCTTGCTCTGATCTATTGTCATTTCCTAGGAAAGAAAGAGCTAATTCTAGCGGATCGAACATCAATAGAGGACGGCCACATGCGGGAATTGGGAAGTTATTCTGATGTAGATGTTGATGGAGTAGACCTGGACAGATTTCCCGGGTTTGCCAATATCAAGTTCTATAACGCAACAATAGAGGCCGGGGATTGTGTTTACATTCCGACGTTCTGGCCTCACGCGGTGAGGTCCTGGGGTAGAAACATTGCCATCAATGCTTGGTGGGATATCTACAAAAGCCCCATAACTTGTGGAGAGAAGAAATGGGATTCTTTCGAGAACGTTAAACTCATGTAAGAATGTGCCCCATTGTTTTGTTCAAACCCTTTTTATTTTTCGTGTGGGGCGCGGTGAAACAGCGTCGAGCAAAGCAAGTGCCCCACTGGTTTTTAGTTGAATGAACCTATCCCAACTAATCACTACTCTTTTCTCAGCACGGATTCTGATATTGGGGGTGGGGGTGAGGACGTGGATCCGAACAACTCCCGGGGTCCGGTTGAGAACTTCAGGGCTGTCCTGTGGGGTAGCAAACCCTTCCGATATAATGGGGTCATGACCAGAGAGGAGTTTCTCAGTGAATTGAGCAACGTCGGGGATCAGGTGCTGGAAGAGGTGGAACACGATTTTGATTTGGGTGAGTCTTCATAATTACTGCGCTGGTATTCATGATGTCCTGTCTACTACAGCTTACTTTACAACACCCTCTCCCTCCCCCCATTTCTCTCTCTCTCTCTCTCTCTCTAATTTACCCATAACACTCTCTCCCTCCCAGATAACCCTGAGGTGTGGGAAGTTCTGTTTGACTCCATGGATCTAAATAAAGATGGGATCCTCCAGCCCATTGAACTGGATCTGGTGAAACCTAACAGTCACTTCATGTCTCTCCTGGAGGAGGCGAGCAGGAGTTTAGACGATGTAAAGGATGAACTTTAGAAGCAGTGTTTTTATTTCTATTTAGTTTGCTGGTTTGTTATTATTTTATTGCCAATTGTTTATTCTTTTATTGAAATTTGATTCTAATTTTGCGAGAAATAGCGTTTAATATATTTCCAACTCTATCCTCAACAATAATCTTCATTCCTTGTAGAATAATGCTTTGCAGACGGATAGGACTGGCTTCAAGAGGTTTATGCAGTAGGAGTCTCAGTGATCAGAAACCTGTCCCTCCTCCCTCCTCCGCTGTCCAGGTATTATCTCAGTTATGTTCATGTGTTGCCACGTTCGATATGAGTCTCGTGATTATCTCGGTTGTTATTTCTACCTGGCGTGTATAACAGGCACTCTACTCAAGTCTTAGTTACAATAAAAAATATATCGTGCCTACACATTCCATTGCTGGCAAATTCGGTGGGTTTATCTTACTCAATCTTGATATACTCAGCGCTGCGAATTGCGATGCCAGCAGAAATGGCAAGATACAATTCCTATTCCTTATTCATACTCTCTCAAACAGTATTAAATTCTCCCCATCTTAGTATTTTGATCCCTCCACCACCCCCTTCCTCTCATCTACCCCCTACCCCTCACCTAATGCCTCAACCCCCCTCCTAACCCCCTCAACCCTCCTAACCCACCCCTAATGCCTCAACTCCCCCTTCCTAACTCCCCTTCCTAATCCCCCTTTCATCTGTGTAGGAATACGTTGATAACGTTACGGCAGGGAAGGACTACTTCTACAACCGGAACCCCCGGAACACCGAGTTACTGGGGTACAAACAGAGGGTGTCAGGGTGGACTAGTGACAACGTCTGCACCAACTACTACAATAGGTAGGTACAGGGCAGGAACCGACCGAAACAAGTAAAAAACAACCAATCAGAACTGGTTATCAGCCAATCAGGGACCAGTATTTCGTGATTAGGTCGGCTCCTGGTACAGGGAGGGGAGGAAGGTTTAGTGTAGGGTAGTTCAAGTTGAGGGTGTGATTGGGGTAGACAATTTTAAAGTTGAAGAATTTCTGAGAAGTACTGAGTTCATAAAACATGTCATATAATGTGTCATATACATAGGCATTCACATATCAGTGTCTTTAATTGTTAAATCCTACTTAACTTACTCTGCCACAAAACACTACATCACCTTCTTAATCACACACAAATATCTTGGTGAGCATCATTAATCACACAGAAATATCTTGGTGAGTTTGAGCATCATCTTGAAAAGATTGTCACTGTCCTCTTCTTTATCCTCTGTCTCCTTACAAAGATACGTCTTGACCGCATCAATCACCATGTCTATCATCTCCTCGGTAATTTCAAATCCTGGGGTGGTCTTTGCCTGCTGTTTGGGTGATGCTAGTAGAAATATACTGCTGGACAGTAGTAGCAGTAGAACAGGTAGTCGAGGCATACTGAGCTAGAGCAGCTGAGAGAAAACACAAATGATACTGGTGGGGACGAAATGGTGGGCACACCTGCCCGGGAGGGGGACCAGCCCCACGGGCCAGCGATTATCATACATACTCTCAAACCCAGAGGGAGAGGGTACGGCATTAAAGGAGGAGTTGGAAAGTGAGAGATGTGGGTTATTGAGTAAGGGGTGTTGGAGGGTCAGGGAAGGGAAACAGTTTGCTCTTCTTAGTTTTACCAGTACTATAGGTGCTATGATTGATGTCAATGTAGCGATATAGGACCCCATGACAAAGATAGTTATACTGACCAGATGTTCTATCCATTGTACTTGTAAGAAGGGAGAACATATCCATTGTACTACTTCGATAGTAGAGTTTCGAAAGAAAGGGGGAACAAACAAACACACAAACCTTAGTAAAAGATAACACAGATTGTATTCCACAGGATAGAGTTGGAGAAGACGGGGAAGCACATCACAGCTCGGCTGATACACTTTGAATCAGGAGAGTTATTCACTGTCTCCACCCGTGAACCGTGGATACGAAAGAGACTCAATAAGACATATGACAGGACTGCCGCACTGAATGTAGGAAGGATCATGGCCGATAGGATGAAGAGATCAGGGATCAATTGTGCTAAATTCTGGGATCCTCTGGAATCAACCTACTTCTCTGCAAAGGTATGTAGTACATGTAACTACTAACTATGTTCTAATTTCTGTGTTCCATCCCTCTCTACCAAGGCACTGATCAGAAGTCATGCAACATCTATGATTCATGGGCTTTTGTTTTCACTATCTGTCCCCCTTCCCTGGGGCAGCAACGTCCTATGCGGGTGTTTCCAAATAGTATTGTAACCTTCTAACCAACTTTTGCCTTGCAGACGGAAGCGTTTATGAGTGGTTTGAAGATGGAGGGGAGTGTCTCCTGACTGAGCCCCTTGTGTATAAAGTGACATGGGACGTTGCAGAGGATGGGGATAGTGCCCATAACTACATCCAGGACCCGGAATTGTTGTTGGAGTATCTTGAGAAGAAGGCTGCTGAGAGAAGTGCCATTATGGACCAATGAGAGACAAAATATGATCAATAATTTATTACAGTGACATATGTTTTTATACTTGCGAGTTTTGGTAAACAATACAATTTCCGTTGCAATTAAAAGTGAGATAATTTCACAATGATCTAACCCAATTTGTTCCAACTCTAGACTTCATGTCTATTTTAAAGCCACTGGCGCTTCCAGAAAGCACTTGGACAGGGAAACACAGGGGGAGTATACGCTTCCCTGCTTCTCAATCACTCTGGGCTGCCCCTATCGCCCAGGCCATTATCGAGGGAGAGAAACCTGCCGGATCTATCGCTACACACATATGGAAGGTACTTTTAGTTTCTCTCTGGTGAATTCTAACTGTAGCCCAGTGAATTCTAACTACATTCCTGTGAATTCTAACTACATTCCAATAAATTCTAACTGCACTGCTCTCATTTCAGACGCACTGTCACTCTGGTGATGCAATGAAGGGAGGTGAACTGATGGAGTACATGCTGATTGAATGTGATAAAGGAAAGGTAAGCATTGACCTGTCCCCTGATCGACCCTTCCAAACCATCCCACATCCTGATTGACAAATTCAAACAACCACTTAGATTTTCAAATAATAAGGAGAGTAAACGTTTTCAAATGTATCTCAAACGTCTTCAAAATCGATCTCAAACGTCTTCAAAGTGTATTTAAAACGTTTTCGAAATGTGTTTCAAACGTTTTCAAACTGGAATGTTTAAACGGTCGATCAACGTTCCTCAAAAGTAAAAGATAGACAAGATCTCGGCCCGCCGAGTACACTCTCGTTTATCAAGCCATGGCATCAAAATCAAGAATTACATGCCCTGTTTTGTATCCATATTCCGGGTCGGGTTGTCCATCAAATTCTATCTCCTTGTTCTTTTGAATAACTCCAGATGGCATCTCAAAAGCCCTGGTCAACCTGAGAAAGGGGAATTAGAGATGTTGATGAAATGTGTTTATGAAGGAGTAACTCAAATATGTCTGAAATTTCAGATACTAGATCTCTGTGTACTTACTGGAAAGTGGAAATTGCAATGAAAAGGACAGCAGCGAATACAGTCACACCCTCGACAGTCTTGATCAGATTCTCATCATCTCTCTTGTCAGAAAGGGTTTCATCGCTGTAGTACAAAGTATCATCGAGTGGAGAGGGAGGAGCGGGATAAAGAGATCTCTCAGCTTTACGGACATTCTTCTTGTTATCTTGCTGGTCAATGCCATCTTTAGCGGAGTGTTCTTTGTTGGTCCACCTGTGTTTTGCTTTGTCCATGTCTCTGTACTGTGCCATAAACGTCCTGATCCGCTCTTTCTGGTCCTCAATGGCTCTGCGGGTCTTTTTCCCTTGATCAGATTCATGGGTCATTTCATCATCTCCCTCCATGGCATCTTCATCATCTTCAAAATAATCTTCAAAGTCGTCTTCTTCATCACCCTCAAAGAAATCTTCAAATTCATCGTCATCAAACAAATCATCTTCTTCTTCCATTTCCCAATCGTCTGAGTGGCCCGACAAGAAATCTTCCGCCGATTCGGCATCCACACTTGGAGCATTGGAAGCATGGGCCTCAGTGAGTAATAACACACAGCCTGATGGTAGGTTAAACGGTGGTAAGGAAGGAGTCATAACAATATGGACAAATTACCTAAACTGATGAAATCTTACCGGTAGTTAGAAGAAGTAAGAAGACGTTCATTATTGTGTTAGTCGTTTAGAAAGATTGGTCTGGTAGTCTTTAGCGTTAGAATTAACTAGCAAGTTGAAATAGTTGACGGAACTGAACACCCAGTGCAGGTGTCAAAACTTTTTGAAACTACTCCTTCATAAAGACAAATATTGCATTGAACATTCTGTCTGAACCAATTTTACCAGCAATCTTTGTTCATCAGGAGAAGAATGAATACAAACTTAGATTTAGGGGGGGTGACACGTAACACTTTGTAACACTTTGTAACATGTGCAGAAAACTTTTTGTGCACGTTACATGTTACAAAGTGTTACAAAGTGTTACAAAGTGTTACAAAGTGTTACAAAATGTTACAAAATGTTACAAAGTGTTACAAAATGTTACAAAGTGTTACAAAATGTTACAAAATGGGCATTTTTTGTAACATTTTGCAACATTTTGCAACATTTTGTAACACTTTGTAACATTTTGTAACATTTTGTAACACTTTGTAACACTTTGTAACATGTGCAGAAAATATTTTGTGCACGTTACATGTTACAAAGTGTTACAAAGTGTTACGTGTCACCCCCCCCCCCCCCCCCCCCCCCCGATTTACCAGCTGTGACCCCCACTCCCCCCCCCCCCCCCCCCTACACCCCTCTCCCTCTAACCCATCTCTCTCCCTCCCAGGTGATAGTAGGTGGAGCAGCGCAGTATGTGTTGTGTCTATTTGCCCGGGATAACGTTGAGAGTGGAATCCTAACCACCAAGTTCACCGTCCTCCGAGACTTCCTGAAACCTGCCCTCAAATCTCTCATGTGACTTCCTCATAATCCTGCTAGTAAGGGACCGGAACCCCATTTTATGCCCTGATTAGGAAATTTTTTTAGACCAGCTAATTCCTTCACCAATGTGTTCCCAAGGGTCTCCCTTAACACCACAGAAAACCCTAAAATCCGGTGAGCGGTGGAACACCCTCATTTCCGGGTGGGCGTGGTACCTGTATTTTCAGCCTGAGGCCAAAAACCTAAGTACCCTTAAAATGGGAGTAGAGATAAAATCGAGGGCACCAAAGTGACTAGCGCCCTCGCATTAGTGGGGGTAGGTGCCGGAATTAAGTCTCTATCTCATCTGGTTAATTAGATAATTGGATAATTAGGTATGCGCATAACCGTTTTTTGGCTATATGGCTATAGCCACTTAGGAATGGTTTAGAGACTTTTCACTGGTGCCATTTTGTTCAGAAGAAAATTCTAGAGAGAAGTTGTGGAAAAATTTAGGGCCTATCTCTTACCGTTTTGCCGTTATTTGCGGTAAACGAATGCCAATTAACTCGATTTTTGGCTTTTTCGACTAATTTGGCATTCGTTTACCGCAAATAACGGCAAAACGGTAAGAGATAGGCCCTAAATTTTTCCACAACTTCTCTCTAGAATTTTCTTCTGAACAAAATGGCACCAGTGAAAAGTCTCTAAACCATTCCTAAGTGGCTATAGCCATATAGCCAAAAAACGGTTATGCGCATACCTAATTATCCAATTATCTAATTAACCAGATGAGATAGAGACTTAATTCCGGCACCTACCCCCACTAATGCGAGGGCGCTGGTCACTTTAGTGCCCTCAATTTTATCTCTACTCCCATTTTAAGGGTACTTAGGTTTTTGGCCTCAGGCTGAAAATACAGGTACCACGACCACCCGGAAATGAGGGTGTTCCACCGCTCACCGGATTTTAGGGTTTTCTGTGGTGTTAAGGGAGACCCTTGGGAACACATTGGTGAAGGAATTAGCTGGTCTAAAAAAATTTCCTAATCATATGGCTCCGGTCCCTAACTATGCTATGTCAAATATAATTGAGAAGATGATGATCAGTGGAATCCGAAACCATTAATAACTTCCCTTCGAATGACTCTCCCTGTCGGATCTATTGTACCTGGATGTTTGAATGTCAACTATATTTGCTCCTCTTTCAAGATGTTGATAACTTGAATTTCAAGTTGAGGGACATGGTATTATTTTGATGGACTGATAGGTGATAATAGTTTAAGATAATAGATAAGACTTTTTAAGAAATGAAATCTCGTTTAGGAACCGGCTTAGAAAATATATATTCCCCATTTTTTTTACGTTGTTTGTGTGATATGTGTGATTGGTAATAATATATTGAGATTTGATTGAAATGTTTTTAACCAACTACAAAGACTGGCTTTATGGTGATCGCCGCGTACAACACGTACAATTTATAACGTGACAAAATAACACGTATTTCACTCTCTCTCTCACTCCCTCTCTCACTCCCTCTCTCTCGATAGTTATCTCTCTCTCTCTCTCTCTCTCTCTCTCTCTCTCTCTCTCTCTCTTTCTCTCTCGATAGTTTTCTCTTTCTCTCTCTCTCTATCTCCCTCACTCTATAGTTCACCCTCCCCCTATCTCTCTCAACCTCAAGATCTGTTTGAGTGTAATACTGTGTATATTCGTTAAAAATCATTCAATATTGCATATATTGCGTTTAGAAATGACTCCACCCTCTCTCTCACCATCCCTCTCTCTCTTTCTCTCTCTCTCTCTCTCTCTCTCTCTCTCTCTCTCTCTCTCTCTCTCTCTCTCTCTCTCTCTCTCTCTCTCTCTCTCTCTCTCTCACCATCCCTCATCACAGGTCTATAGATCTATGTAACAATATGTGTATGGTATCAAGGTGGAGGGGACATATCACTCTCTATCAGTTCTTCATCATCTATACAACTATCCTCATTGGACGAATACACAGGACTCGGCGAGTGGGTGGATAAAGAAGCACCCTTCTTCAGCCCGGGCCGCTGTTTCTTCCCTGAACCCGGTACAGTTTGGGATGCCGGGGAGGGCGCCGTGATCCGTTGTAGGGTCTGGTCGAACAGGTCCTCGTACCGGTTTGGCGGGGCGGTGTTGTTCTTGTGGGGTGATGGTTTCTTTTGTTTGTACCGGGGTGCTCTCCCCCGGACACTTCCAGGCTTGCTGGGTCCACCGTCGCTGTCGATTGAGGTGGAGAATTGGGGTGGGAGGGACCGGAAGGAGGGGTGATCTGACCGGGGAGGGGGAGGGTTGTGGTAGGATGGGTCCATGGCGTATGGGTTCTGTCGGGGATCGTTCAAACTCAGGTCTCTCGAGCTACCCTGGTTGTTGTAACCATTCGCCTTGAAGTCTTGTACTTGGGGTACCTGGTTGAGGAGAATGGGAATTAGTATTATATCTTGGGGTACCTGGGAAATGCAGGTGTTTTGTTGGTGTTGAACTCAACCTATATGGCGGCGCCCGGGGCCCACCCAATCTGAGCGCAATGTCAAAACAGCAGATATTATTAGATTGATTTGTCAATATAAGATAATTTCAAATTGCCCTGTTCTAATTAGAAAACGGTAGCAGGAAGGTGTGGTTAATCAGCTGTTTCTTACCACAATAACATTATCCTTATTTAGCAAAGGTGTCCGGGATTTATCTGTTGACTTTATCTGAAACAATACACCCAATTAGAGACTTGCCTAGCTAGACTACAATTGTAAAGGAGGGTTAGAACATAACAATTAGAGACAAGATACATGTTCTGCAAGCAATCTAGATGACATGGCCCAACAAGGAAACATTGAACTTTGAATTCGAGAAAATAAGTTGAAATATATTCTAAATAGGAACTTACTCTGCAAGGAGCGGGAGGTGGCGCCACATTGCTAGGCAGATACTGGAAGGATAGGGAATCAGACTTATTCGATCGGTTCGTCTCTCCTGGTTTATACTCCAAGAGCTGTTGTTTAGATGCTCTCTCGCTGTCCGAACAACGACTAGATTTGTTCTTGAGAGTGTCATAGTCCGGTCTCTTCCAAATGTAGATCAGCCGGTACTTGAGTGCGTCGCAGAATCCCTGAAGGATTAGTGTGATTTTAAGCCGGCTGGTATATATATCAGGCTTGGGAGAATGGGAGGGAGATAAAAACTTGGCTAGTTAGATACTGAACAATTTGAATTATCGAACCCCTCAGAATCCTCACAGAACTCTGTGAACCACACAATGAACTTGTTGAGTAACAACTCGACAACAATGAACAATGAACAATGAACATACCGTTTTGAATCGCTTCATATCCATGACACTCTCAAACAATACCTCCCCTATCAGGATTCCCCCGGAGATTGCGAATTACTACAAAGAAAGTGTAACAAAGTCCGTAAATGTTCGCCAGATTCAGGGAGGAGGAGGTCGAGGTGGAGGCCTTGGCGGCACAGTCTCCCTTACTCCATCTCTTCCACAACTGATCCAGCTCGTTAGTCCCGGAGAGATTCAGGAGGGCCGTGTTAAATGTCTCTAGATAGTAGGATTGGGGCGGAAATGCAAAGGCGTACCTGGATTCATAATATCAAGTTAGTTGTGTGTCATTTGGATTGGAGCTTAGGACTTTCAATCTAATTTAGTTTTGGAAGTGGAGAAGAGTTTTAATATCAATGTCTCCCCCTCTTTGCAGTTCAGTGCAGGAAACTAACCCAAAGGAAAAGAGTTGTTCTCCGATAATCTGGAGATTACAAGGTTGGGAATTAGCCTCGAATGCAACAATAGCACCCCCGTAAAAGAAGATGTATTCCTCCTCCCTGGCCCTTCTGAATCCTTCCTGGACATGGTCTACCCGCTCCTGAGGGAAATGTAGGTTAGTTGCTTTTTTGTTTGTCTGTTCGTTTAGTTTGTTTGTTTAGTTTGTTTGTAATTTGTTCAGCTTGTTTGTTTGTTTGTCTGTTTGTAGAACACATACCATTCGCTGGTACACCATGGCAAGTTCAGGTGAACTGGCAGACCCCAACATGATCTCTGCATTTGTTCCCGCCACTGTCCCCCATTTCACAGTGTTCTGGTTCACTAGCTCGGTGATTGAGCTGATGCCGCTCTCCATTCGTGTGACTGTCAGAAAGGCAGCCAAGTTAGCTGTGTACATTGCCGTTACAATCAGAATCATGAACCACCACATCGCTAGGATCACCCGGCCGGACATGTTTCGAGGCACGCCCTCGACGGGTCCAATACTAAACAGACAGGCAGCTATCATCCACAGCGAGTTTCCGATATTCATAAGCTCTGAAAATAACACGTTTGTGAAAATTTGATTTCAATTTGACACCTCTAATGTGTCGGTATTTAGGTGCCGGCTCGCTACGCCTTCATTCCAGTTGTCTTGGTTTCTTCTCTTTCTCAGAGTGTATGAAAGTAGTATCAGAGAGTAGTTTTCAGGAACCGACCGAATCAGAAAATACTGGTCCCTGATTGGCTGACAACCAGTCACGTGACCTAAATAACGAGTTCTGATTGGTTGTTTACTTGTTTCGGTCGGTTCCTGGTAGTTTTACTACTTGTTGTCTTGGTTTATACCTTCGTTATTCTCGCTGGGATCCGCTAACCGACTCTCAAACAGACATTCCTCCTCCCCATCCGAGCCCTCTCCGCTTGCTTCCTTGTTGCACCGGAACGCCTCACATGACTTACAGGAACACCGGAGAGCCGCGTGCATCCGCCGTCCGTAGAACCCAAACGGGGACATGTGATCATACAACCAGATGAGCAGAACCATTAACAATGCGAAGGCAAGGATTGCGTACCTGAAAATTTGGTGTTATGATCCTATGCAAATTCAATTTGGAAGGCAAAATTTGGTTTATTTCGACCTACCATAAATCCAAGTCGAATGGTTTTGTCCAGAAGAATGGATCTCCCTTCGATTCTTTAATCTTAGTGGTCATCACCAGACCCGTATTGATAAAGGGCATGGAGAAATCAATGGCAGACTCTCTCGCTTTGTTCATTGCAAAGTTCATGGTCGCCACGTCTATTTTCTAGAATAGGATGATTATTGTTAGTGGTTTGGCACATCAGTTTCACAGTTGATGGAATTGTTATGTTCTGTTTATATGAAAACGGTTGCCATGGTAACTAACATTGTCGAGTAGCATCTTGATGAGACCGTTCCAGCTTCCATTAGCAGTGGGTGATCCAAACTTGCCATCTTCTGACAACACGTACTCGTACTCGAATTTTAGCTGCTGAGCCAGCATTTCTACCAATTCTGAAGGAGTAAATATATTGGTTATATCACAAAGTAATTCAAGTTTACTTATTGGTTGCAAAGTTATCACCAAATCGGTTTAATTCAGGTCGCAAAGTTATTATTTCAATAGATTCACACTGCATACCTGCACAGAGTCCGGTGTAACATTCCTTTGTTCCTTTCCCTTTCTCTGCAATGCACTCTTCATCTATCATCATGAAGGGAGACTCATTGGCAATACCCAGCCTCAGTTTAGTTCCCTTTAATGTTCGTAGTGTACTGGTAGGCCTCTTCTTGCTGTTTCCATTCCATACAATATTCTCTGAGGCGTTCATTTGCAGCCCAAAGTTTGGCCTCCACTGACCCACCTGGTGAGAGAGAAAGGTTCATAGTGATCCACCTGGTGAGGTTGTTGGTGATGAGCCTGGTCAGTGTGATGATCTCCAAGAAGAGGTGGAGTAAACCCCTCATTCTCTTCTTGGAGCTGTGACACCGTCCCATGTGTTTCAACTCTTTAGCAGGTCCCATTGTGTCTCATTTATAGAGTGTTATACCGTGCCACTTTTGTCCTCCTTTCTGTTCATTGGCAATTTCCAATAACGCCAGTGGACATTATATGCACCGGAAAGACAAAAGCACACACCGTGAGCTATTATAGGTATTTTAGTACTACAACAAAGAGAGTACTGAAAAGAGTACTGAAAAGAGTACTGAAAAGAGTAATAGAAAGAGTAATAAAGAGAGTACTGAAAAGAAACAAACACATAATAAGTTGAGGGGGTCATTGTTAATAGGACACTAAGGGGGCCATCGCAACATGGCCTTCTCCTTTAAGTGCATTGTTTAGAGAAGAAGAAGAAGAGGTAAGAAGGAAGTATATGAACACATGTTCAGTACTTACTCGGACGATCTCTGAGTTTCTAAAGTTCACCAGATCATACACTTTCTTCTTTGGTCCACCCGTGGTTCTATCAAACCGAATCTTACCCGTCAACCCCTCGAAGTCTGTCCCCTGAAAAATGTACATCTAAGTTGTGGCATCTTGTGGCACTCAGACATGTGTGTAACTGTAACACCAAGACAGACAGGTGTTTTGCCAACACATTGGCGCCAGTAAAACGCTCTTTAGTGTGAAAACATAGCTGCGTGAAAAGGATAATAGCTAGTAGGTACTATAATATGTGGCTAATTTGAGGGGCCTGTCTATATGAATGCGCTTCCGGGAGAGATTTAGCTGAACAGTGCAGCGGTAGAAAATATGTTGGAGTAAATTATGAATTATATGTAGCAGGTATGGGAGCGACTTCTTCTCACACTTTGTGTGGTAGAAGAGGTCGGTATAATAGAAGCTTCTATTTGGTCACGCCGGGATCAGTAAATGTGAATGGAATGAACCGACCGAAACAAGTAAACAACCAATCAGAACTCGTTATTTCGGTCACGTGACTGGTTATCAACCAATCAGGGACTAGTATTTCCTGATTCGGTCGGTTCCTGATGTGAATGGAATGATAAATGGTGTTTGCGTTTCAAGATTTATGCAGGGAATATTTGGAATCATTCCTTTCACTGTAATTCTACAAAAGCTGAAAACGAGGTCTCTAATTATGGAATCGATTGCAGTTCTAGTAGGGGCAGGAACCGACCAAATCAGGAAATACTGGTCCCTGATTGGCTGATATCCAGTCCCGTGACCTAAATAACGAGTTCTAATTCGCTGTGTCCATCAGTTCTGGGAGGGGTAACTCACATCGAGAATGTAGTCGAGGAACATTTTCCCTGCTGTGTAGGAGAGGACTGGGGTGGACCAGAAGTCGACATTCGGTTGTCTCATTGGTTGATTGTCGGTGTAGATTATCCTATGGAGGGCATTACCAAATACCCACACGCTGTCGTAGGTCAAACTGGCTCTACTCTGAGGGAGAGAGAGGAAACATTTGATCATCTAGCTCGTAATGATTGTATCCTCCCCTGTCCCCTCTACTGTAATTGTAAGGAATTTGAAGAGTGACACAGAAAGAGAACTCAAAAGACAAACACCCACTGAACTCTGAAGTGCAAACAGACACAAACACAAACAGACACACAAACAGATCCACGTATCATGTACGTGATATGATCATGTGTAAGGAAGTATAGGGAAGAAAATAGAAAATACTGGGTTTGACCGGGAATTGAATCATGGACAGAGACATGCTCGAAGCTATATCACTAAAAGATGTCTTACCTGAAGCTGCATTGATGCAGAGTTGGCTCCCCAGCTCGCCCGTGCCCAGGATCCATCACTAACCACTGAAACATCTTCAGTGCAGGCGTAAGGAATGGTAATGAAATTACCCCTCAGCGCGAGCTATAATACAGCGTAATAAGGGTGACTTTGTAACCAATAAATGGGTCACTTCGTAAGGAATGGTAATGAAATTACCCCTCCGAGCGTAATATAAATGCTTGGTAACGAAGTTACCACTCCATTTCCAGCGCACTTTCTTGGCGTAAGGGATGGCTTACATTTGGGCACCCCCTCTGTGTTCACGCATAAAGTTCGCACACCCTTTGGGTGGGGGCTGCTACACAGGCTTACCCATAGCTTCCTAATTGTTTCTAACTCTTTCTGCCGCATTGTGCAGCGCGATATACAGAATTTCAGAAATAATATTCCGGCGATTTTCCGGTCTCTATGTAAAATTTACAGTTTACATTATCGTGATTATGAAATGTGGGAAATCGATTTACATTATATTCTTGAGAGCTATGAAAATCAGTGATCTTACGGCCTACTACTACGGAATTGAACCGAATAATATTTGCAGAATCATATCTAGGATGCTTCATTAAAGATCTAATGGGGTTACACCCAGTAAGAATCACAGATCCCTGAAATCACTAAAATACCAAGAAGAAAAAGGAAAATAACTGATGGAATATGCCAAAGGATAAACCGAGAACGCACAAGTTCCAAAAAAACGAAAGAAAACGAAAGATTCTTTACCTCCTTTAGCATCTTTGTGCCACTTGTTCAGAAGTCCTGACTGGCTTGTGAGCAGCAAACACTGGACATGAACCCAATGAGTCCCTGAGTGTACCCTTCAAATCGTTTCGTCGTACTGTTCAATAGATGCTTCCTGTATCAAGGATGGGAGGGAGGGTTAAAATACCTATGATATCACTACAGCAGACTGCCCCTTTTTAGCGGAAATTCAATGATATACGGCCCTAATCTGTTGCTACAGACTGCGGCCTGCATTCCTGCTGAAATGACTATAATGTCGACAGTGTCAAAGAGAATGCAGAACAATCACTCTTTTTAGCTCATTTCTAGAACAGGAAAAAGCTAGTAACGGGTGACAACTAAAAATCTGGACAATTTTCTGTGAGCTCTAGCGCCGGCCCCGCTTGAGATACATCTTCAGGCCTGAGCAAGAACGATTTTTCAGACAATTTTGAATCAGAATAACACAACGGAAAAAACTAAAAAGTTCATTTTCATTGCGTTATCGCATAATTTCCTCTTGACCCACCAAAGCATGTGTACGGAGATTTGAAATTTCTGTGTGATCAGAAACGACCTTCCCGATGAGATAAAATTCTCAAATTTGAAATAATGGTTGTTCATGCCATAACCAACATAACTGCCAAGTTTCAACATTTTAGCTTATCGGGAAGCTGGTTTTCCACGTCATAAATGTTTCGAGAGATCGTCAAAATGGCGATTTCTCAAATTACCTGTAAACTACGCTTCGAAGGGTTTGCTACAGATGATTCTGTGATTAGAATTGAGATTATCGGAGTGTGAAACAAAGTTAATTTCGTTCAAAATCGTCTGAAAAATCATTCTATCGCTGCCCCGAAGCTGTATCTCAAAAAGAACAGGCGCTAGAGGTGCTAGAAAAGTGTGTATATTTCAAGTACTACATGCTTTGGTAGGTCAAGAGGAAATGATGCGATATCGCAATGAAAATGAACTTTTTAGTTTTTCCCGTTGTGTTATTCTGATTCAAAATTGTCTGAAAAATCGTTCTATCTCAGGCCTGAAGCTGTATCTCAAGCGGGGCCGGCGCTAGAGCTCACAGAAAATTGTCCAGATTTTTAGTTGTCACCCGTTATACGAACAATCTCGAGTCTGCCTGACGAGCCAGGAAAGTGGTCACTCTCCCCGCTCAGCTTCTTATATCGCATACTTTGACAGAACTTACAGCATCTTTGACGGTAGCGTCGGTAACAATCCAAGCGTAATCAGGTCCCACGATGCCCATCTCCTGTGCGGTCTTGAGGATGGGGGCCGCGTACCCACTGTGAACATTCATAATGATGATCCTCGCCTCACTTCTCTTCAAATTCAACACTTGGGAGCTGTAAAGATGGAGTGTTTATTAGCCAGGACTAGTGTGGTACGCACAACGTAAAAGTCTTGCGTGCAGTATCAGTGTCCCCTACCATATAGCTAGCTTAAAATATTCTGATGCTTTCAAGGACCCCATTTCAATGATATGTCATCCAGAGACTGCAGATCCATTATAGACCATATAATATGTATTACCTGACATCAGATCCATTATTTCTTTATTCCTACCTGACATCAATTGACTCGAGCTCCTCAGTTAGAGGTATCATCTCGTTTGCGGCAATCTTGATTTTCATCTCGTTGGAGAGCTTCTGGAAGGTTGCCAGGCCATTGATTCCTGAAAACGTGCCATTGAAGTATTTGATGAAGGAGCAACACCGTTGCCCCTCGCAACTGAGCGTGTTACAGCCGGTTTTGTGACCGTGACACCTCACTAGTATGTAAAATTGTCCTTCTGGAAGGTTGCCAGACCATTGATTCCTGCAATTTAGCAATTATATACCCAATATAATATGCTGTTCGCTCTTGGCCTCGAGTGAACTGCTCTTAATTATCCACACACCCAGGTCAATAAGAAATATATTCTCTCTCCTGTGCGTATATATACGTTACACACACATATGATGCCTACTAAATTTATACACACACGTACAGGACAAGCTCGTGTCGTATATAGCATCTCCTAGCTGCCTTATAGTACAGTACACATGGCACGGACACGGGTAATCTGTTTTATTTTAAACAGGTTATACCGTGTGTGCGTGTATTTCGCCAAGGCGGAACTAACCATAACTGTCCATAGAGCTGACCAGAGCGACACTACTCCAATCCATGGATTTAGCCAGGTCCAGGAGGGCCTTACTCTGGAACTCGTCCAGGGGCTGCATGTGGATCATGAATTCCGACCATTCAGGGTTGCGTAGAAAGGGGTCTGAAAGAAAACCTTGTAATGAGCAATTAGTTGGAAGAAAGCAAAGTTTTCGGTTAAAAAGTTGAGGCAAAATCAGTATGAGAAAAAAAATCATCGAATCAAATAACCAATTTTATAGTTCGCCCTGATTCCAGGTTAATTGCCCTATTATAACTCTGATTCACCCACGGCAATCACTATAGCGGTGCTATAACAGTATCACTATAAAGTTATTGACCCTCGTTTGTATGATCCACGAAAGAAGGGGTTCACGCCCATGGCAACTGCTCAGATCAAATCAATGAATCTGATGATTGTTACCAGGAACCGACCGAATCAGGAAATAATGGTCCCTGATTGGCTGATAACCAGTCACGTGACCTAAATAACGAGTTCTGATTGGTTGTTTACTTGTGTCGACCAGTTCCTGATTGTTACCTGTTGCGGAAGGTGTTATCATTGGTATCCTCAGCTCATTTAGGATGTAACTGGCCAACTGGGATCTGGAGGATCGATATGGACCAACAATTCCCGATACGCCTCGGTTCACCAAGTCCAAAACTGATGATGGAATGTAAAAAATGAATAGATGATGGAATGTATAATCGAACGAAGTGGTCCATCGGCAGACCAGTACTAATAATCACTAACGATAAGGTTTACAATCTGTGCAACATTGGATACAATTTCTCAATGATTTATCAACATGATGATGGACCTACTAACCTATTAACATATGTTACCATGGTAACTAAGAATGCAATGATGTTGGACCTACCAGCACGTATGATTTTGCTTGGTGAGCTCTCTGGTGGCCCAAAATCAACGATCACTCCGACAAGTTTAGTTTGGGGAAGAACCGTCTTATTTTCGTTAATTACATCAATGGCGTATCTAAAGGCTTCCTCCTCGTTGACAAGCGACGAATGTTTCAAAAATCCTGCAAGAGGGGCTCTTCAGTTACTCCTATACGTTGACATAGCAGGAAGTGTCGTTAGCTGAGTATATGTTACCATGGTAACTGAGTCGAGCATGTGATACCATGACAACTGAGTCGAGAATGTGCTACCATGGTAACTGAAGGACACGTACCAATTTTAATTTCAGTAGGCCGGCTCCCAAACTGTCCGGAGACGGGGTTACCAAGCAAAACAAGAAGGATAAGGCAACATTTCAATGACGACATCATCAGGGTTGTGTTGTTGTTGGATGGGCAGGCTACTGGGTGCAGCCCCATCTTGTAAAGTGGAAGCTAGGCTAAGGCTGAAAGACGGAAATAAGCGTTGAGGGACGCATTGTTCCGCAAAGAAAGGAGCGTACAAGATGCGCCAGCAAGAAAGAGAATATAGCTATGTCATTGCAACTCTCTCTCTCTCTCTCTCTCTCTCTCTCTCTCTCTCTCTCTCTCTCTCTCTCTCTCTCTCTCTCTCTCTCTCTCTCTCTCTCTCTTCTCTCAAATAACAATATATCTCTCTCTTTCCCTCCTCTTCCTTTCTCTCTAACACGCTCCAAAAAGCTGACTCTCCTATCCAAAAATTTTTTCCCCCCCACACCCCCTTTTTCCCCTTTTCCCCCCCCCCCTCCTTAAAAAACCCCGATCTTAAAAATTTCTCCCCCCTCTACCCCCCCATTTTCCCCCATCCAAATTTTCCCCTCATTTTTTCCTCCCCCCCTTCCCCCCCCCTTCGCCCCTCCCCTCTTCTCTCTCTCTCTCTCTCTTGGGAAGTGCCGGCCTTGGCAACTTAATTTTTGGTCATTTTCGGGTATGCGAGCCAATCAGAATTTCAAAATCTAGACCTCTGATTGGCCCGTGCACCCAAAAATGAAAGTACATATGTACCAAACCCGGCACTTCCCGATGAGATAGAAAGCTAATTCCGGTTGCGGGTTGCGTTGGATTCGTTTAAAAAAACTGATTCAGAAAAGCTCTGTGCCTTAGGCAGCGGATTACGGGGCCCCGAAAAGAAACGTAATGCGCAGATCATCATCAATCTTTCGGGCAGTCTATTCGGGCAGTCTATAGCTATTCGGGCTCTCCTTTCGAGCCCCGTAATTTCCCCGTGACTCGGGCACGGTCAACCCCCTACTCTTCTTCCCTCTCCCCTCTCTCTTCCTTCTCTCTTCTCCCTCTCTCACACATCAATCATCTTTAAAATCCTAAAACAAGCAAATTTCTAGTTTGTATATGAAGTGCAAACTGAAGGGGGCAAGTATGAAAGGGGCCAATCCCAATTTTTGACAATGGGATTTACTGAGAGAGAGGGAAGTGAGGGGAGGAAGAAAAGGGGAGAGAAAAGAAAAGAGTGAGGGGGGAAGGAGAGGAGAGAGAGGAGAAGAGAGAGTGGAAGGGGGGGAAAGAGAGAGAAAGAGAGAAAGAGAGAGAAAGAGAGAGCTGAGGGGAGAAAAAGTTTAGAAAAAAAAAGACGTGGCGACAGGGGGTGATGGGGCCTTTGCTGAACAGTCTCTCCCCCAATGTTCAAAGGGGTCGTTTTGACAAAATTTAGGTCACACGCGGAAAAAAATACCTAAATTATAGGGGGTTAGGCCTTCCCGACGATTTTGTGGGGAATTTGTTTAACACATCGAAAATTAAAAAAACCCAAAAAAAAAGAAAAGATGAGATAGAAGGACGCCAACAGAGTTCTTTTTTTTCGGACATGTTTTTCCCCCCCTCAATTCCCCCTTTTCCCCCCTCTTTCCCCCTTTCCCCCTTTTTTCTCTCTTTTCCCCCTTTTTCCCCTCTCCAAAACAAAGTTATACACTGAACGGTGCAAGGCGCAAGCAGTTGACGGCATTGGGACGGAAACGTCCTGCTACCGCGGTAGCACAATACATAGTTTACTAGTAAGAGAAGAAAATATGGGCTGCGAGAGACAAGGAAGAGGGACCTCTGAGTAAGAGATGGAGAGAGAGAGATAGATTAGTGGTGTGTGCAGTTAACCGTAGCGAAGGAAAACCCATGGTGAGCGAATTATCACATCTGAACATAAACGGACCGGCGAACGGCGACACAAAGAGAGACAAAAGAGAGAAAGATAGAAAAAGATGGAGAGACAGCATCTTTTAGTGTAGACGATATATACGTCCAATTTTCCCATGGTCCTGTTCTCTAGAAGCTGTTTTTACTGTCCACCGAAGACGAATTGTATATTTTTTCAATTGAATGCAACAAAAAAAGCGGCGAATTCTAAAAAAGGTAACATCACGAACGAATATACACATGGGATATATCATATATCGAGTTAGAAACACAGCTATCTCTCACTGCACTCAATCGAGAAGAGATCAGAGTGAAAGTATAAAATCTCTTCCTATCTTCGCGGCCGGAGCTGAGCCTCATTATAATAGCTCGAGATTCGTTTTGTTGGACATAGCTTCTATCCCGTGTCTCATGGCTCCAATCACGACGGAGCCCCCCAAATAAATACTGCATAAAATTTTAGGTGGAGTTAGAGGAGGAGGAGGATGAACGATTAGAGCTGGTCGGATTCCACACATATTGTTTATTCTGGAGAGCGTGGGGATAGATTGATCTCCTCATTATAATCTGGCTGTCTGCATGTAGATATATATATTTGTCTGTCATAGAGCACCCCATATCCATCCCATGTCTCCCTTCATTCTGTTTGTTTGTACAATATATTCCCGGGGGCGTGTCTCATGGCTCCCCCTACTACTGGGGCTAGTGCGGACTCCGGGGAAGGGAGACATCGCTATCTGATGATATGTCCTGGGTGTCACTCATTTCCGGTGTCTCTGAGTAGATAAGACTGGACCTGGTGGACAGGGAGGCACCCTTCCGCCCCGGTTTTATCCGCCGTGCCAGCACACTGGCCCCATCATGGGAGCCATTTGTCATACGCTCTAGAGTCCTGTCAAAAAGCTCCTGTTGCATTTGAACCTTGTCGTGTTGCACTGAAAGAGGGCGGGATTTCACCCGGGGTTTCGGCTCGTACAAGCTCCGCCCACCCGGGAGAGATTTAGGTGCGATGTGACCCCTGAACCGGGGGTGTTTTAGACTGTCACTGTCAGAGGGAGAGAACTCGGAGCGGGGATACCGAGGAAGGGGGATGAAGGATCGATTGCTGTCCGATGGTTTCCGTATCGGCGTCTGAAAATATAAGGATCAGTAATATTATACGATGGGATAACTCTTTAATTACCGGACAGGAATGCTTCCTAAGCTTTTAAAAAGTTTACAAAACATACCTGGGGACTCTTTTGTAAGCACCGTGCTGATGGCTGAACACCGAGTGCTGTTTCTTGTGTAGTTTTGGGGTTGAACTCCACGGGGGTTATGTACTGGTGGTTCATCCTCACGGCCTCGGGTGGGGGATGATGCGGAGGATGGATACCATTTGAACAGGGTCCAGGATAAGGGGGTTCCTCCCCTGCTATACCCTCGTCAGCTGTCCAGTTCTAAAGGTAAGTGGGGAAGTTGATGTTACAAAATTTCCCAGTGGGATACGGTTTGGTTACTACGCATTGTCCCAGTGGAGATACATATCGAGTAGGCCTAATCTGATACATATCGCAATGGGTAATCTGAT
Organism: Hormiphora californensis; assembly: GCA_020137815.1. NCBI lineage: Eukaryota > Metazoa > Ctenophora > Tentaculata > Cydippida > Pleurobrachiidae > Hormiphora > Hormiphora californensis. Next base: position 867,551 of record CM035351.1, read on the forward strand.
TATCTATACCTTGTACTTGCAGTTTTGGTACTCAGGTCGTTTCCATATGTAGAAGAACCTATATTTAACTGCATTCCAGAAGGAAGTCTTGAACCTCTTCATATCCATTATACTCTCATAAAGCACCTCACCCAGTAGAATCGCCCCTGATACAGCAATAACCACAAAGAACGTATAGCAGAGACCGTAGATGTTTGCCAGATTGAGGGAGGATGATTTCTGGGCTCTGCTCCGAGCAGCACAGTCACCCTTACTCCACTTCTTCCAGAGAGAGTCCAGCTCGTTCTGTTCGCTTAGTGTTAGCAGTGCGGCGTTGAAGGCCTCCAAGTAGGGGGAGAAGGGCGGGAATCCAAAGGCATACCTAGGAGAATATCTTGGTAACGAAATTACCCCTACCTTGCTTGCCTTACTACCTTGCTTGCCTCTACGAGGCGTAATTTCGTTACCAAGAGAATATGCTGAGTTATGCTTGATGTACTCACACATCTGACTACCCAATTATTACCCGCAGTTCCCATGACCCACACTACGCACTGGATGGTTACTTACCCGAAAGAAAACAGCTGCTCTCCTATAAGCTGGAGATCGCACGGCTTGGTGTTTGCCTCAAACGTTACAATAGCACCTCCATAAAAGAAAATGTAATCATCTCCCCGAGCCCTTTTGAAGCCTTCTTCAACTGAGTCAACTGTCACCATGCCCTTGTAGACAGCCTCTAGTTCGGGGGAGGTGGCTGAACCGAGGAGGATCTCAGCGTTAGTCCCCTTCACCGTACCCCACTGTATCTCGTCCTGACTGATCAGCTCAGTAATCGAGTTGATGCCACTCTGCATTCGTGTGACTGTCAGAAAGGCAGCCAAGTTAGCTGTGTACATTGCCGTTACAATCAGAATCATGAACCACCACATCGCTAGGATCACCCGGCCGGACATGTTTCGAGGGACGCCCTCGACGGGTCCAATGCTGAACAGACAGGCAGCTATCATCCACAGCGAGTTTCCGATGTTCATTAATTCTGAAAGTGTACGTCACAATCACGGAAATCTCAATCACGTTCACGGGTAATTAATCACGTTCAGTAGAATAAGATCAAGAGAGAAAGAGAGACCAATTACCTTCTCTGTTCTCGCTTGGATCTCTCAGGCGAGTTTCGAACAGACAGAGCTCTTCTTCCGAGTCTAGAGAGATCTCCTTGTTGCAACGGAACGCCTCACATGACTTACAGGAACACCGGAGAGCCGCGTGCATCCGCCGTCCGTAGAACCCAAACGGGGACATGTGATCATACAACCAGATGAGCAGCACCATCAAGACAGCAAATGCCAAAATGGCATACCTGATCGAGAGAAATAATTCATTTAATATATCATACGGTTACGGTGTTACGGACAAAGCATTTCATAGCATTTTTCAGCTGTAGTCAACCCTCCTCAATATAAAAGGTTGCCCTCGTTTGCATACTCGATCACCTACCAAAGATCCACGTCAAACGGTTTCGTCCAGAAGAACGGATCGCTTTTAGATTCCTTGATCTTGGTCGTCATCACCAGGCCCGTATTATGGAAGGGCATGGAGAAATCCACGGCCTTCTCCCTGGCCTTGTTCATGGCAAAGTTGACGGCTCCAACGTCTATCTCTTGGTCCAGTAACATCTTGATGATTCCATTCCAGGTGCCGTTGGGGTTGGGTGATCCAAACTTCTTGTCAGCAGGTAACATGGAACTCGTAGTCAAAGTCGAGGATATCAGATAGCTTCTCAACCTAGCTCTGAAAGGAGATTATTCAGCAACATGAAGCATGATAAATACCTCATCGAACGCAAAATGAAACATGATAAAGGGTTCATTGACTGTCACGTGAATAGAATCACAAATGTACCCTGATGTATGAATATTTTAGTGGTTCAATGTTCATTGTAGAACTCTATTTGGGCCACATGAGGAACCAGGAACCGACCGAAACAAGTAAACAACCAATCAGAACTCGATATTTAGGTCACGTGACTGGTTATTAGCCAATCAGGGACCAGTATTTCCCCCATCATCATACCTATACAAAGTCCGGTGAAACATTGTTTCTGAAGTTCCCTGTCGTTTTTGAAGGACTCTGAACAGTTCATATCGATTGAGATGAAGGGTGGTTCCTGAGTGACTCCAAGTTTTAGTAGGGTACCCTTTAGGGACTTGATGCTGCTGGTGGGTTTCTCCTTGCCCATCTTGTTCCATATTATGGACTTGTTGGCCATTGCCAGTCCATCTTCCTTGTCCCAACTACCAACCTGAAAAGGCATGCTTTGGAATACAGGCCGTGTTCACTGTTCGAACCTGCAAACAACAAGAGAATCACTAATTTAGCGGGCTTCTGGTTTTGTACTTACTTTGACCATGGCTTCCTTCTGAAAGTTGACAATGTCGTATCGTTTCTTTATTGGACCATGAAATTCGTCAAACACTTTCCGTCCAGTTACACCCTGGTAGTCCGTCTGAAGGAGTGATCGGGGATATTATCGGGTATATTATCGGGGATATTATCGGGGATATTATCGGGGATATTATCGGGGATATTATCCCCGGGATATCGGGTGACATGATATACCGAGGCGAGCCTTGGCAACCAACCCTTGTTTTAAAAGGTCGGATTGATAGTCTCTGATACTGACCGCACACTTCACTCGATCAAATAATTAAACTTACATTTTGCATGTACTTGAGGATGACTGGACCCAGCTCGTAGCCTCTAACGGGAGAGGACCAGAAATCCGTCTCGGGTTGTTTCACTTGCCAGTGGTCCTCGTAAATCAGTCTGTTGAGGGCGTCCGATATCACCCCCACCGCATCGTACGTCAAATACGCTCGGTTCTAAATAAGAGAAAGGATTTAATGAAACACTTCAAAAGTTCAGCATCGCGTTTAAAATAGCATGCAAATAGCGGGCTAGTCGATGCAAGCTACTGCTTTGATGATGGATTTGTATGTCCCCCTGTTAAAGTAGTGGCTACTGTTATACTAATTACCATGGTTACTGTACTAGTTACCATGGTTACTGAACTGGTTACCATGGTTACTGTTATACTAGTTACCATGGTTACTGTTATAATTACTGGTTTACCTTCAGGGGAAGGTACTCTTTAGTTTCTTCGCTCGGTACGATCCCTTCTGGGGAGAAGAGGGCAGGTGTATTTATGAGATGTCAGTCAAAATTAGGACGCAGTATACACTGTATACTATACAGACAAGACCAACGGTAGTGCACTGATGAGTGATCTACAGAGTCATAATTGGAGGCATCATGGTGTTGGGTTGTTTAAGGGTACGCTAACCAAAATATTTTTTCGAGTGCAGGGAAATCTCTCACCGTAGGGTTGTAGGCCATGCCAAGGAGACCTCAAATATGCAATTTGAGCTGTCAAGTCGAATTCATATTTTTGCTACAGCTGCTTGAAAAATGAACTGAAAATAAGTTTTTGGCATCTTAAAAATACATTTGTAAAGATAGGATCATAAAAATTTGTGGATTTGAAGAGGACAAAAAGGTGAGTAGCCACAAAAAATTTTTTTGAAATCCGAGCTGATTTCCGGTCCTGAGATGGATTTCTTTTTTTTGACTTTAACGCCATATTTGGCCAAGTTCCGAAAATATGTGAAAGCTGTAAATTGGTCAAAAGTTGCGTCTAACGATTCTCTAAGTGGCCATAAATTTTGGGCGTGTCCTTATTTGAGATAAGCTGTACAGAGTTTTTTTTGTGAAAGCCGTCATTTCAGAAATAAATAAATTCCCTGTATCTCAAAAACGGCTGATCGTAGAGACCTGAGACTATGCTTAAACGATTCAGAAGGTCCGATTTTGGGGGGGTCTTCTGAGAGACATTTTGCTCCTACTTCAACCGTTTTTGCTGTAATTGCGAAAAACAAAAACCCATCTTCGCCATCGTGGATTTTTTGTGATTTTGTTTTTGATGATTATGGGGACCCATATGGACCAAATAGTGAAGGAATTAGCTTGTTAAACATTTTTCCATAGTTTCGGTCCTTTCTTAGCTAAAATTCCCTAATTACAGGATATTGGAGTTTAGCTTTTGCCCTTTTCATAGAATTTGTTTTTCGCAATTACAGCAAAAACGGTTGAAGTAGGAGCAAAATGTCTCTCAGAAGACCCCCCCCAAAATCGGACCTTCTGAATCGTTTAAGCATAGTCTCAGGTCTCTACGATCAGCCGTTTTTGAGATACAGGGAATTTATTTATTTCTGAAATGACGGCTTTCACAAAAAAAACTCTGTACAGCTTATCTCAAATAAGGACACGCCCAAAATTTATGGCCACTTAGAGAATCGTTAGACGCAACTTTTGACCAATTTACAGCTTTCACATATTTTCGGAACTTGGCCAAATATGGCGTTAAAGTCAAAAAAAAGAAATCCATCTCAGGACCGGAAATCAGCTCGGATTTCAAAAAAATTTTTTGTGGCTACTCACCTTTTTGTCCTCTTCAAATCCACAAATTTTTATGATCCTATCTTTACAAATGTATTTTTAAGATGCCAAAAACTTATTTTCAGTTCATTTTTCAAGCAGCTGTAGCAAAAATATGAATTCGACTTGAGAGCTCAAATTGCATATTTGAGGTCTCCTTGGCATGGCCTACAACCCTGCGGTGAGAGATTTCCCTGCACTCGAAAAAAATTTTTGGTTAGCGTACCCTTAAGTTGTTTTTATGTTGTAGAATGTAGGGCGGGAATTTCCTCTAGTATTGAAAATGTAAAAACGCTTCAAAAGTAGCGCAAAAGTGCTTTGGAGAGATTCGAGTTATGAAGCGATTTGAAAATCATGGTATGCTGCTCATAGGGAGATGATTCTTGTTGTCATGACGACACACGGACTCACATACGGTGTTACGAATTGGCTACCTCCGGTTTGCCTTGTTAATCGGAGAAACACCTCAGTGCTATCAGGTGGTCCAGTGGGTATGAGTCCCAGGGTTCCTTGGACGTACATCTCAAACTCATTAGTGGTACTGTTGAACAGCTGGTGCTGCGGAGAGAGAGAGGATAATAATGTGAGTAACATTAGAAAGACAAAGCAATCAAGAAACATGTTGGTTGCCTAGCAACGTTTTATTGATTGCCTATAGCAACATACCGCATCATTGGCAGTTGCATCAGTTACGAATCCATGCATATTCAGGTCCGACCATGCCCAGCTTCCATGGCTGTCTTGAGGATGGGCCTCGCAGTAACCGCTGTGCACATTCATAATCGTTATCCTCGTCTCACTGTCCTTTAGATTCTGGATCTGATCACTGTATAAGAGTGGAGCAAATTAAGTTGGCGACAATCAACTTATTTGCAGCTATTGAAAACCTGCGTGATCAAGGGTACGTGTTGTGATATTACTTACGTGACGTTTAGTTGGGTTATGTTCTTGACAAGAGGAATCATCTCGTTAGCAACTATCTTGATTCTCCTATCATTAGAGTACCGCTGGAATGTCGTCAACCCATTGATACCTGCGGTTGAAATAGAGTTAGACCCTGATTGATCGGATCCTGGATTCAGGTTGTTTTTCGGAAGTCTGAAAGAATCAAGTGAAGAGAGAGAATGGGAGTTCTCCCTCCCTCTCTCTCTCCCTCTCTCTCTCTCTCTCCCTCTCCCTCTCACACAGCCTGCATTTATATTCACTGAATATTATTCAGATCGTACCGTAGCTGTCCATGGAGCTGATGATGGCGATTCTGTTCCACTTCATGTGTTGCATGAGATCCAGCAGTGCCAGACTTTGAAACTCATCCAGGGGCTGCATGTGAAACAAATACTTGGACCACAGGGCGTTCCTTAGAAACGGATCTGAAAATACAGGGCATTCCTTAGAAACGGATCTGAAAATACAGGGCGTTCCTTTGAAACGGATCTGAAAATCTGTTGTTAGCTTTTTGACTGGGATTGGATTCGGGTGAGGCCAGCCGGTCTTTGGATTTTTAGTCCACCATACCACGCCTAATTCTACAACACTTAAATTGTAGTAGCAGGATAGATTTAGTACATGTCCTAATTTCGACCCACATGAATATGCTATGTCAGCATTTGGGTTGTATTTGTTCATACTATTATTGAGTATTGAGGGGAGGTGCAACAGCACAACATTTGGGCCAAACTTAGAGTGAGCAAAGTCTGGCCTACTGTAAATTTCGTTTCATGTGAGGCAATCTAAAACTAAAAGGAAACGTACGTTTTAGCTTAGAAGTAAAAACGGAATTGAAAGATCTACTGCGACCCCCCCCCCCCCTAAACATCCCGGTAAATCGAGGTCCAAATTAGCAGGATCACTCACCGGTTGCTGTGGGCGCTATCATGGGAATTTGTAGCTCGCTGAGAATATAGGATGCTATGACAGCGTGGGATGAACGGAATGGTCCGACAACCGCTGACACTTTTTGATTTACCAGCTCGAGAACTGAAAAATGGAGAGGGTTTTATAAAACAAGGGCAGAGGAATTCTGATACCTGTCTACTGAAGAGAGGGAGATAACTTTTCAAGGAGAAGCTCATATGTTTCTAGGCAGATAAAAAAGCAGCTTACCATTTCGTATGATGACAGGTAAAAAAGCAGCTTACCATTTCGTATGATGCCAGATAAAAAAGCAGCTTACCATTTCGTATGATGGCAGATGGAGATTCCTCAGCAGATTTCATGGACTTTATTAGTGGTTTCAGGATGGTTTGAGAGAGGAGAGTGTGGTTGTCATTCACATTCTCCACTGCCAACCTAAATGCACTCTCAACCTCGTTTAGTCCGGCGTGAGTTAACAAACCTGCAGGAATATATAGACAGTTGATGAGAGCTTGGCTACCATCGGCATAAACCCCTGCCGAGGGGTTGGTTACGAAGTTACCCCTTGCCAGCACAAGCGAAGGTCTCCTGGCGACCTGAGCTAGGCACTTTAGAGGGGTTATTTCGTAACCAATGGGGAGCACCGCTGATGTAGATGCAGGTGTTGGAGTTGGCCTACCAGTAATTTTCATTTGTATATTAGAATTAGAATCAATTAGAACCAGTTTGTCACAATACAAGGCTATTTATACGTAACAAATTAGGCTTCCGTTTGCTCATTACATGAACCGTGCTAGCCGCTCATAATAATCATTTATACGAACAATTAGTAGGGCAATTACAAACCAATTAAAGTGTTCACATAACATGTTATAATTACCTATTCGTAGTTCATTGGTGTATGCATTGCACAGTTGAAGAAGCAGGGGCAGGATAAGCAAGTGCATTATGTTATCTAAAGGATCTAGTTGTTCTCACTGCACTGCTGCCACTTCGATCCAAGTTCACTGGTCATACGTCAACATGAACTAAACACTTTCTGTAGATTCTCATTACAAGAGAGATGAACACAGATTACAAGAGAGAGATGGACACACAGAGATATGTGGAACTAGAGAGAGATATGTGGAAGTAGAGAAGGATAAAACGAGATAGAAAGATGGAAAAGGAGAAGATCTCGCATAGAACCGGGAAATTGGCCGGCTGCAAGGCGCGGACCGAGCAGAGCAAATTGATTCTAATCGAAACTAAGCTAAGCTATTGAGAAGGAGAAGAAGTGTAGGAAAGAGAGGAAGGAGACAGAGAGACATAGAAAAATAAGGTGAGAGAGAGAGAGAGAGAGAGAGAGAGAGAGAGAGAGAGAGAGAGAGAGAGAGAGAGAGAGAGAGAGAGAGAAGGAGAGAAGGAGAGAGGAAGCGTTGGAAAGTGGGAGAGTAAAGCAGAAAAGACTACACGTGCATCATATGTGGAAGTGAGGAGAACGAGTTAGAGAGTGAGGTTGAACCGCGGTGAGAAAGTGACGAGAACTGAGAGAATCACAGAATGGAACTGGGTGAGAGAGAGAGAGAGAGAGAGAGAGAGAGAGAGAGAGAGAGAGAGAGAGAGAGAGAGAGAGTGAGAGAGAGAGAGAGAGAGAGAGAGAGAGAGAGAGAGAGAGAGAGAGAGAGAGATTAATAGCTAACACGTACACAGTGGACAGATTGTTGACTCTATTTAACTACTAAATGATATATATTTCTACCTGGAAAGCGCAGAGTCACACAAACAGTTGCAGCAAACTAAACACACAGCGGCCGACTTGACTAGCATAAAAGGCAGCGACTTGACTAGCATAAAAGGCAGCGACTTGACTAGCATAAAAGGCGGTCCCCGTCCATGGCCGTGGATTGGGACATTAAGAAAATCCCATTGGTCTGTACAGACTCAAAGGTCGACAATGGTTTCCTCCAGGAAGGATGATGACGATAATCATACACTTTGAATGGAACATGGTTACCATCGTTTGAAAATAATAATCAGGCACGTCATAAAATATTTACTCTCTAAATTTGGGTCTTGCCGGTTGAACAGAGATAGAATAGGGAGAGAGCGGGAGAGATCAATAAAAGAGGGCTCTCGATTGTCCGCGTCGTGATGATGATTATACAGCTGGACAGCCGGAAAACCGCCCCATTTATCACGAGGAAGAGGGTGAGAAGAAGAGCGAGAGAGAGAGAGTGAGAGAGAGAGAGAGAGAGGGAGAAAGAAAGAGAGAAAGAAAGAGGGAAAGAGAGAAAGAGAGAAAGAGAGAAAGAGAGAAAGAGAGAAATGATATATTATTTCTCATATATGTGTTCCCATGATGAACTACAATTTATCATTATCGTCATGTGTACATATGACCAGCTATTAATATTCCCTACTGTATCTCTAGTGGAGCGAGAGTGAAGGGATTGTTCTAATGATGCATTGTGCTAATGGTACATTGTTATCACGACATCACGATTGTGTGTGGTGTGAGAGGCGGCTCTGACCGGGTGTCCAGGTCGACAAAAATACAGTATCACAACATCGACAATGACCATTGAGGATCTCCTAAAGTGCCGGCGAAATCGCTTTTAGCAATATCTACCCAGGCACTTTTAGGTGAAGATCAAAAGAATAAGGAGGATCCTAGCAAACTGATTAACTATTAGTTCTTGAACTGACGGAAAAGTTAGCTGATCATCAGAGGGCAACGAAAAAGTAATTTTGCTAGACTCTAGAGTCTGATCGCATCCTTCGATTGACAATCCCATGATGAACTAAGTATGGTCTGGTCATACCAAAAAGCAGCCTGGTGGTTGAGAGTGGGAGCTGCACAAACAATGCATAACATGCCTATAAACTATGCGGAAGGATGCTTGTCGAGTAAGGCCACACTTGTAAGGTTTCACAGGGCACGTGAGTAATACAACCAACCATGTAGCTATGAGGGCTGGTTACACAACCATTATAGAACTCATCTCATGTGTTCAAGTAAACAACTCTGCATGTGGCCATGGTGTGTCGACCAGGTCATGTTAGTTATAAGTTTAGATATAGTATGACCCTGCTGCTGCTGTACTACACTCTGCCATATCACACTACTGCGAGGTTGTAATTGCAAGCATGCAAATAAAATGATATCTGGGGGAATAGGAAAGCCATGGCACAGCCGTTATATATATATACGAGATTCCCAGCCCGGGGAAGAGAGAGAGAGAGAGAGAGAGAGAGAGAGAGAGAGAGAGAGAGAGAGAGAGAGAGAGAGAGAGAGAGAGAGAAAGAGAGAGAGAGGAGAAAATGGGTAGAACGTATCGAAACACGTTGCACTATCATGAGCCTTATATTGGATTAGGGAATACTGCAGTAGCTTTGGGTAGATGTGTAGTACAAGCAAAAGTTGCACTCCCTTCAAGTACTACATACCACCATATGATGCTGAAATTTTCTCTCTCTCTCTCTCTCTCTCTCTCTTTCTCTCCCCCCTCTCTCTCTCACTCCTCCTCTCACTCTCTCTCTCTCTCTCTCTCTCTCTCTCTCTCTCTCTCTCTCTCTCTCTCTCTCTCTCTCTCACTTTCTCTCCATCCCATAATATAAAAGCGGGGCGGGGGTATAAGCTGCCACATTGGACGGTGTAGGTGTATTACAAGAACAAGGCCTTACATATATAGCAGCAGCTCAAATATAAGTGAGATCTCGCTATAATGCTAGAGAGAGCCCTCCCCAATGGATGTACCTTACACAATATGTGTAAAGCTAGAGATAATCGTTCATTCTTTTCACTTTTCTTTCGGATTTCGGAACAATGGGAGGCGAACAATACTGCATGTACCCGGTACATTTCGCCTCTTTGAACTTTTGCATACGCAAGGAGTGCAGGGATCAAACAAAAAAGGCTCAAGAGGTGATGATGAGATGCATCATCGTTCCTCCCACACCCTCTACCGTTTATAAAGAGCCAAATACCTCTATATCAACCCATGCTCATAATATCCGCCTTCTACATACATGTGTGTGCTAGTACACAAGCATATCATCGCCCACTTGGCTCTCCCTTTTGCTCTCCCTTTTGTCCCGCTAACATAATAACTAACTGTGCCCCTGTTTACAGGACCAGTGTGAAATGGACCTGCCGACTACGCCAGAACAGATCAGAAGGATAAAGGTAACTATTAGTAATTAGTAAATTAGTAAACACTTACGCAAATCAAGCTGCTTTGAGGCGGTACATTATGGGGATACGAACCCGTGCAAAACAGATTTTGGCGTGTAAAAACTCTGTCGTTAATGTCTTGCTAAATATCTCGGCTAATGCCGCGAGAAAGCAATCTCTCGAACAGAACTTGTTGTTCAGACTGCTGTTGGAATAATTGGAACGGCAGAACGGTTTAAAAAAACCATGACAGCATGAAGATCCTGGTACAAAAACTATTCTGAAGAACATTCATGAGAGCTAACTGATCAGTTTCTCTCGTCATTATATTCGGAATAAACAACTGATCTGAACGTCTCTTCTGTTCCTGGCACTAATTTCTTGATCTGATTGTATTTCTATGTCTCTCTCTTCTCTGAATATATATCGGCGAAGGTCAATCATCGATAAACATGTCTCTCTCTCTCTCTCTCTCTCTCTCTCTCTCTCTCTCTCTCTCTCTCTCTCTCTCTCTCTCTCTCTCTCTCTCTCTCTCTCTCTCTCTCTCTCTCTCTCTCTCTCTCTCTCTCTCTCTCTCTCTCTCTCTCTCTCTCTCTCTCTCTCTCTCTCTCTCTCTCTCTCTCATGATCACGAAGAAGAAGAAGAAGGATGTGTGCTGAACTAGGCGATAAATAATCCTTCAATTTGACCAATTAATAATGTTTAGAACTACTTAGCACATCATTGTGTGAGAGAATGGTTTATAACGAACTTGTTAAAATGTAAAACACAAACCACGGCTGAAGCAGTGATTGAAAATTTATCAAAAATATCTTGGCACAGCTCCTTTGAAGTGTGACCTAGCAGTATACTTGCAGCACATGGTACGTGCGTCTATCGACAGAGTGGGAATGCTGTTTCAGACATTTGAAACAACATTCCCACTTTGCCTTATATCTAATTCGCCAATATATCCGGTCAACCGTTTCTATACCATGCTTACAGGCAAGGTTACATAACAGTATAGCCTCTAAGACTGATTTGAGTGTGTTTATTGGTTAAACTGATAAAAAAGAGGGGAATAGAAATTACACGCTTGGATGGTAGGCGAGGAAACGAATAATACGGAAACGGAATTGAATAATTAAAACGCATATCATATTGGAGAATATAAGAGTGCAGGAGGTGGTGGTAGTTTCGCAAATTAGACACCTTTCTAACAAGAGAATTGAGTCAGATTTGTACAAATCTCTTTGTACAAATCTCTGTATCCGTGTCTACTAAACAACAAGAAAGGGAGGAATTAGTTTCAGTTTGGACGACGTGTGATGCAGCACTATGTACGTGACGTGTTGAAAGGTGGATGAGTCAAGATATAGTGGATGTACATGTCTTCTGGTTTTCTATAAAGCTCAACACACTCACGTCAGATATTTGGTTATTCAAAAGAAGTAATTATGGTAATTAGTGTGCCAGTGCCCTGAACTTCAAGGAAATCTCTTAACACATTTCTCAGCTACTTGATCAACGTGTAATTAGGAACATTTCTTAACCCGTTCTGTCATGAGTCCGTGATACTGTACAATCCGTCTGACTACTAACAAAACACACCAAGCACACAGGACAGTTACCATGGTTACTATAGTAACGACCACACCCAAAACGTCCAAGTTGTGGATTTCAACAAAGCTTTGCTCAGCCAGCAGCTCGTTCCTCAGAAACTTCAAATCCCCGTGACGGAGCAGCAGATTTACATAATGAAGGAGTTTTTCGGTTCCGGTGGCAGGTACAGATTCAAATATCTCCCTGGCCTGGGTAAGGGCAGCACTGTACCTGGCCTTGTTTACCAACATCTCACCAACAAGTCCGGTGAAACTCTCCCTATTGATCTGAGAGGGGAGGAGAAGCTCCCCAAACCCCCTCCTCCGCACCAGATACCCATTCATGGACTGATCAGCAAAGATGGGTAGACACAAGACGGGAACCCCGTAATAGATTGTCTCTATCCTTCCATTGTTCCCACAATGTGATACAAAGAGGGTGATCTGGCCACTGGCCAGTAGGTCTCTTTGGGGCGCCCAGGTGGTCCGGTAAAACCTATCAGCTGGCAGCCAATCAAACTGTGTCTCCATGGAAACCTTGATAACCACGGCAACACTCTCCATAGCAACCAAACTCTCCAAGATTTCCGGGTGAGACGGGACCAGGGAGAAATCAATATAGGAGCCAACAGAGAGAAACAACACAGACCTTCCTTTGGTGACCTGATATTCCAGGAAGTCATCCAGTGATCCTTTCAAAGGATTACCCTGGGGTTTTAGGGCAGCACCGCCCATTTGAAGGACATTGTTTGGCAGCTGAATGGGGAAGGAGAATGCAATATGATCGTTAATTATTGATAGCTCTATCCTCTTCATCAGTTGGTTCTCAGTTACATTGTATCTCCGGTAAACCGGCTCCATCACTTCACCCATATTAGTGAACAGTCGGTGGAACCCAAAGGCAAAGTTCACAAAGTTAACCGATCTCTCCCAAAGACCGGGTGGTGTATCATCTTGGTTGAATACAGAGTTTACAATTCCCGGCTCACTTGCAAAGAACTGGGGAAGGTTCTGTATCGCACGTGACTCCACGTACACGATCTCTGGTGTGTAGTTGATAAAGGGAATCTGGAGGGAATTAGTCACCGCGAGAAGGGCTAATTGTGTCATGTGTTCAGCTATGACGAGGTCAAACTGCTGCCTTTGGAGAAACTGCTCAAAGGGTTCACTGCAAAACAAGTCCCTGGATTTGATGTAGATCTGAATCCAACTGTCCCGGCACTCGTCCGCCCCACAGATGGAGTCAGCATACATGGTGCCATCAGATCCCTTCCTTACAATGTCCTTTACACACTTATCACAGATCTGACCGAACTCCTCCACTGTTAATACATCAACAAAAGGTTGGACAATAGTGAAATTATCAGATTCCTCCATCCCCAGCCTCCTATCATGTTGTAGGGAGGTGAAGTGGACAAAGTGTCCCTGGTCTGCTAGCAGTTTACCAAGGTGTGCCATGGCGAAATAGTGACTGCCTGGAAAGGGTGCTGCAACGAGGATCCGAGCTGGGGCCGCCAGATCAGGGAGTAGGAGAACAAGGAATAGGGAGAGGATGGTGGTAGGACTCCTACTAGGAGTGTCCATCTAAAGTCGTGGAGTTATCAGATCAAGCAATATAGCAGTCTCTATAGTGTGGGGGCATGTAACACGGTCGCTGCAGTGGGATATATGTGTGAATGGCGAATAACTAACATAACCTGTTGCTCAACAAAACATAACTTGTTACTCAACAAGACATAACTTGTTACTCAACAAGACGAAACGGTATAGCAGTAGGTGAGATCGGTCGAGGGACCCTTTAAGAGACCCTTTTAGCCTTTAGGGACCCTAGAAAGTTAACTGTTAAGGGTCCCTGAAAGGGTCCCTTAACCGGTCGGGCCCTTTCTTTTTAATGAACGAAGGAGTCCGAAGTGATCATGTGAGATAAATCGTGATATAACAAACAGAATTCGACGAAATAACAAGTACCAGAATGGAGAATTCTGTGAGTCTTGAAGGGCGACAACTTTAAGTTGGATAACCGGTTTGTCGGGGGTGAGATAAGAAAATAAATGCAGTATTTAAGTATACACCTGCACCAATAATTTATGCGTCATAAATATCATACCTGTGACGCAGTGACTCAGTGAGTTGTCGTCACTCCCACTGTCCTCTACTAAACGTTATAGAACGTTTAAATAATGGACCCCCCCCCCCATAATGGGTGAGGCTATGACGAGGTTTGCAGATTGTCACGAACCATGTATGACAGATAAGAACCGATAGAACCAACCCATTTAGTTGCCATTAGACTGTACGTTTGAATAATGAACGCCTTTCGCCTGGTGTGGGGACGGAACGGAAGTGTATTATAGATCCTCTCGATATATTGATACCTCTGATTAAGGGGGCCGGATCATAAAATATGGTAACGTTAAACCTTATACGAAATACTATATCTATCTGATAAAGGGTGTAGCGTTGTTCGTGCCCTTTCTCCTGCTCAGTTTTGTCTTGGCCGAGAAACCCTATAATAATTCATAAAGCTGTCAACAACGAAACAAGGAAAAATAACCATGAAAGCATTATATGTTAAGAAACATGTGTTCAATAAATCGTATGATGATAAAGTAGTCTGATTGTCTGAAGGAATTGTGGTCTGTTCCGATTCTGTTATGGATAATTATACCTCTTCTTTATAACTCTAACTTCATTAATTAGCTACTTCATAGTTCATAGTTACTTCATCAACTAATTGCTTCATAATTACTTCATAATTACGTCTCTTCAGTCTTCCTACTTGATCTTCATCCAATTATATAGGCTGATCTTGTGATTCACAATACGGACAATGAGTAGCTTGCAAATCATTACAAATCTGTCACAATGCTTTGACACTTACAATGCTTTATGACTCTGATTTATAGTGTTCCTCAAAACGTTTAACCCTTTGGGGACGATAAGCCCCCTGTCGACAGAATTCTCTAAAACTTTCTGGAGACACTCACTTTGAACCTACTTGAACGCAGGAAAAGGAATTTTGGTTCTACCACCTGTATTTCTATTGGGTCACCTGTGACCCAATCGTCCCCTAACGCTAAAATAGGAATTGAGATTTTGCCGCTATTCTGCACAGTTTACACACCCTATGGGCCTCTCTATCTCATCTGTAGCCGATTTTAGAATTTTAAAATTGGCCGAGATGAAAAATTTTCTGAAGGAGCACGGATCTCAACAATTTTTTCATCGACTCCCTAAGATGTTGAGATAACAATGATGGATTCGGTTAGTCGCTAGCACCTGTTTAAAAAATGCCGTTTTAGACGTTTATCGGGGGCCATTCCTTTAGAAATGCTCGTAAAATGCAAATTCCTGTTTTAGCGTTAGGGGACGATTGGGTCACAGGTGACCCAGCACTTTGAAGGCCTCTGAGAGGCACGAAATTTGGAATATCACCCTGAAACTTTACCCCGGGGTAAAATACACACTTTTCTTGCATTTTCCAAGTCCATTTTAAGTATACTCGTACCAATTTTGAGATATGGCCATTAAACTACCCATTTTGCCTACCAAATGCACTGTTTTAGCCCTGTTTTCCAAAGTCGACAACTTCAGAGGCTCAAAACGACCTCAAAATGCTAGAAAAATGTATGGTTCAACCCTGGAAACAATTTAAAACTTTCAAATATGGTCTAGAAAGACGCTATATGGGTTCAAAGTTGTGGGTCACCTGTGACCCAATCGTCTCCAAAGGGTTAAATTCGTGACTGCATTGTTTGCAGTAG
Source organism: Hormiphora californensis (assembly GCA_020137815.1). Taxonomy (NCBI): domain Eukaryota; kingdom Metazoa; phylum Ctenophora; class Tentaculata; order Cydippida; family Pleurobrachiidae; genus Hormiphora; species Hormiphora californensis. Next base: position 883,375 of record CM035351.1, read on the forward strand.
TCTAGGTAATTTGATATTAATTGATTTTCCGCATTCTGGGCTTTTTGTTAACAATCCACTGTCCTAAAAAAAGGTTATGTTACGGGTGAAGGTTAGGTTACAGATGGGTCATGAGGGCTAAGAATTGGGAATTTTGGCACCTTTGGCCCCGGTGTTCTTTACTTTAGGACCTTGATAAAAATCCAGTGATATGTTTCCCACAGAGAGATGCCCGCATTTGTAAAATCTTCACACTTTTGTCCTGTAGCTATTCGATCAGAGGTAGCTCTATACTGCGTTACAGTAAGAACAGTATGAACAGTATGAACAATACCAGCTAGCTCGGCCTATATTCATCCTTCAGAAGGAGGAATATAAGGAGCTAGCTGGAGAAGGAGTCCTTTGATTAGATGTAGTACTCCGTGTAGCAGTATACCTGCCATGATTGCTTTAAAATTGGCCCTTTGTTTGGACAATTAGAGACACACTTTATCCTGACACACATGCCTAATGTCCAGTACATGTGCCCAATGTCCTGCAGTACATGTGCTTCCAAGAATATGAAGAATTGTTTTTCTTGTTCTGCAAATGTTGACACATGTCTCATTAGGTGGCTTCTATCAGATCATGTGGATATTTGTCTCAGATGTCAAATATTTTTGGGTTGTATAAATAATAGGGTAGCGTGTCATTTTTCCGTCTTATTTGCATTAGTTATAGTTAGATAATTAGCCGGGCCTGCTAGATAAACAAATGGAAGACCCTTAGATAAATGAGAAAAATTTAAAACTTGCAATTTGTCTGTTTAATCGTTTTTAGAGCTGTGTGCCATTTAAACTTAAAATCATTAAACTAAGAATCGCGGAGAAATTGTGTGTCCTGATTATCATTTTCAACACCTTATCAGATAACATTCTAATGCACATACTATAATTATCGTGATTATATAAACGACAGATTCATTTCCTTCTTCTACTATTCACACAGTACTTCTCTCATTCACACAGTACTTACTAACTAGCTCTAACTCTTCTTTCCTTTTTAGGACCATTTACAATTTGCTAGTTACCATCATCTCTCTCTCACAACCTTTTCATTTCCACCTGAGCTGTATTTTATAGCGATCTGTCTGTTTAGTACAGCTGTCCACTCCTCTTTTTGTACTCAATAAAATGACCAATACAAACCCTGCTTTTGTATTCAAATTTTGAAACTACTTTTGCATTCAACACTGAAGTTATACAGATTGTAGATTGTACAGTAGTCGGTAGCGGTATAATCACTACTTCAATCAAATACATTTCCAGCTGCTTTACAGTATAGTGTTCCATTTACAGCTTGTTCATATACTACTGCATTCTTAGTTCTTCAAGCAGAGAGCCGTGAGGTCGCACGAGGCAGTCTAGCTGTCATATGGTTAATCTCAATTTTACGTATTGGCAATTACGACAAGTACCAGTTACATGGGCACTTTTACAAATCACACTCGTGTCTTCGCACGGCCATGTTGCTATATCATATGTATATTGCTTTAAACTCTCTCTCTTGCCTTTCTTGAGTACCTAATTTTGCAAGACAACTCAAAAAGCATATATGCATAGCCTAAGTAGGGTGTTGAATTTTGAGATTTGTATACCTTAGGCTAAAACTCATTTTATTTTAAAGCTTGATGCCTGCACAGACCCCCCATGTTTTATACGCTTATGATACATATTATATGCTTATGATACATATTATATTACGAACGACACTCTGTTTGTTGATTACCTACAACTATGGCTCATGCAACTATGGCTCATAGAATCTATGAGCCATAGATGCATGCAACTATCATGGCTCATTATAGATTCTATGAGCCATAGTTGCATGAGCCATATAGTTGTAGGTCACTCTGTTTGTTGTCAAATCTGGTGGGACTTGTCACCCCCCCCCCCCATGTCCTCTAAACATTGTTATTTTAGCAAGGACAACATGTCTTGCTTCTCCAGCAAAGCGGGCCAGCTACCAAAGAATGCCAAAACAAGGAGAGCTAAGAGCTTTAATCTCTACAAAATGTACAAGGGCTACAGATACATGTATGTATATAATGTATAATGTACATGTATGTATAGCTAATCAACAGTGCCTATTTCTTTAACGCCATGAAATAAGTTTTGCTTGCGTATTTTTACTTTTTTTCCAGCACATATTTTATTTGATGTGTACGAGCAGTCATAAAGATGGATTTTTTGAATTTTTCACCCCCACATGTCACGTGCATGTGATATTTATCAATTTTGACGTCCACATACGTTATAGACTTGGTTTACTAACAGCAGTTCCACTACTTCCTGGTGCAGAGAAGAGGGGTTACTAATTTTAGGACAACAACCAGTCTGTATCTTGAGGGATTCGATAGGATTCGTATAGAACGGAATCTTGGATTAGTTTCATAAAAATGTTCCAAAATGAACTCCAAGAGAATTATTTCTGCGTCGACGGATCCATAATGTTCGAATCATTCTTGACGTGTTTCTGCGGGGGTTCTGATGATATCCTACTATGATGTCTGGTGGAGTACCTATACCGGAGCTACTCCAGGGAGACTTTTTCTGCTCTAGCTCTCGAGCTGATTGTACACAGTTCTATAGTTAACTTTAGCTTGGTGTTTGTATTGTCAAGTCATGTCCAAGAATCCGTACAAGGTGTTCAACGACCTTAAAGCAAAGTAAGTAAATAATCCATTTTCTTTTTTACAGAAATTGTAGTACAGTCGGACCCCGATTTAGTGGCCCCCGATTTAGTGGCAGGATTTTCCCCCCGAGGATGCCAGTAAATCGGGGTCCGACTGTACCTGACCTACTCATCTACTATGGCTACTAAGTTATCATGAGTAGTAGTATGGCATGGCGCCCGGCTGTACTGTATATAACTCTGTGCCGTGGCCGAAACATCATTATTGGGTCTACCCAGGGTCTGATTCAGTTCGACCTTCTTTCCTTTGCTTGTACTTAATACTACCTGTATGAGAACCAACTATAGCCGGTGCTTTTATCTGATATATCACCGGTTAGGTTCCGGGATTGGTGAGATGAAAGCTTGGCTTACGCATGGTCGGGTAGAACACAGATCGGTGTTTTGGAAAAAGTTGCGGATTGTGCAGCTTTGTTGTGCACGTGTTTGTAAAGATTCATTAGATTTGACACTGTGCTCCGTACATGAACAATTGCAAACATCAGATCTCATAGATTCAGTACTGCTGAGTGCTGCTTCGAGGCGCCGGTTGGACTTCCTTGCAATAGATCGCCACATGGAGTACACCGTTTATACAGGGTGTCCCATATATTCTGTGGGTCGGTTGGCGAGCTGTCACGCAAAAACGGCAATAGTTGTGTGAAAACAAACTACGGGAGTGTGCTGGATTAATTCCTTCCTAACCGATTGCTTTGTTTTAAATTAAAATTTCAAAAGTTCATTTTTCATGAATGAACATTGCTGCCGTTCATTCATGAATTCTGAAATAGTGTTTACCTTGAGTGAGTAACTTTTCTTTGGCTCGCAATTATCTTTCGAATGAGAATCATAAAAGACTTTTATGATTCTTTTATTAAACTTTTATTAAAAGTCAAATTGAAGCACCAGGTCACATGACAGTTGAGAAAATGAACATGCATGATTTTGGCTCGTTCTGCGACTTTCAATCAGCTGTATCACCGCTACCTTATCTTCAATGTTTTTGAAACTTTGGGTGAACATTGGATAAGCAAAGATCTTTCCTCATAAGAAAAATCAAGGTCAGAACTCAAAGTTCATTTTTCAATTTCGGTAGTTCATTCCACTCATTCAGGAACCAACATCCCTAAAATTATGAAAAGTGTTGGGTTTTGTTTGGCCCATGTCCTGCAATGACAGAGAGGTGTAGTAACGTGTTTCCGAGCTAGTTAATGGGTGCCATGTGATCATGGCGATATCTGATACCTTCGTTGAGCAATAATCAAGAGATTTTCTCTAATTCAAGCATGTGATTCGGGATTTCTGTGATTGGTATCATGCAGCAAATGTGAAGAGGTCTCATACCACCTCAAAAATGATGATTAGTTCAATGAATTAAGTTGATTTATGATCAAAAAGATTAAAACCCGATGCCACACTGAACTCAACGACCATTTTCGATCATAAATCAACTTAATTTATTGAACGAATTATCATTTTTGAGGTGCTATGAGATCTCTTCACATTGCTGCATGATACCAATCACAGAAATCCCGAATCACATGCTTGAATTAGAGAAAATCTCTTGATTATTGCTCAACGAAGGTATCAGATATCGCCATGATCACATGGCACCCATTAACTAGCTCGGAAACACGTTACTACACCTCTCTGTCATTGCAGGACATGGGCCAAACAAACCCAAACACTTTTCATAATTTTAGGGATGTTGGTTCCTGAATGAGTGGAATTGAACTACCGAAATTGAAAAATGAACTTTGAGTTCTGACCTTGATTTTTTTTTGAGGGAAAAAACTTTGCTTTTTTCCAAGTTCACCCAAAAATTTCAAAAAGATTGAAATAAGGGTGGGGTTTGTCCAGCTGTTGAAAGGGCCGGAAAAGGCCAAAAAAGCAGCCTTTTCTCCAATTTTAAAAGGTGAGGGGTTTGTTTCCCAAATTTGACTTTAGGGTTTCCCCCCTCCATTGAAAGATTTTCCCGAGAAAAGAAAAAGCCCCCACTCAAGGAAAACCCCAAATTTTTCCCGAATTCATGAATAAAACCGGCAGCAATGTTCTTCCTTAAAAAATGAATTTTAAATTTTTAAAATTTAAAAACAAAGAAAAAACCCCCCCCGGTTTAAAGGAAAAGGGAAAAATTAAATCCAGAAACCCCCGTAGTTTGTTTTCAAAAAAACTATTGCATTTTTTGCGGCCCAAATCCCCCCAACCCACCCCCCCCCAAATATATGGGACCCCCTGTTTTTAGTACTGGAACAGGTTTTTGGGGTTATTAAATCTCTCCTCCCCCCCCCGGCCCCTTTCCGCCCCCCCCACCGCGCCCCACACCCCCCGCACCCAAAGCACCCCCCTTTCCCAACACCCACCAAAGGGAGGGCCCCCAACCCCAACCGCCAACCCCGGGGCCCAACCCCCCACCCCCCCCCTCGCCCACCAACCCCTCGGGCATCCCAACCACCCCCTTAGTTTTAAAACCCCTTTTACTCCTTAAACCCCATAACCCCGCTATAGACGGGAGTTTTTACACGATTTTTATCTCTTCTCTCTCGCTTCCTCTCTTTTTCCGGTTTTCTATTCTCTTCTCTCTCTCTAAAATCAAATTTTTCACTCTTTTTTCGGAATTCCCTTTCCTTCTCCGGATCTTCCCAATATGAAATTTTTAAACATGAAAATTTTAAAAAAGAGGGGGATGAGTTAAAATAAAGCGCCTGGGGAAAATTTATTTTTGGAGTAAAGGGTTTTACTAATGTTCTAAGGACAATGCTCACAGGGAAATTTTTCAATCCTCTAATGTTTAATTTTGGTAGGACCACCCCCGAACTTGACTGTTGGATCTTCGTTACTTATAAGTTTTTTATACGTCTATCAAAATTACCCCCTAAAAGAGCTCTGTTTTTTTACTCCGTTTTTTTCATCAAACGGAATCAGTAAACCTTTTGTTTGCCAGTGGGACTGTTTTCGCGAGCCCCGCCCGCGAAAACACAGTCTTAGGGTATTTGTATACCAAATCTATTTCTTTTGTATGCTTTGGGGGGACTCACGTGGGGGAGGGGGTGAAAATTTGTGAAATTCGTCTCCCCCCGATCAAAAAAGTCTCTCACTTGAGTGGGGAGATAGGGTAAAGTGATCACGTACCCGAGTAAATCACGTGCCCAAAAGAGTGGGCAAAAAAAATAACCCTTCTTTACAAAGGGAAAAGGGGGGTTTAAAAAACATAACACTCTCTTGATCTTGCTCAAAACAGCCCCGAATTATTATACGCGAGGTTTGAAAAATCGGGGCCTTTTTTCCCGTGTGTTTTGAGTTGGGATAAAGTTTAGCTAGATTGTGATCTTTGAACCTTTTAAAATTTGGGGGTGGAAAAAAGAAGGTTGGAAGCATGGAATTTGTACAAATCCCTGGAAGGGGTCCCGGGTTCTTTAAATTTTTCAGGGCACCCCTATTTTGTTATAGGTCGTCAGGGGTTTTTATTCTTGCTATCTTCCTTAGCCCTTACTGAGAATAAACTTTTACCCCATCAAAAATTAGGGAATTGTTGGGAAATTTATTAATTATCCTCATTTTTAGTTAGAAAATTTATTAATACCCTCATAATTATTAATTACCCCTCTTATTACAGGCGGGGCCAACAAAAAGGGAAAAGGGCGGAATTTTTGCTGGGGACGCGGGCCGCTGGGAGGGTTCTTAAACCCCCTTCAAAGTCACTGTCAAAAGTAAGATCATTCAATCACGTGTTTAAAATTCATTCACCCCGGTTTTTTATTAAAGAAAATACATACCTTTTTTATTAAACCCGTTGTCATCATATTTTCATACCTGTACCCCCCAAATGACAGCTGCTTTCTTTCGAAAAATAAAAGCGGCTTTTCCCAGAAATTTTCCCTTAAAGAATTTCCCTTTTTTTACTTTAAAAAAGTAAAATGACAGATTTTTTATTTTTCCCCAAAAACCCCCAATTTCTGATATATAAGCTATGTCTAAAAACAAAATTCCAATTTTCTTTTTGGAATGTCATTTTTTTTCCCAAAAACCGACGGGTTTCTAGAAAAATGAAAAGTTTTGTTACCCAAAAAAAAATTTCCAATCTGAATGTCGACTCAAAAAAATTTTAAAAATTTTTCATTTGCCCGCCTTTGGGGCGTCTTTTTATTTCACCCCATTCACCCATCACTAAACCCCCATCTCCCTGCAGAATGGGCGGGTTGGAGGATGTGTTATCACCCCGGGTTTTGAAAAGGTAAAGAACCCCGGGGAGGATGGGAAATAAACTTTGTTATAACCCCGGGTCACATTATAAAAATTAAAATTTAAAGAACAAAAAGGATCGCCAAACCAAAATTTTTACCCTTTTCTCGGGGAGTCCCCGGTGTGTAATGTAAAAGGAGTATTTTTGCAACGGGAGGATTTTTTGGGGTGAGCAGTCTTGAATGCTATTGGGAACCTTTTTAGCTAAAGCGGAGTGGAAAAAATAAGTGGGAAATAAAGGGGAAGCTTTGTACACCGGGAAAACCTTTTTTACAAGACAAGTTTAAGGGAAAATTTCCCTTTTTACAAGTAAAATTCAAAGGTGGTACAGGAGTCTAGGAGTGTAAACCTTTAGCCAAAAAAAATTTTCGGGTTTTTTTTTAAAAAACCAACAATCCCCCCCCCCTTTGGTTCCCCGTTAACGACTTTACCCCACAACCCCCCCAAAGGTTTCCCTTAAGATTGTCCCCAACCCCCCCAAGGGCCCCGAAGCACCTTCCCCAAAAACCAAAAGGGGGGGGTTAAAGCTATTTAAAAACCCCCTTGGTTCCCCCAAAAAGTAAACCCCCCCCCCCATGGAAAACTTTCCCCCCCCAAAACCCTTTGGGCCCCCCTTGGGGGTTTACCCAACCCAAAACCCCCAGGTTTTTAAAACCCCCAACCAACCCCCATTTTTAATTCCCCACCCTTTCCCAAAACCCCGGGAAAAAGGGGGGGTCTTAATGAGGGTGTCTCCTTGTTAAAAGAGGTGGAGGGCATCCCGGGGGAAAAAGGGAAAAGGGGCCCCCCCCGCGGGGTTTTTAAAAAAAACTGTGAAACAAATTAGCCTTTTTTTTTTGTAGA